>JAQMYF010000026.1:9405702-9421676 GCA_030014195.1 Neosilurus mollespiculum | reverse complement strand
AATGATTATTTCTACCCCCAGTGAGCTGTTCTAGAAAAAAAATGGTGGTATAAAAAAAATGTGGTATAATATTCTATATTGTATCACAAATTTTTTGATGAAATAATTATAAATATTTAGACACTGCTTTAATGCTAAAAATCTCATCCTATAAGATTAAGCCTTCACAAAGCTTAAAACACATGCCTGTGTGTCATTTCCTTTATAAGGTCCAATTTGTGCTTTTACCTTTGAATGTGTCCTATTATAGCTGTGTATTTCGCTAGCACGGGCTGACTGCTACCTCGCTGTAAAGCTCTGATTTCTTTTATCCGTTCAGAGGATGCGTATAGATCAGGAACACCAAATGAATTTATCAGTCGACTGAGGTAGAGGCCACTTCGAGATTTAATACATTTTTGATAAACTGGCTATGAGAGGAATGGAATGGGCTATACTGCACTTTTAAAAAATCTATTAAAGCTCTAACAGAAGGCTAAAGTGCTCTGCAGCTTCAGGAGGTGACATTTAGAGATGACTAAATTGCCATTTAGACCAAAAAATAAATGGCTACATGTTGAGGCTTTGCTGGGCGCCATACGTAACGGGGGCCAGTGTCATTCATTGCTATTTGTGTTGCCAATTTTTTTCCCCTGCTAAACACAGCACACAAATGGATGTTTATTGATTTTCCATGGGTTCTTTCTTTCTTTATTTATTTGAAAAAGCCTTTGCAAATTTGATCCCAGAATACACATTTCATTTGTTATAGCCATTCTGGGTTCCTCCAAATTTTTTGATATTATTACCCATAATTTCTATTTCAGAAGCCACTTTGAAAAGTGTGACACACCCAGACACAGAGGTGCTCATTCATCCCCGTTCATCTCACAGACACAAGTACAGTGGCTGACTGATGACCTTGGCAATTGTGCTGTCAGGAAAAATGACAAGTGTATTCCTAAACCTACTTGTAGAAAAAGCAATTTGCCGGATGACTAGAGTTTGTTGAAGAAAACAATAGCGACCGAAACAATGGTTACACCAAAATGCACAAGAGAAATGTCATTAAAGAATGGCTCTCCCTCATTAATAAATTGCAGCTGAATTAAATGCCACTTTTTTAAATTGATGTAAAGCCATAAGCAGGGTTGGCAAAAAATTAATTTGTCTTCAGAAAAAATATAAAAATAAGCGAAAGTGGGTGGGGGGTTGGGGTGGGGGGACTTAAGTGGCGTAAACACCATCTGCTAAACTGATTTTGAAGTTGAACAGATGAATTGCCCTGCACAAGCACTTGCAAGATAAAAGTCCATTTCTCTCGCTGTTTGAATTCTACTGCGGAGCACAGCGCGGACAGAGAAGGATGGCTCGTTGGCAAAGAAAAGGCTAATTCACTAAAGGTCAATTGCATTACCAGCGGGAAAACAACGACTGCAGTGCCGTGATACACAGCACACAGAGAAGACCATCCTCTGGAATTTATTGCACTTAGCATTTATTGCACTCATGCAAACACAGAAATGCTTCCAATAAGTCTTTTTTATATAGAGCTGTATTGTTATGGGAGCCATGATTGCAAGCTATGATGGCCAAGTGGAGATGGGGATCATAAAGGCGGCCTGCTGGTAATCAGCACCCCAAGTGTGAATCTGCCAGGCACCACGGGCTGAGTAAACACACAGACACACAAACACGCTTAACCGAGAGGCTCAGCCTGATTTTCCAATCTGCACATCAGCGTTCCACCAAACCGCCATTTAACCACATTTGCTAGCAGTGATTACTGTGCATATACCGTTTTCCCTGAAAATGGCACACCTACATTTGTCTGAACACAGAAATCTGTAAACATGTAGTTTTACTGTTTACATTACAGTAGTAAATACAGCACAAAAATGCCCAATCTGGTTGGTGCGATATCTCAGGATTAAAGCATTATTCTGAGTGGATAAACGTTGAAACAAAACGATGGACACTTGCAGGTTTTTTTTGGAGAAGATGACATCAGCATTGCTCTGCATTAAATGTAAAAATAAACAATCAAAAAAAAATCTTGTTTTAGTTAGTTTTCTTGGGTTTCTGTGTAGTATGTACTAAAACACCTTTATGGAGCATGGTTCACTTGCAATTTCTTGTAGTATATACGAAACTATAAATAATAGGCTAAACAGACACTGTTAGTTAATGCTTAGCCTACCTCAGCTCAGCACAGATCTCAGCACAGTTAAAATATGCTATATATATATATATATATTGCAATATATTTAGCCCTACTTCGACGTATCGAGCACTGTTCTACAGAACATCGACTCAGGATTGTGTGTATATGTATATATATATATATATATATATATAATTATAATTATAATTATAATAATAAAAAGAAAATGATGATAATAATAATAACATAGAAACACCTTGTTTTGGTTTGCTTTTCCTTATGTTCCTGCATAGTACATATTTAACTTTTAAAGTGAGTTAAAGAGACACCAATACATCACTTTTACATAAAAGTCTCATTTTAGTATGTTTTTTCTGCTTATATTTTTGTGTAGTATATATTTAAACATTCGTTCACCATGTAGAGTATACTAAAGCAACTGTTGGATGTCCCTGAATTAAATGCCCCCCTCGTTCTGTCTTAGGGACTGTTCAGCAACATCCACCTTGCTTTCAGTACATAATTTTTCATTACACCATGGCTACGAGAAATGCTTATTTCTTATTGGCTGACAGTTGTGCATTAAGTATTAATATCAGGGTGTTAATATTGCAATGTCTGTGCATTATGTATTCACCATGTTTACATGATGTTGTAAATGGTCCACTTTTGTAATATTCATAATTTCAGATATCGAAACTGGAAATCCTTGGAGATTGATCCTTGTGAATTATTAAAGCAGTCTATTATTTGAGTCTATTATTTGTTATCCATGATTTTACTCTTTCCAGCTCCGAAGCTACATGTATGAGTCTTATGCTTAAGCATCAACATCAGGTTTTTCTAACTCTAAGATACACTTTATTCTAGTTCTGACTTTTTTAATCCTTTTGACAAAATTCTTTTACTCTACTTCTTCAAAGCCACATTCCTTAAACCCAGTATGAAGCTTAAGGGTATTGAATCATACTTTTGTTGGTGCGTGTGTGTCCCCCCCTTTGCCTGAAAGTCTCAATTTTGACCACATAGGCATCTTTTTGTTGTTTGAACTCCTTTCATTTCTGCACACTTTCAGCTTCTAAAAACTTGGTATAACGTTGAAGCCTGTAATAACACAAGTGCTCCGTGCTCATTTTGGTTTGTGTTCTTCTTGTTCATTTCTCTGTTCTCATTTGGTGATGGCTACAATTTTCAAGAAAGCTGCAAGATTATAGCCTTAGTTCATATTTTTTCTTAAGCATTTTGTGGTGTCCATACACATTTGCATTTTCTCTCCACAAACTTAGCCTGCTGTGCCAAGCCAACTTAAGAATGCACTTTAAATGTGATTTTTGAATGCTTCCTAGACCTGTAATCATAGAAATGTGAAGATACCTGAAAAGCTAGGGCGGCACTGTGGAGTAGTGATTAGCACGTCCGCCTCACAGCGGCTCGGCAAGGCAAGGGCATTTCTGTGTGTAGTTTGTGCCCCTAGGTGTGAGTGTAAATTTGTTTGTGTTTGTTGGTTCTGCAACAGTCTGGCGAGCTGTTCAGGGTGTACACCACCTTCGCCCAGTGTCAGCTGAGATAGGTTCCATCCTCCCTGTGACCCAAGTAGCAGCTCGTGAGTGAAAAGCTAATTTATTATTGAAATGCAATAGATATTTGGGACATAGTTTCTTCGTGTTTGGTTTCTATTGACATTTTTGACCCAGAGGTTAGCCCTGCATGCAACAAAGTTTGTTAGCCCCCCTCCCCTTCTAAAGTGTATCTTATACTTTTTGAAAGAGGAGATATGGTTAGTCAGAAAGAAAATTGCAGCTGCAGTCCATTCCCCAGAAAGAATAGATTTTTTTTTTTTTTTTTTTTAAAGCTAAAATTGACCAGATTTACTCTCATGCATATAATCTTCTTTTCTCACTCAATCACTCAATTAGATTTTGGATATACATCTTTATGGCTGTCTAATAAATAATATAATTTCATGCCCACGGTGCCATATTTTGCTGAGTTTCAGCACGTGCCCTTCCCCTGTGCTTGAGGCGCATGTTCTGTTGCAGTCTCTGGTGGAAATACGTTGTTGCAATTAGCCATTGTGCTATGTGTCCAATGTCATGTCTGCTGAAATCAGCTGCTGATGTCAGCAAGGACAGTGCCTCAGGTGATCCAAGCTGAGACAAAGGGCCGTGCCAAGGCAGGATAGCCGCTGCTGTTCAGCTGACGCATTGATATGCTCCTGCCCCGCAGCCTTCAACTGTAACAGGGTTAGTAAGCTCCCAGGGAACCCTCCTATGATTGAGGGTTGGAGGACAAGCAGTGGATTGCAATACTTATTTTGGAGAAGCTTCTGTATTTCTCCTGTCCTGCAGGAGAGGTGAATAATGACACCCTCCCTTTGGCTTTTCCAATTTAACTATCTGTTCTGGGTCTGTCTTCTGGAAACCATCGTTTTGATGGAAATTCTCAGCATGCTTAAAAGGGTGGAAATCTTTCTCATTCTTCTCAATGTCAAATAATAACCTAAAGATATTATTCGCTACTTTGATCGCCACCCCCATTCAGATGCACATGCTTTATCTCAAGATGCCGTGTTTAAACTGCTCGCCTGGAGTGAACCAAGCATGCATTCAAAGGCTCCAGCTGTTCATCTTTGATAACCACTCTGCTTTCGGACATGGCAGAGGTGCTCTCAAAACAGTAGCTCTCAGCTTCAAATGAAGACTTTACATAGAGTTCATATAAAGTCTAACAGAATGAAAAGTGGCTTTATATATTGTATTGTTTTGGTTTTTATCCAGTTTCAGTTTAAAGTTCATCCACTCCATACCAGAATTCCACAGACTACTATAAGTGGGTTTCCTCCGGGTACTCTAGTTTCCTTCCACAGTCCAAAGACATGCACATTAGGCTAATTGGGTGGTCCAGATTGCTCCTAGGTGTGAGTGGGAGTGTGAATGAATATGTGCATTGGTCTGCAATAGATTGGCGACCTGCTGGGCGTACATCACCTTTGCCCAGAGTTGGCTGAGATAGGCTCCAGCCCCCCTGCAACCCTAGTATGATATGATTAAGCAATTTGGCAAATGAATGGATAAATGGATATTTTAACCATTGCGGAGGCAGGTCACCTCCGAGAGCACATCATGAATGCTGTGTATATAACTGTGTTTTAATCATTCAGAGTTTTAGCATACCGTATACTACCTAGAAATGTAAGAAAACATGCTCTGTAACATCCTGTTTTCCAACTGATATGAAGAGTTTTGAATTCATTAGTCCCATGTTCAGTGACATCCACCTCATTTTCAGTGAATAATTGTTAACTAGCCAGCTATCTAGCACTAGCAGTTAGCTAGTTTCTGCACTGTGAGGGCCTGGCGAGCTGTCCAGGGTACTCTGCCCTCACCCAGAGTCGGCTGAGATGGGCGCCAGCCTCCCCGTGAACCTAGGGTTAAGCAGTTCAGAAAATGAATGAATGAATGAAATATTTTCCGAAATCTAGTCAGGTTAGCTTATGTTTGCCAACTAGTTTGACCTAGCAGTGGAAATTTTGAACACTGATATATAAAAATTGTTCATCTTGCCAGTTCAAACTGTCCAGCTGGAAAAGCAGATGAACCAAGTTATTTTAGATTCCTGGTTGACTAAACTGGTCAGCAAATAGTTGACCATAGAAATAGAAAAAAAACTATTTTGCCTTATTTCCATATTGTTGGGTAAATATAATTAAAATAACTTGCCTACTGTTGCATTAGTAGCTCTAATTTAGAAACTGTTTCCAACTACTAGCATGTAGCAGCTGGTTCAGATGGTTTACCACCTGTCTAGAATAAAGGGGCAGTATCATGGTTTTTTGGAGAAAATAGCCTGTATAACATCAGTGGGGTTATCAAAGAAGACTTCACAGAATCATTTGTACAGATAGAAAATTGGTTTGCATAACAATCAAGTAGACATGAATTAGGTTTATATGACAAATATGCAAGGAGTTTGCAAGGGGAATACAGGAAGATTTCAATTAGTCCTTTTGCAGTCCATTTCTATTCGTTCATGTCAAAAACTTAAAACATCTTTTGATTTGCAAGTTGATAGGCTATTTAACAAACATAGACTGGTTTTTTGGATATTCTTTTCATATTTACATATTAGTTGCCTTTTGGGCAACTGAATTTGGGTAAAATTCACAACACAGCTCCTGTAACATTAATTGATATGATTTAAAGGAGCCCTAAAACAGACTGGAGACTAATAGACTGGCAACAAACTAGCAATGGGTGGCACAGAGGTGTAGTAGTTAACATGTCCGCCTCACAGCAAGAAATCCTAGGTTCGAGTCCTGGACTTGGGCGCTTCTGTGTGGCTATCCTGACCAGCTGTTGAGAGTGTACCCTGCCTTCAGCCAGTGTCGGCTGAGATAGGCGCCAGCCTCCCCACAACCTTAATAGGATTAAGCGGTTCGGCAAATTACTGAGTGAGAGTAAGTGACTAACTAGCATTATAAAATAAATAACGCTCAGTGTATGGCAGGCCCTGGTGTTTAAAAGGGTTTCATCTTGGCACCAAATAATGGCTTGGTCTCACATCATGCTAATGAATTTTGGACCATAAAATGTAAGATCAAACTCTGCAATGCTAGAGTGCCTTTATTTTATGCCTTTTTTTTTTTTTTTTTTTTTTTTTTTTTGAATAACCTTGTGTTTGAGACACAAATTCATTGCCATGTTTTTCCCACTCCCTGACACACTCTGTGATGTGTGGCATGCTGCTTTGATTGGTGAGCAATTGAGTTCCTGAAAACCACACCTGCCACAGGTTTGCATCGTCTCATCTCAGCATGCAGACAGTACACCACTCTCATCTCCCCCGGTGTGCTGTGCTACGGATGCTAAGCATCTACCACACCTCCGTACTTTGACTAGCTCCAGTAAACACAGAGGAAAGAGGTAAACCGACCCTGCATCCATCAACACATTCGGCTTAATCTTGATGGAGTACGAGCAGGGAGCGTTAGGTTATGCTTCAAGGCCAAAGTGTCTGATGTTCAGACTACGACTGACATCCCTAATGTTTTTTTTCCACCTTATAACAAGCACCTCTGCATTGCAGAGAAGCTTTCCTGGTGTGTTTGAAGTGTTCTGTGCCCTTAGGTAATGTACTGCAGTGAAGGCTTGAGCTCTTCGCACATGCCTCTACATTTCAGAGTAGATCATTAATACATGGCAAGGGGAAAAAAGTAGGGCTCAGATGTAAGGTAAAACAGAGAGTTGTACTATTAATGAATAAAAATGATGAAAATTGGTACAAAATAACTAACATGCAAAAAATTCTTTGGCCTTAGATAATTCTAAGCCTTCTCATTAAAGATTTATTCAGATATAACAGTCGGCTCAAGACTTGTTAGTTTGTTATACTTTTAAACATGTGGTCTTTTGATGACCATTTTACCAGGTTAATTGTCAGATGTAGCGCTATGACTATAATCTATATATTTGCAGAGTAGACTATTATTATCACACAGTATAGTGTTTGTGTATTATAAATGCATCAGCCACAGCAAGACTGCTAAAGCCCTTAGTAAATTCTACATAACAAAAGAAAGTACCTATGGGTGGCACAGTGGCATAGAGGTTAGGACTTCCGCATCACAGCAAGAGAGTCCAGGGATCAAGAACAGGACACTTCTGTGTGGAGTTTGCATGTTCTCCCAGTGCTTGTGTGGGTTTCTTCTGGGTACTTTGGTTTCTCAATTGCCCATAGGTCTGAATGTGAATGGTTTTGTGTGTGTGTGTGTGTGTGTGTGTGTGTGTGTGTGTGTGTGTGTGTGTGTGTGTGTGTTTTGGCCCAGTGATGGACTGGTGAGCTGTTCAAATTGTGTCCTGCCTTTGAGAGTCAGTTGAGATGGGCTCCAGTTACTGGTATAATAGAATTATATGCTTCTCTACATCCCTATCTACTAACATACATTCATTCACTTGCCAAACCACTCAGTACTACTCGGGTTGTGGGGAACCTCAGCAGACTCTGGGTGAAGGCAGGGTACACCTTATACAGCTTGCTAGTCCATTGTAGAGCATATCTACTAACATTATGAATACAATATAAAGTTCATTACGAATATTTTATGTAATTTTGCATTTGATCATTAGTTAATATCTTTATTTATTTTTTTCCCTAGCATGTAGATTTAGAATACTTGCACTGCTTTCTCAGCAGGATAGGTCTTCCTTCTCTTTTCTCTTTCTTTGTTTAAGCGGCACACTCTTATACCCTGAAATGACTGCCGTATTGCTGGGACACAGCCCTAGCTCTCTGGCAAGCTCAAGATCTGTGCAGAAGTGTAATGTGTGCCAGGGATTCTGGCTGTTTCCATGCAGACAGTGCTGGCTGGATCAGTCTTTCTCCTTTTCTCCCCCCTTTGTCTCCCTCTGCCTGATGCTGATGTCTACTTCGTCTTCCTTTTTCATATATTTTTCGTTGGTGTTGCCAGTGTAGTGAGTTTCCTTTGTCTTTCTCCGAAGCCCTTGTTAGTTAGAATCATTTAGCCTGTTTAAGGAGACAGCAGCTATTTCATTTGGTTGCCCATTAAGAGGAAACAGTATCAGCAAATCCTTTTGTTCTCTGGTTTCTCGTCCATGCAGTGCATCATTTAAAGATGCAGTGCAACAAAAATGATCATCCTTTGGCTTTAAAAACACTCATGGAGAGCATATGAATGGTATTCCTGCACTGCAAATCATATGTCCTGCTGATAATAGAGAAATAAATTAGCACTTTATATCGCCACACACTGACATGACCGTGTTTTGTGCATTTGTGTTTACTGTGATAAATGTGATCAATTAAAGATGTGTGATTATATGTGTGCGCATTTGAGAGAGCAAAAAGGACATGCTCAGCCAAGATTCTGAGCAAGCTATCATGTGTGCCCAGGGGACCATATGGCCTGAGACATAGTTGCCATGGCAACAGTCTGTTTGCAAGACCACAAAGAACAGAGATGCTTGGAATTAACTGATCACCCCATTAGTTTTGTCAAACACCATCACTAACATAGTATAGCTCGGGTATTAAGAAAATTGGAGAATGCATCAGTGCCAGGGTTGTTTTATAGCCTCATACTGTTATCCTCAAAATAAATAAAATATTCTACTAGAAGGATCTATCAGATAAGTAGCAGAATGAATGATATAAATATACAGAAAATATCATTATTCATGCAGTGTTCTCAGATGTAGTTCCTCGGCAAACATTAATTGTTCCTCCAACCCATCAGATTATCATTGGTCATCTGCCTCCGAAGAGACAAAAATGTATAAACTCCCACTTTGGTTTTGGCATTGACCACCCTGAGTGACACATAGCACTCTCTCCACTATCTCCATTGATTTCTACCATGGTATCCATGGATCTGGTATCTCACATTAGAACCACACTTAACCCATGTGTACTGTAAGTGGATACAGATGGTACCAAATCCCTCATGGCTTTGTTCACACAGACAGAGTGCACACACAGCAGGTGGGCTTGTGTCATTGACCGTGAGTGAGAGCTCTTGGCATGAGCTGGATCAATATACATACTATTCACCTCAATTAGTTTTTGTACTGTAGCTGGCTTTAGGTTTGGCACTGTGTTGTGGTAAGTGTATCCTCAGATTATAAGAGCTTAATAACAGTACTGACAATACTTTCTGGTCACTAGTATGCATTCATTATGGTTCTGATCCCAGTTTGGTTCTACTGCTTGAGTCACGAATGTTCAACACAGTGGTGCTCTTCTCTCCTCAAGTACAGTAGGGTGAAAGTTTTGCCAATCAATATTTCCTCAATGAGCCTTTTGTCAGACTGTTCAACACTGTTCCAGGATATAGATGGAAAATAAATGCTAATGCTTGGCTAAATCTTTAGTCAAGATTGATGTCAAAATAAAATATCACAATTATTCTGCCAATTTGGGAACAGACGTTTTGCTATACTTTAGCATTTTAAAATGTATTCTTACTTTGCATAGTATATGTTTATATATTTTTATATAGCGGCATCATGACACATGAAACATGCATATAGGCACTTTGGTTTTGCTAAATGTGTGTGTGTGTGTGTGTGTGTGTGTGTGTGTGTGTGTGTGTGTACCTGGCACAATCATTGACTGGTGTCGCACTCAGGAGGAATTTTGTCTTGTGCCCAGTGCTCCCAGGATAGGTTCCAGTTCCACCGTGACCCTGTCCGCTGGTGATGAATGAATAAAGGAAAGAATTTCTTAACATCTTTTGATTACTTCAGTTTGGTATCATGGTTGAACTGGAATCATGATTAAAGTATGTTTCATTGCACCGGTATAGATAGGAGAAAACACACACACACACACACACACACACACACACACACACACACACACACAAAATGGATATTTATATATGTGCATGCTTAATCTGTATGTTAGATCAGCACTTGGGCTTTTGAGTGTAATTTGAATACATTTATTAGAATTAAGTACAACAAGAAAGAATGGGGAAGATAACGAAAAAGTCAGTGTGTAGTGCTGAGAAAACAGACAAAGTACTTTGGTAGAAGACTTGTTTCTGTGTCTTTTAAATCTATTTTAGAGGAATTATTACAGTATATTTGCTGCAGATAGAACTGTGAGCCTGATTCACTGCTCAGCACAAAGGCAAGGGGATGCTGAGTGAGTGAGTGGGTGAGTGAGTGAGAGAGAGAGAGAGAGAGAGAGAGGATGGGGGGTGGGTTACTGAGGCAGACAGTGAGGAGTGCAGAAAAAGAGAGGAACAAGCAGAGTGAGGGAGGCAGGGAGCCTGTAGGTGGTAATTATCTGCCACAAATCTCTCTTGGAATACCCTATTAAAAAAGGATATGCTTTTGGATGATAGGGAGGAGATCCTTTAAGAACAGGCAGTGTGTGTGCTGAGCTGTGCAGAGAGGAGAATGGGAAGAAGGTTTGTGTGAAGAGTGAGGAGCAGAGCTTACTGACAAAACAGCTGGAGGGTTTCCGCATTTGGAAGTGTGTATCTGGTGGTGATGGCAGTGAATGCATGGCAGGCTCTGTCCCCATTGCAATGGGCAAGATGGGGCTGGGATACATTGCTGGGTGGCTCAGGCAAAGGGGACGAAGGAGACCCTACTCTTGGACTTCTCCAGCGTCTCACCTGGACCTCCAGAAGCGACTATATGATAAAAGCTGCTAGCGGGCCAGCGAGGCAGAGGTGAGAGATCAAGCACTGAAACGAATGAGTCGGACACTGATGCATGGAGATTGGGTGGGGTCTGCAAATCAGGAAAAATGTTGCGTACTTGAAGTATGGTGGCTCTATCTGAAGTATGGTGTACTTGAAGTATGGTGGCTGTATTCAAATTCACTGCCTGTCTCTCTGTGTATGTCTATATCTGCTTTTGTCAAATAATGTTCCAGAATATCCATCTTAATGTCCTGATTACACTGGCATGAAGATGCTTTGCCTGTATTAGCATTAATATACCATCTACAAATGAGTTTTCCAAAGTATTTTATTGCTTATTGTGGTTTAATTTGTAGTAGAATGTGGTTAGTTTGTGTGTATAAATGGATTTATTGTGGAGGAAAATGAAAGAGGGAGGCAGAGGCAGGGCTGCATGTCAGATCTATGGTATCCATCGTCTTGCAGCAGATTCAGCACTTTGATTTCCAGCCCAACAATCCATTGTATATGCTCCAAAGTGTATGACAAAAATTAATAGGCCATTAAACTGCATTCTAATTTCCCTCCATGTGGAGTATGATGGTGCTGGGAGTATTGCTGGTATCCTGCACTGCTACTGGCTCTTAACATGAAACACAAAAGCTTATTAACAGAAAGGAAAACTACACATATCCCCCCCCCCCTATTGGAAACATGAATTGGTATTCCTTAGTCAAATGAGTGTCAGAGTGCAGTAAGGATGTTTGCCTCCCATAATGTACATATTTTGACAATAGGATTAAATCTCTATTATAAATCTTCATATGGCAAGCACTGTTTCCTTTGGCTTGACAGTTTATAGGTATTCACAAATAAGCATCTTAATGCATTATTACATTATACAGTTCTCTGTGTTTCTCTTGGCTTGTGTTAGGAGCTCAGACTCTGATGGCACGTTTGAGACCCCTGAATCCACCACCCCGGTGAAGACTGCAGCCCCTCCGATTCCCTCAGTTGAGCAGCCAGAGCCTCTCACACAGCCTCTGACCTCCACAGACACAGGTAAGCACTAACAAACACAATAACATAACAGCTGGACATAGATTTAAACCTAGCCATTAATCTGATCATAATTTTTTGGCGCTGTGTTGAAATAGTGATTGTTGACTGTTTATTAAATGTGCATGATTTGGGATACAGTCAGGTACAATAAAGAAAACAATTATTCAACAGAATATACCTCATTGTAGGCTTTTACACCAAACAAGTCTTTACATGGATTAGGAAAAGAATGCTCATTTGTGTAAGATTTCTCTTTCTCTTAGTGATTCTTTGTTTTTTAAACAAAGAGGTTGGCCACTCAGGCCCTCTAGAGGAGATCAGGAAAAGTGCAGAAAATATAGGTAAACAGAGTGGCCACATGTGGGAATGTCAGTGTTTATCGGGAGCTGAACTACATGAAATTAGACACCTTATTACAAAGTGCACACACACACACACACAAAAAAAGAAAATCAGCAGGTGGCATGGTGGCTCTGTGGCTAGCACTGTCACTTCACAGGAAGAAGGTTCTGGGTTTGACTAGGGCCTTTCTGTGTGGAGTTTCCATGTTCACTCTGTGCTTGCATGGGTTTCCTCCAGGTCTTCTGGTTTTCTCTTACAGTCTACAGACATGCACGTTAGGTCAACTGCCTACTTTAAGTTGCCCATAGGTGTGAATTTGAGTGTGAATGGCTATGTGTTAGCCCTGCAGTGGATTGGGAACCTGTTCAGGGTGTACCCTGCCTCTTGCCCAAAATCAGTTGGGATTGGCTCCCCGCAACCGGGGATAGATGGATGTTGAAACGGGAAGAAGTACTCTTGAGGGATTTCAGTAAATTGCTGGGAAATGTTTACATACCATTTAGAATTAGTCTCGACATTTTTAAATCACTGGATTATTTTTCTTTTAACATAACATATCTTTAGTCTGTGCCTACCATTTCAAAACAAGCAGTGTCCAGAGCAAACTAATGTCCAGTATAAAGCTAATCTGTATTTTACATTTCTGTTTTCTAGACTCCTGTCCTTCTGTACCTGCTTCAACAACACATGATTGTGCCAATGAGGTGGAAGATTCTCCTTCTTTCCCTCCTCCCAGTCGCTCTGTCTCCATTGTCTTTGACGAAGACAAGCCCATCGCAAGCAGTGGCACATACAACCTTGACCACATCCTTAGCACCAACCCCTTCCCAACACCAGCATTTGATTCAAGCTCATCAGGGCTAGAGACTCGTACACCCCTAACCCGCTCTCTCAGCTTCCAGTCTGGGGAGCTAGACAGCTCTAGCTCTGGCGATAGGCCTGCAGGGGGAGCCCAAAACAGTTCCAATCATCCTCGTTCAGAGTCTTTCAGCATAGGTACAGAAAGCGCTCCTGGGACTTTACGACGAGTCAAAAAACCCCGACCAGGCTCTTTAAAGAAAAAGCCTCTTTCCAGGCAGAACTCAAACCCAGAGAGTGCCACTGCCAGAACTGTCTCATCCAGCAGTACACCAGAGGTGAAGAAGAAAGGGAAGCCTCTTGAAGAAAGTCCTCTAATAACAGCAGAGGAGAAAGAGTGTCTCCCGGCCTCTCCCAGCCCCAGCCCAAGCCCTGCTGGCACCCTCAGGCGGACCAGAATCAAGTCTCAAATAGAGAGCCCTCCACCTGTAGTGGAGGAGAGCATCCCTGTTCAAGCACCAGTGATTGCAAAAGACCAGGAAGAGATCTTGTCAGTTCCTGAGAAAGACTCGCCCATCCCTCCCAGTGCCACTTATAAATGGGACCCAGATAACTTTGAAAACATTAACCCTTTTCATACAGGCGGCAGTAAGCTTGCCAACTCTCCAATCTTGGGCAGGAAAGACTTTATCCCTGCCCCTGACCCCATTCCTATTCCTACAGAGGAACCTCCTGCTGCTCCTGTACCTCCCTCAGAGAAAGCCCTCAACATTGAGGAGCAGCCAATCACCAAGCGACAGTCTGTCAGACTAGAGTTTGATTACTCAGAGGAGAGTGGAGACACTCAACAGAACAGTCCTCTGCCTCCCAAAAAATTGGGCAAGAAACAAGGGGCCAAGATGCCTCTTAGAAAACCAAAGATAGGGATTAAGAAGCCCCCACCACAAACTGAGCAGTTAGGCAACAAGCCTGCTGCAATTAATTTAAATGAAAGTGATGACATTCCCATTCCCAAGGCTTCCTACAACTTTGATCCTAGCAAATGGGATGATCAGAATTTTAATCCTTTCTCTTCAGGGAAAGGCATGACTAACTCCCCTCCCCAATCCAGGGCAAGCTATAGCTTTGATCCGGACTCATTTGATGACTCCATTGACCCGTTTAAACCATCCACCAAAATGGAAAATTCGCATCCAAAAGTTGCATCTTCAGAAATGTCCAGCAATGACAATGAACACGACAATATTGATGAGGTGGAGGACCAAAACCAAAATAAACTGGCCAAACCCAAGAAAAAGCCTCTAAAATCGTAAGTCTAATCCCACACTAATTGTCTTCTCTTGTCAATTCTTCTCACTGTAGCCGTGTGTGGGTTTGTGTGTGTGTGAAAGAGAGCAAGACAGAGAGAGAGAGAGAGAGAGAGAGAGAGCAGTCTGTCTGTTATTTGTTTCCATGTCACTTTCCTGTGTCATAGGAAGTCCAGTGGTTTTTCTTCTCTCTGTTGTCCCCTGTAAGTAAAAGATGAAAGAAAAATGAGCATAAGTAATGATAACATTCATCATCATTTGCTTTCTAATCATAGCATTTGTAATATTTTTAATAGGATTTCATTTGCTACTATAGAGAACACGTTAACTCAGACATTAATTTAACTTTTAAGTCATATCCACATCATTTAGCCCCTAATGCATTAGCGAGCTATCCAGGGTGTACCCCATTTTCACTCAGAGTTGGATAAGATAGACTCCAGCCTTCCTGTGGCCCTAGCAGGAGTAAGCAATTTGACAACTGAATGAAATGGATGCGTAAGTACGACAAAGAGAAAGGAAAGACAGAAAATAATATTTAAATAAAATAAAATCTTTATTGATGATGGCCAATTTAGCGCACAAGCACTAATCTTCTCTGCCACTGGGCCATAATTTATGATGCATTCTGATGGTGGTCAGACATATTGGATACTGGTTGCTTTGGCTGGTTAGTGAGAAATCTGATGTAGGCCTCAGGCTTGTATTAACTTAATATTTATCTGAGGCATGACTTAGAATTGTGCTATAAAACTGTATGAAATTGTGCTATACAGCTAACATTTAAAAATTATTAATTTAATATTAATATTTCTGTTTTGTGAATCTGGTTTTTATATTCCATGAGGTGTTAAATTCATGGGTAAGCCCAGAAGACTACTAGTATACATTTAAAGACTTCCATGAATAAAAGTAGAATACAGGGACAAACTACACATCATGTACAGAAAATACACTAATTATAGCATAGCACATGGACTTTTAAGTAAAAAACCCTACACTTTGTTTTATATATACACACATATATATATGTATATATATATATATAAAATCCTAAGTCCATTTTTCGTAGAACAGTGCTCGATACGTCGAACTAGAGCTAAATATATTGTATGTGGGAAAAATAATAGTACTACAATTTCATCCCGACAAGCCTGTTTTGTGGTTGCCC
>JAQMYF010000026.1:9377774-9405602 GCA_030014195.1 Neosilurus mollespiculum | reverse complement strand
TGAATGTGAATGGTTTTGTGTGTGTGTGTGTGTGTGTGTGTGTGTGTGTGTGTGTGTGTGTGTGTGTGTGTGTGTGTTTCCCATGCAATAGACTGGCAAGCTGTTCAGAGTGTACCCCTTCTTTGCCCAGGGTCAAAGTAGGGTAAATGAATGAATGAATGAATAAATGAATGAATGAATGAATGAACTAATGAGCTTTAAAGATTACATAATATTTTAGGAATAAAATATAAATAATTAATCTTATATTAAGCCTTCTGAATAATAATATAATAATATATAAAATAATAATAAATCATTAAGTATTTATATAACATTTATACAACATTCTAGTTATATAATCTAAGCAAAGGCAATTTAGGTCCTTAGTCCTTATAAACTAAACGAATTAGAAATGCTTTTAAATGTTAACCAAACTGTAATGAAGTGAAATCTGCTGAGATGGTGTTGGTGTTGGAACTACTGCCTTAAATGAATCTCTTATGGCACTATCCCTGATATTGATTATTTTCCTTTAAGAGATTCTCCTGCATTGTTTTTTTTTTTTTTTTTCATTTACCAACAGGTTTTTCAATCAGGAAAATATTCAAAACCATTTTTAATCAGGAAAATATATTTCTCTACATTTTAATCTGTGTATAATTACAATTAGCATTGTGAAGAGTTTATAAAGCTCGTCCCTGTTAACACCTACATTATAAAATTATGAACAGTTTTTATGAAGAGTTTCTAATAGTGGAAAATTTAAAGTCACAGCTTTGCTTCTTAATGTTAATAATAATAATAATAATAATAATAATAATAATAATAATAATAATAATAATAAATTAATAAATACATATATACATACATACATACACTCCTGGGCAAAAAATAAATAAATAAATTAGCAAACATTGAAATTGCATATTTGTAGGTATAGAGGCAAACCTATGTAACAGCCAAGACTACATCATTACCAGTTAATGGTGATGGTTTATCTGAACACCAGCTAATTTATATCAAATAATTAGTTTTAAAACTAATAAACTCCCCAGGCCACACCGCCAAGGCCACTAAAGCTTGGCCGGACAAGAGCGGCATCAAGCTCCTGTTCTGGCCGGGACAGAGTCCAGATTTGAACCCAATAGAGAACATCTGGGCATACATTCACATAAATTAGTTGGACGAAAGTTTAGTAACACTTTTCTGAACTTTTCGAGGCTGTCAAGTACGAGTGGACGAATTTGGACATTTCCAGATGCAAGAACTTTCAGCGTGTCTAACCACAAAACGTGAATGTTTACGACAGTCTAAAAAGAAAGCAATTCCATCTTCACTATTTGAGAGAATTTGCATATTTATTCATTCATTCATCTTCTTCCGCTTGTTCCGGGGTTGGGTCACGGGGGGCAGCAGACTTATTCAATATTTTTATATGTTATAGTTAATAATTACCCAAAGTTGGGAAAATACCAACATGGCTCATTTATTTGGAGTGTACATACATACATACATATATAAATTAATAAATAAATGAATGAATAAATAAATATTTTTAGAAACTGGAGACTCCTTCCAAAATTGCAAAATTTATTAAAATAAAATTCCATAAATGTATATTTAAAAAAAAATGAAATAAAAAGCTCCACTATATTAACAATTATACATTCTTTTTTTGTCTTATTATTCATTAGCCTTATTTATTCATTTCTCATTCGTATCCACTATACAAATCCATGTGAATTAGTTGTTAGTCTTCAAGACTGTATTTAATCGAGTACATTATTACAAACCTGTGATTTGGATTATGAAACAAGTGTCAGTTCTGCTATTATTGTAAATTAATGAACCCCTTCAGTGTGGAATCAGACATTTAAAAGTGCTGTGGTATGAGTGTTGCGTCATTCGTTGATGGTTTTGCAGTTGTGTTGTTATCTCACTGAAAATGCTCAACAGTCTGTAGTTCATATACCACCATCAGATGCAAGTCTATAAAAAACATGCTGCTCCATTTTCCTAGAAACAAACAAGTGTGTTCTGACTGTGCTGTCTGTTGGATGGTGATGCTCTATTTACTTTGATGTATGATGTTATATTTGTATTCCTGTTGGATAACCTGTGTGCTTTCTTTGTTTGTTTGTTTGGGGGTTTTTTTTCTCCTGGGCTTCTTGCAAGGCCTTAGTTGTGTGTAAATGTCTTTTGCTTATTGTTTTCCGTTTGTTTTCTGTCCCCCCCCCTCTCCCATTTCTCCTCTTTTTGCATGCCGTTCTCCTGTTCCCCTCCTCCCACCACCGCCTGTCACACCTCTCTTCGCGTGCTCAGACGCTGCGCCCAGCACTGAACCCGCTGCTCACGGTTGGTACCTCTCCCTCCTTCTTCTGCTAGCCCAGCATGCCTGGCACTGCATGCCAGCTGAGCTCCGAGCACCGCTTAGTGCCCCCTGCCTCTGCAGGCAGCTGGAGACAAGCGTGGCACTGAAATGACGAAAATGCCATGTTGTGTGACTGTCCACCTCGTCCATCTGTCTGTATTGGTCTGCCCCATCTGTTTGTCCTGCCTGTCTTGTGCTTGTCATCATCCCTCGTCTTTGTCCTGGTCTTTTGCGCTTGACTTTCACTCACCTACAGGTTTGGTCATCTAACTAGAGCACTTACCAGGTACTTCCGTCTTGGGCTGCATGAGTCTCTAAGCTTTGCGAGTCTTCATTCTGCTCCTGTCACACTCCCCTAATCTGCCTGTATCATTTCCCTTTCATTAAGACACTCTCCAAATGGACAGTTATGCTCATTTTATTGATTTCTTGATTTCTTTTTGCTGAGAAAATGAAGTAGGACCGCATTTTGCTGCTATACCTCATGATCCCAAATGATAGAGTTGCATTTGCATAACTAGCAGGCTTTATGTTTCAGTAATAATACTACAATCACTTCATCAAGCCTTTTAACATATATATAATTGCATTCTTATGCAAAGCTGTCCCACTAAAGTGTAATCTTTCCATTTAATGACTCAGATTATTCAATTAGTTTGCCGCACATTGCTACACCTCACATATGCACATGTTATTCCTAGTTCTGAATATTTTATTTTATACATTGAGCTGCATTTCTTCATTCATATTTAAATCGAAAAAAAAAGTCTAATACAAGTTGCACGTAAAGCTGAGATCCTTTCTTGTACCGTCCATAATGTAGAAGCAGTTTATTTGAAGCATAAAGACAAGGAAATGGGTGTGTGGATGAACACAGCATCCCATAAAGACTATTAATTGAGTCACGGTACAGTTTACTGTCAAATACCGTTTCAGGAACTGGACAGCGTTACCCTTGTGTCATGACATATTTGTGGGAATTACTGAAAATTCAAAAGCAAATTTTGTACAACATTCAGTGACTCAAAAGTCATTCATTCATTCAGCCATTCATTTGCTGAACCGCTTAATTGTACTATGGTCGTGGGGAGGCTGGAGCCTGTGTCAGCTGGCACTGGGCGAAGTCAAGGTGTACCGTAAAATTCTCGCCAGTCCATCACAGGGCAACACACACACGCAACCATTCACACTTACATGCACACCTAGTGGCTATTCAGAACAGATGATTAATGCTAAGACATGCCTAATGTGTATGTCTTTGGACTGTTGGAGAAAACGGGAATACCCGGAGGACACCCACACAAGCACAGTGAGAACATGTAGACTCCACATAGAAACGGCCTCGCTGAGTCCAAGACTTGAACCCATGACCTTTCTGTGAGGCGGACATTCTAATCACTACACCACCATGCCACTTGACTCAAAAGACAAGAAGGTGAAATCAAATTAGATTTTTTTTTTTTTCTTTTTTTTTTTACAAAGACACATTCAAATTTCTGGGGTTTTTTTTTTGTTTGTTTGTTTTTTTGTTTTTTTTTTCCTAACTGAGCTTAGTGTTATCAAGCACTGGCCTATTCAGCTCTGTGAAAAGGAAAACAGACAGATTTTAGTCATGCGCCAGGTTTTTATTATTCTCAGAATTCACTTGAATGCGCTTGTATGTAAAATGTAAGCAGTGCTTGCTCATACCATTGAAAATGTAATCTTATAAAGGTCTTGTTGAGGTCACAAGTACCATTTCGCAGTTCTGATTTCAGCGGACACATTGATATAATCATAAATTCATTTACAAACTTTCACCTTTCTATTTATTTATTTTTTTTGAGCGTTTTGATGACCTTGTGAACCAGTACGGTTCGGGGTGTATTTATTAATAGAAGCTTTAAAGCACTTCACTAAATCACTCTGGCTAAGGACTTCTGCCAAAAGCCATAAATGTAAATATAAATACAACACTACTGAGTGTTCTGAAATGATGTTCAGTTCAAGCAGATTGTGAATAAGAAATAAGAAATCCAAGGATGAGCAAAGGACAGTCTTCATGATTACAGCTGCAGTTCTTAGATATAAATCAACTCTACCCATGTGAGATTATTCACTGAAGCAAAGAGGAGACTTGAGCGACTGTTTTAGGGAAGAGTAAATCTTTAGGGTATCCATGTGTGACCGTCCACAGCAGCAGAATGTGAGTCATAAGTGCAGAAAGGAAGCTCCGAGCAGAAATAGAGCATCAGGTTGATTCAGGCAAGACTGCAGGGCGAAAGGAGGCACCAGAGTAGAAGTGTGTCAGGATTTGGGACTGGTATCACATCAGGCAGCAGGAAGAAATCCATGAGTAGGTTTGCTCATATAAAATATATATTTTTTAAAAATGTAGGGTGCAAAAAGTGAGGCAAAGTGCGAGCTAGTTCAAAGACGGGCACATATGGTGGGTATTATAGCCCTTTAATTATTATCACAATAATCACATTGTTTGCGCATAACAAACTAGCTACAACTTAGCACCTTGTAACAATTTATGTATTAATTATCATTAATGAATTATTCTGCACAATGATATTGAGTTAACAATAAGTCATTAATTAATTAGCTCATCACTGCTTAATAACTATTAACTCATTCTACTTGCTCTGTTAAAGTGTAGATGAGTTTCTGAGTGGTTTTACTGGGAAAAAAAATTACCAGTACTTGTGCTTTACACTTAATAATAAAATAAAGAATTAAAGACTAACGAATGAAACAAAAGAACTAAAGAGTGATGGACAGCATCCGAGAGCACCCAAAGAACGGCTTCCCTGCAAGTCTACATGATAGAACAACAACTTAAGCCCGCCTCACATGGAGGCGGTTCCGGCTGTGGTTCAGCGCGGTTCCAAATCATGTCAGACCTCAGTGACATCATCTTGACACTGTGACAATGCCATGAAACACAAGATTTTCAAAATGCCTGCTCTCAAAACTGTGTACCACCGTCCAGCTGCCAGCTGTAGCTGCAGTATTGTCACCTTTCACAACCTTTCTGAACCGCAATCTATTCACACCGTGTTTTCATCTACTGCTTTTGCCACACTGCTGTCATTTTAAACAGCGCTTAACCACCCTCAAACTCGCCCTGTATGAGGCTGTTTTGCTACATTGCAGTCATATTTTGGAACCGTGATAAACTGCTGTCAGAACCGCCCCCCATGTGGGGCTTGGTTAATATGCAGTTTTATTTCTCTACGTCTGTATACAGTCATGATTTATAACCACACTCTCCAGCATAACCAGAGACAGGATGAGTTTGCATTTGAGTTTGGTACATCTCAAGGTCTCTTCCTTATGTCCTTTCTTCCTAGGGATTTTTATTCCTGATAATCTTGTTTTTAGTGTACTTCTCACAGTGTTTATTAAATTATTAGACTTGAGGTCAGCAGACCATTTATAAGCTAATAGACTATGGAGTATATAGGAATTTGTCACTCATACTGAATACTGCTAATAGTTAAGATATTGTTTGGTGTTAGTTTTTAACTAGTAATTATTTTTAACAGTGTAATTAAATATAATAAATGTATGACCTTTCATATACTGTGTTCTTGGCCTCTGTTTGTTTGGTCATGGGTTTGTTTCTTTTTTTAAATTAAGCAATAATTTGGGAGTAAAATGCATACCTGTGCTATCTTTATTACACACTCTCTCTCTCTCTCGCTCTCTCTCTCTCTCTCTCTCGCTTCAGTGTCCATTTTCACACACTTCTCTTTTGTAGCCCAAGCACAAGCCCTGTTTACCATCTTATTTTCTCGACTGCACTATTTTCACTGTTAGGGAGCGTTCTCTCTTCTCTGATAACAGTCTTTTTTAGTCTCTCTGGTGTAGCCTAGCAACAAGCTGTTCAAGGAATAAGGGAGGTTTTCAACTGGTGTGTGTGTGTGTGAATGTGTGTGTGTGCGTGTGTGTGTGTGTGTATGCGTGTGTGTGTGTTGAGGGAGGGGTGATAGGGGGAGGATTCCTCAGCCAAAAAGCTAGCACATTACCACAGAAAGTAGTCCCATTTGAGTATTTTTTTTTTTTTTTTTGGGCTGTGTTGCGTGTTTTTGCTACTCTTTCCTTTCTTTGACAGGAGAGAGGTATATAAAAGGGTTTGCCATATTTGAAAGCTTGGCCTTGTTGAAAATGCCCATCTTGTTAGATGAGCGTGTCGTTGAGTGGAACTGCAGATGGAATATAAATCACACAGCAGGTGAGAAGAAACATGGCTCTGTGGGTCAGATAGATCAAATCCTTATCAGCGTGTCAGTCCTTGTCATCCACTGGCTCTATAGCCTGACACTCGTGCTTGCTATTAATCGCTCCTCTCTCACCCGAACCAGCATGTACAGTATTTACTGCCATACACACACACACTCGCACTCACACACATAGCCTTGTCCCTCGTGGCCTGATTTATCACTATCTTGTCTCTGTTTTCAGAGCAGTAACTGGAAAGGACCTTTTCTCCAATCTTTCTCCTTCTATTAGAATAAAGGGACCCCAGATGAATGCTGATTGCAAGAGCCTACTCATACAGTCGGGTGCCTCTCTCTTGCTTTCTCTCTCCCCGATATTATTCCACCCCATCCCAGCATGCTCTTTATTATGTTTCTCATTTTCAAAACAAATGATTGAACACCATTCACTTCTTTATAATTCTATCATCTTTTTGTTTAGTGCCTCACCGTACATTCAGAGCCAGCAAAGACAAGGCTGGCATGTCTCGGCTAGTTGCTCGGTGAGATCAAGAACAGCAGTAGGAAACCAGGTGTAAAAGAACCTCGGTGTGCTGCATCTGATCTAACCAGATATGAAATTACTGCACTCTAGCCAAGTCCAAAGTAATGGAAAAAAAAATTATGATAATAATAACTACGAACAAAAATACAGTCCTTTTCTTACATCCCAATTCTACTGAGTTTCCCTTTTATAGTGGATGTGAAAATTATTTTCATTTTCCTCACTGTACTTTAACCAAATTTCTGCTTCAAGTTTGATAATACCAATTCATGAATAATGTCTTAAATTTTGTCCTTTGAATGCCAAAGTCGCTTGAAACGAAACAAAGCCTGTAAAATGAATAGCGGGCTTTAGGAGCGTGTGAATAGAAAGCTGCAAGTACCACATACGAAACCAAAATTATGCAAGGGCTTAGTGAGTTTTTTCTCCCTATCTCCCTCCACAACCAGCTGAACAGTTCACATACAAAGCTAAGCCCATTCCTAATATTAATGTCATTCAAATATGGAGCGCATACTAGCCGTATATCAACAGGGGCGTAATGCTGTGGATAATACAGCACTGGAGCTTCATGGTGTGACTATAATGTGATAAATTAAAAGAAAATACATTAAAATATTTTAGAATTTTATAATATCCTTCAACAACTTTATAAATTTTTGTTTAATTAAAATGCTTTGTTTGGGTCTCCCAACTTTCCCATCACATAATGTAATACAGCATATTAAAGAATGATGTAATAGAGAGCTTCTTTATTGCATGGGTTAATATTGACCCATTTTTTGACAGTAGAATTTTTACAGTGAACATGTAAAGATAAATAAAAAATCGCAGCTGAATGTGATTAGTTGTTTTATTGGTTGTATGAAACTACAAGAAGATACCCTTTTTATATGCAGTAGATCCTCCTCATTACTGATCAACTGTCAGGAAAATCATGGCACATACACCGATTGTATGTCAATTACACTGCCCAAAAAAAAATCATGCACTTTAATATTTTGTTATATTTTGACCTTTACCCTTGATTACAACACGTAATCATCATGGCATTATTGCTTCAGTTGGTCAGGTCAAGGCTCAGTTGAAGTTAGCTGACGATCTGAATGTAGTGAATGACCAGGTGATCCCATCAGTGGGTGCATGAGGAAACATTTTCACACATGAACTGGCACCACAGAGTCCTGACCTGAACCTTATTAGAAGTCTTTGGGATATGCTGGAGAAGACTTTAGGGAGTGGTTCAATTTTCTTGTTCTCAGTTCAAGATGTTGAAAAAA
This sequence comes from Neosilurus mollespiculum, assembly GCA_030014195.1. NCBI lineage: Eukaryota > Metazoa > Chordata > Actinopteri > Siluriformes > Plotosidae > Neosilurus > Neosilurus mollespiculum. The sequence goes on along the minus strand of JAQMYF010000026.1, from coordinate 9,397,217 downwards.
TGAACCTTAACTTTGGATGGAAATAAACGATCTGAAGTTTGTTGAAACAATGCCATGGTGATTACACACTGTAATCAAGGCTAAAGGAGGTTCAACAAAATATTACTTTTACAACATTTGGCAGACAGCTTTATTCAGAGCGACTAGCGTTTATATGTCATTAAGGGTGAAGGTCCTTACTCAAGGATCCAACAGTGGCAACTTGTTGGTACTGGGGTTTAAACTGCCAACCTTTTGATCAGTAACCCAGAGCATTAACCACTGAGCCACCACTGGGTGTGTAAGTTGTTTGTGGTTTTTTTGGCTGTGCAGTGCATAACCATACACATTACCAACAATTGTCATTTTCATAATTTCCACTGGCAAACATTTCATTTCAATTTACTAAATAATCTTTACTGTAAAACTGATAGAATAGAAAGCTACATACTGATATCAGGACATATAAGTGAAAAAGGAAAAGTCACTTAGACAGTTGTAATGTATATAATTTAGCAAAGTTGGTAAGTTGGTAGACAGTTTATTAGCAAAATCCGTTTACCTGTTGCTTTTTTAATACTCTTAAGAAAATGTAGGCCTTTCCTCACCGTGAAAGGTTTATAAATGATCATATGCCAAGAACATTGTCCAAGCCTAGCATTTGCTCTTCTCTGTCTACTGGCCGAGAGAGGGCAGGATGCTAATGCTACCAGAGCGGCGTTGCAAGTCGATGCCCAGTCGGACTCTAATCCTCTATCTAAGAGGCGGACATGATGGAAAGGACACACCTGCCAACATGCCTGTCAGGCTCGGCGTGTGTGGAGGAGATAATTGACCAGTCTCTGAACCACAGGGAGCACCATAGCAGAATGCAGTGGGATAATGACCACTTTGCTCTCAGCTGGACGGCATCAGGTGAAGCAGAAGAGTTTGCACCTTTAATATCCTCGAATTATCACATGCAGATGCCATTACAGACAAGGATTTCATCAATCAATGGGAGGCTTCCTCCATAGCTCGAAGACTGCAGTACTTTTTCCAAGCCTGCCAAACTTCTTTTTCTCACTCTGTTTTGTCTAGACTCTTTTCAAGAACATAGCTGCTTATATATGACTGTCAGAAGTGCTTGTTGTTGATATGTGGTCATGTGAGTGGCATTTAGGTAGGATAGGTAGGACTGCCTGGAGGCCCCTTGAAGGCGATGCACATATGTTGCGCTAATTAGTCTGGGAGGGTGGACTGGGACGACCTCATACAACCCTCCCTAACGGATTTTTGCATTACCAGTACTGTTAGTCAGCAGAAAACTAAGGTCTAGTATGGATGGAGGGTTGCATATGAGGAGTGAGGACAAGCCCAGGTCTGAGACTAAGCTTATTTCTCAGTCAACATTTCTCTATCCATTTGTTCAGGAATTTGATCCACAGTAATCTCGATTTCATGATCTTCAGTCTGTAGGCTTTAGCAGGCTCTCCTACACTGGGGCAAAAACTGTTGATGACCAGCCTCATAACAACTCCCTCTATCCCATGCTTCCTCATACTAGTATTCCTAATACTTTCGGGGGGGGGGCAGCTGTAGCCTAATGGTTAGAGAAGCAGCTTTGGGACAGAAAGGTCGCTGGTTCGATTCCCTAACCAGCAGGAACAATATGTGGCGGTCGGGGAGTGAGCTGCACCTTCCCTTCTTCCACCTTCATGGCTGAAGTGCCCTTGAGAAAGGCACCAAACCCCCAACTGCTTTCCGGGCACCCTAATATGTGTGTGGCAGCCCACTGCTCTGTGTGTGTGCACACTGTGGAGGGGTTAAATGCAGAGGCAATCATTTCCCTTGAGGGATTAATACAGAATAACAAAAACTAAATGTATTTTTTATTTTTTTTTGCAAACTGTAGGCTATAAGATTCATAATAAATACAGATTCCACCCTTCATCTAGGAATGAAATGGCTCTTATCATCAATTAAATGCCTAACAATTGTTCAAAATTGTCCAAGCGCTAACAACACCTACCGACTCCGTCCCTGCTGTCTGGCCAAAAAAACTTGTGATGGAAAGGGGAAAACTTTCTGTTCTGTAGCCTATGCTTAATCATGGTAAGCCAACTTGCTTTTGATGTGAGGACCATATCAGAGACGCCTGTTCATGCTTCCACCCACTCAGGAAGTCAAAGGTTTTCATTTGCACCATTAGGAACTGGCTTTCCAGCTGTGCGATAGACCTGCTATAGTGACTAGACCAACCAAAGCCTGAAAGCAGCCCAAAATTCTAAAGATTTTGCAGGAGTCATGCTAGCAGTTTTTTCTTATAAAGTACCAGCTGACATTTTGCTAATCTCTAATGATATAAGGCTTCTACTGTGCTGGTGAAAAGGCAGCAAGTGTTCGAGTGCAACTTTTTAAGATGCATTGAAACCCAACTGGTCGAGATGGCAGCTCTGTGTAGCAATTGGCCAATTTGCTATGAGGAGAAGTTTCTTATCAACCAGGTAGGAGAAGTTACTACTGATATGACTACTCTGGACTTTCTGCTTTTGGACCAGAGGAAATTTTTCTAATACCAGTTCTAAGAACTGTTGGGGAAATTATCCCTTTTTTTGTCCCCTAACTGCAGGAACTGGGAACTATAATAGTTCCTAGAATGCTGTTCTGCTCTCAGCACAAGAAGAACCATGAGTACAGTGTATGTAGTGTGTACAGTGCTTTGCTGAACACACAAGCCAGGCATATTCCTTACAAGTGTGCTATAGTATTATTTTTCTCTAACCTAAAATAGTATATAATAAAGAAGGAGGATGATTGACCTTTTATTTAAAGTAAATTAAATAATTACATTTTGTATTGGTATCATACCAATCATCACTTGAATATGACATAAAATGTCATTCTCTTTGTCTGTTTAAGAGAGAGAGAGAGAGAGAGACTGACAGTGAAATTCGCTTCTTCAAGCATGTATGTAGTGCAACACATTTTTGGTGCGAAATCTAAAAATCTTTTATTCGTTCATCTGTTGAATCGCTTAATCCTACAAGAGCCACAGGGAGACTTTAGCCTATGTCAGACAACTCTCTGCAAAGGCAGGGTACACCCTGAACAGCTCGCATGTCCATCGCAGGGACAACACACACACACCATTCACACTTACACCTAAAAGCGCCCTCGTCGAGCCTGGGACTCAAGCCAAACACCTACTTACTGTGAGGGGGATGTGCGAACCACTACTCCACTGTGCCACCCTATAGAAATCCTAATTACACTAAATGGTCTTGTCCATGGGTTTTGACATGTTAGGTAAACATAGTTTAAGCAATCACCATTTTTTACCATAAATTCACAGAATATTCAGTCAGCACATAACACTTCCTGTTCTCTACAATTCTACAGCACAATAGAATGATGCGTTTCTATACAAACTCATGATACATGAAAGTGGACAAGTTTAACTCACAATGCTGCTATGTTTGCTGTTTGCGCAGTAACACAAGGGCATTGGTAGACAGGATGCACCTTCATATAAAAGCAAACAACAAACAGGTGAGGTCTCCACACCCATACATTTTGGCTTACGTCATTTCAGCGTTCCTACTGGCACTGCGATTGCAAACAGAAAAAAAAGCCGAGCTCCCCAGGGGATTGTTCCTCTCAATGAGTTCCTCAAACTGTTTGGTCCAAAAACCCCTAATAATCCTGGAAAGGACATCTTACTAGCTCTGACAAACGTCACTTCCTTCTTTCTTAAAGAACAATCGTCCCTTCAGCAGTCATTTACAAGACAGACAAGTTAAAAACAAGGAAGAAACCTGCATTAATTTAAATTCCAATGATGAAAGGAGTTAAATCACATGTACTGAGCATGCTCCATACTTTGAACACTTTTTTTTTAATAAGTTAGATGTATTCGAGTGCCGTACTGGCACTTTAAAGTTAGGATATGTCTGCAAGAGAAGGAAAAGCGCCATGGCCGTGGCTGCAAGCTGTTACTGCCAGGCAGAAGACATGAGAGCATGTTTGTTTGAATATTTCTTACTTTAGCTGTTTTTGTCAGTGAACTATTTCTGCTTTTAAATCCGTTTAGTTTGACAAGATGCATGGTTAAACCGTGCCCTACAAAGCGCTAGCAAAAGCGAAACGTGGAAAGAAAAGTAAATTCATGCGGTGCTAAGCACTCCTGTGTGTTTCTGGATTGTAGGATCACTAATATTTAATTTAAAGTTCTTAAGTCAAGGCCAATCTGCGAACTACACTACCGTTGGTAGTTTCATATGTGCTTGTTTACCTATTTGCATTTGTAAAAAGCAGAGCACGTTCAGTAACCATGACACAGCTCCTTTAAGATACACAGATTCACCTATCCTGTACTTTTATCTAGTACAGTTTGTCCTCTTTCTGCTGTCCTGCTTTTTTTTACCCTCCCTGGCCCAGTTCTGTCCACCCCTGCATACTGTAAATATGGCTGTGCGGGGGTTACCATGGCTGGCAGTAATGATAGAGTTCTAGGCAGAAAGGGGTGGCTGGCATAAAGGAGAAGATGAACAGACACTGAACAGTGAAAAGGGCAACTAGGAAGCTAAGTCAGTTAGGGCTCCATTGTTTTTCTCTCCGTCTCTGCAAGATTGCATTACTGAGACATGAAAGATAGGTTCTGACCCTTTGAAAGTGTGAGATGCAGCACAGCTCAGTAATGGGTTCCTTCCCATAATGCTGTTGTGACCACTAGCCTGCTGTCGCTGTGCCTAAATAGCCAGATAAAACAGTTGTGTTTGTGAAAAACAGATAAGGATGGTTTCAGGTTTAGTTTTGTGTTGGTAGTTTTTTTAAAGCCTCCTCAAGTTTCTTTATTTCTGATGTAATTACATTTTAATATGTTTAACCAACAACCTTTCAGTATAACTCCAGAGATTCCATAGGAGAAAATTGAGGAGAAATTGAATTGAATCTGGACAGGGTTTGTCATCGACAATGGGCCATGCTGCAATGTAATTACTAATTATCCCAATTTGTCTGAACAACAACGAAAAGTGAGATGGGGAAAAGTGAGATCGTTGAACTTAATATGTTGTCCTATCGGGAACCTATTGCTTTCATTTGTATTCAAATTGCATGACGTATTTGGACAGATGTAGTGTCATGAGGACTAGCGAAAGGTTCTCCAGATTTAATGTTGCTTGCCTGCTACAATGATTACCTTATGTTATAGTGTTTTCATTGAATAATGGTAACTTGCTAAATGGAGCTACAGATTGCTACAGACTGCAATAACTATAAACTAGGATACTTAGAGAGTGGCATACTGCTTTATACTCAAACCCATTTCCCTCAACTACACATGACTTCCCATTTCAATGAAATATATCAGTGTGAAATCCATTCAATCCCAATTTACAATGAGTTACCACTGCATATCTTTGGGTGGGTAGAGTGGGATAAAATATAATACACAAACCTCTCTTTTAAGTGACAGGAAAAGATTGGGTCAATGAGAATTTTAATTACATTTTCACAAAGGCACAGGACCACTTCTGGGCTGGAGGGACACAGGTAAATGCAGACAGACTTTGTAATAACACATCTGTCATCCATCTGCCCATAGGCCCAAGAGCAGAGCTCTTTCATTACAGTCTGCTCACATGCTCACAACGGCAATCGCTATTGCTTAATTAGAAGATTAGAAGATCCAATTAGAAGATCCCCTGTCTCAGAGATCAACACATCCTTTGAAATGAGACACTTTTGCTGCCCTGAGGGTCGCCATTTCCTTCTTGTCTATTTGATTGTGCCTGAGCGAGTGCAGTGGATTTCTGCCAGCATGTGGGTGCGCTGGCCAGGTTGTCCTTCAGCAGAGATTTGGGTGTTTTTGGAGAAATAGAAAGCACATTTACACAACCAGTACAGAAACACTAAGTGACGAGTAAGATAAAAGTTTAACAGTACACTTTAAACCAAGGTATAAGTAATACGCAATAGATGGCAGTGTGGCCTTACTTCACATTTAGAATTGCCATTCTTTTCTGTCATTGAAAAGGCATTCAGCAAAACCATGAACTAATAATAAAGGTCCTCCCCCAAGGTAGTGTAGTCTTTTCTTTACATGTGTATGATGGGATATGATTCGGCAAGTTCCACAATTATTTTTGAGCTCTGTATTTTTTTTCTCCCAGTGCATTTTGGCCAATATCTCCCTATCGTCCAATTTTGTTCCAGAGCCCAAGCTATGGGTTGGGGTGAGTCTGATATATATCCAGTTTCTTTTAACCTCGAACACCAGCTCAGACTCTTTCCCTGACAGAGAGGTAACATTCCATGTCCCAAGAATCATTAGTCAAGGAACAGTCCGACAGAACCCATGTCTTCGGCTGCCGCCCAGCTCACAATGCACCCGACCCCTACAGCCCCTCCCACAGGTGGTGGGGTCCATGGGAAGGCAGACCCATGACTCCTCTTCGGGCTGGGCCCGTCCGGGCTACATGGACAGAAGCCTGACCACCAGGTGCCTTTGAGCCCCTCCCCCAGGCCTGGCTCCAGGGGGGGGGGCGCCGGTAACCCGCGTCTGGGCAAGGGAAACTGAATTCTTGGTGTTTTACTTTCCATAGGAGTCTTCTGAACTCCACTTAGTCTGAACCTTCACCAAGGACCTGCTTTCCTTGGGTGACCCTATGAGGGGCATAATGCCCCCAACAACATAGTTCCTAGGATCATTAGGACACGCAAACCCCTCCATCATGATAAGGTGGTGATTCAAGGATCCTGATTATGACCAAAATTTTATCAGTTTTTCATTGCCCCAAGACCAACATTTGTTTAAATTATTTTATGGAAAGCCATCCATTCGTTTTCAAGTTATCGTGGTCACAAACAGACGGACACACACAACTAACCTCATCAATTCTCCCCTTAGTGGGGGTTAAAAAAAATCAGATTTTTTTTTAGCTATCATTTAGGTCTGTATTAATTTTCTGTATCATATCATTTATTCATTCATTCATTTATTTGCTGATCTGCGTAATCCTAGAACACTCTGAACAAGGCGGGGTACCTTGAACAACTTGCCCATCCATCGCAGGAACAACACACAACCATTCACACTCATACTCCCTTCTAGGGGCAATTTGGAAAGCCCAATTAGCCTAATGTGCATGTCTTTGGAGTGTGGGAGGAAACCAGAGCAAGGAAACCCATGCAAGCAAGGGGAGAACATGCAAACTGCACACAGAAAAGCCCTAACTGAGGGCGAACCTCAACAACCTTCATGCTGTGAGGTGGATGTGCTAATGACTATGTCACCATGCTGCCCCATTATCATGCAGCAAAAGCTTATTAATTGCTGGTTGCTGCATATATTTTTGGTGTTATTTTTTTGAGTTTTTGTTGTGGGATTGTTGTCCATGTAATACCACAGATTAAATTAATTTAGTTACATGCCATTTCAAAGGTCCTCGCGAATCACTGGCTGTAAACTTCCATGTTACTTTAGCAAAAGCATATGCTGCTTTTCTTATTAAATTATTTTTTTTAACAACCTCTGATTTAAATATAAATTCTGAATTCATTTCTAGAAATAATGTTTTAAGGTGAGGCTAAGGCTGTTTTTATTTTAATACATGGTCTGATCCAACAGAAGAGCTACTGTAGATCAAACTGCTGATGCTGTAAAAGCTGGCTATGATGATGGTGTCAGAATACACAGGATGTTTCAGCTTGTTGCACATTTTGCTTTCTAGCCACACAGCAGTCAGGTGGTGTTAATGTTATGGCTGATTGATGTAACACTCAACCCCTTAAAAGCGGCCAGAATATTCAGACTAAACTCTAAAATACAATATGCAGTCACTAATATTCTTTTAATTTGCCTGCCCTGAATTTACCTTGAATACATTTTCACAGCTTGGTATATTTATAATAAAACTGCAAAAATTAATGATTTAAAGCAAACTATAAACCACCATAATAGTTTCAGCAAAGGCTATTCTGATTGTTCACTGGAGGATAGTATCTATTACTTCTTGAATTTCATTTGAGAAAGTTATTAGAACCGGCCAATAATTGCCCGAATCCATGCTGATAAAGCAACGGTTGTCTTAGCTGCAGGATGTTAAGTAATTACCTATGAGAGCAAGAACAATTGCAGCTACAGGGTTTACTCATGAAGGAACAAATATCAGTACCTTTTTTTATCTGCATTTTGAATTGGAATTGGCATTTGGCAACACGTGTGAGAACAACATTGGCAATGGCTACAGATCTTCTTACTGTTTACTGCAATATAAATGATCAATTTATATTGCATGTATTGTTTTTATTTGAATGAAAGACATTCAGAAATGATAGTGAAGTGATAAAGAGAATACATGTAGGGGTCATGTGTTAGGATCGTGATAATAGAAGAATATCTGGATCAATACACGATTGTTTGGCTTGCTTTATCTCTTTGTCCACCACACACCATGTTCTAAAGACTAAAATAGTGTGAACGTGATGACAGACAAGGTTAAACCTTTTATGTCCTCTGCAAGTCTGAAGATGTGCTTCAGTCAAACATTTACTGGATGACCTTCTCTTCTCTTTACTGGTCAGTTCTTCAACTACAAATCAACTTTCTTGTCTCAGGTGACTCCTAGCCAGTAGACACGAACTTCATCATGAGAAGCCAGTTTTAAAGCGAACCAGCATGGAAATCCACTGAGACCTATTCTGAGACCCTCGGAGCGAAGAGTGTGCTCCTCTGATTCAGGCCAGATTGCTTTTGCACTGGTACTTCACTGGTCCTGGCATTACTTGGCTTTGTTTGTTTACTCACTGGCTTTCGATCTGCTGGTTGTCTTCATTTGGACCTTGAACACCGGAATTAAATGTCAGCCTCAGGTTTCCTCTTCGCTTTGTGCTGCTGCGAGATGGGACTTGTGGAGAGTTTGTGCGGCTGTTAGTTCTGTCCATTACATCACTCCTCTTTTCATATCATCCTCCCTGTGGGTTGGGGTTTGAAGCTTTGCAACTGATGTGATGCCACAGTGTGGTTTTGATATTCTTTTTGAATTTACCATGTATGTGAGCTAAAAGTGAGCCTGCTTGCAAAGCTTCTCAAATTGATACTAATCATATTTTCCACTCAATATAAAAGCTAATGCACTGAATTGGTGCTGGCACATTTAGAAAACCATATGGCAGGGAGCAGTCAGGTTCAGAGGTGTTACATAAACACCTGTGCCAGGGCATGTTAAAGTAATGGTTTGTGTTTTACCCATTGGTTTTATGAACAGCTATTTGGTGTTGGTATAGATCCCATGCCTGATATTACACAATTCTAATACTGTGTCTAATTCCACAATCTAATGCCAGTATCTACACAACACTTGATTTTCCACAGTGCTTTTATTACAACCCTTGCCCCAAAAACAGTCCAGGCTGGCATTGAACCTGGCTGAATGTTTCCCTTTGGTCAAGCCTGCTGTGTTTCACATATAGAGATTGTCTCTTATATTCCTCTATAGTCCAGCCAGTAGCCTTTGGCGTGAACACCAGGAGTCTAGAACGAGCCATGATCACCACAGGACACAGAGAGTTCTCTGTTTAAAAACTGGATAAATCTGTGTTACACCATACCTTTATATTCTGTGTACACTGCAACTGAAAATCAAGTATTCATTTAGTAGTATTGTTGGTGTGCAGAACTCTGAAATTAAATTCCAGCAGTGAACCTCTTCCAATCCGAAATGACTTGAGGATGGGCATCAATGTTTAAGTAACAGTCTCCTTTTAATAATTGCTTTACCAGTAAAAATTCAATGGCCAACCAATAAAAAAAATGTGCACTCTAATATATTTCTGGACCACCTTTAGCCTTTGATTACAGCATGTAATCACCATGACATTGTTCCTTCAGTTGGTCAGGTCGAGGCTCAGCAACAATATGTGGCAATAAAATGAACTCAGCTGAGAACCTGAATCTACTGAATCACCAGGTTATCACTAGGTTATCTCATCATCAAATTGGGGCTGGAATAAAGTGAAAGAGTGGTTCAGGAAGTATGAGGAATCATTTTCATACATGAAGTGGCACACGAGTCCTGACCTTAACCCTACTGAAAGTCTTTGAGATGTGCTGGAGAAGACTTTATGAAGTTTTTTTAATTTTCCCATCATCAATTCAAGATGTCGTTGAAAACTGAACCCAACCCTGGATGTCATGTTGTTTAAGTTTGTCAAAACAATACAATGGCGATTTTGCGTGGTAGTCAAGGCTAAAGCAGTCCAACAAAATATTAGCACATGGGACATTTTTTTTTGGCCAGGCAGTGAATAACTTCAAATATGTTATTTTAAGAGAAGTCGTCATCCACGCCAACACTCACTGCCTCTTTATGTAGCTTTCCAAATAAAAAATTTCAGGAACGATGCTGCACCATCCCTCATACTCTCTTCTATCCCCACAGGTTTTCTAAACTTTTTTTTGTTATTGTTTTAAATGACATGAGTAACATGAGTACTGTTTTGTGGTAATCATTCACCAATTAGCAGCTTGCAATCCATTTGATTATCTCATCTATTGTACTCAACTGAGATGAGAAAGAATTTCTGGGGTTTCATTAAAATGTCAATTGAATATTCTGGAGGCAAACTATCTAGATATGGTTGTTTGAGAATTACTCACTTCTAAACCATCTGGCTCTCAAATGACACATTACCCAAACTGTTTGGCTCACAGTGGACCCTTATTGAATAAGAAATCCTTTATTGTGTTAAAAGTGACTCTGGATACCTGTGTACTGCCACATGCAGCAAGAGCACAGGCTTCAATCTTCTCCTTCATTGTTGTGGCTGCTCTGTGCACACCCCTTCATTTATCTTCTGACAGTGGAGAGAAGTAGAGAGTGGGGAAGAAGGCACGGATGACTGGAGAGAGAGGGAAAGAAAGGGACGGAGAGAGAGAGAGAGAGAGAGTGAGAGAATCTTTAAAAGTTAGATCTGATAGGACAGCCCTCTCCACTACTTTTACTCCATTTGTCACGTTAATTACTCTTAAGTTCAAGTACTACCCAGTTTAGCAGAGACAGTGGTCAGGCTGGCAATATATCAAATGAATGATGACATGTTTAAGACTTTATCTATTCCTTCTACAAAGGCGGAATAACGGCACTAAACTCATCGGAACAGTGACAGCTCTGTCGTGATCAGATCATATTTCAAATATGAAATGTAATGGATTAAACTGTACTGGCATTGGAAAAAAAATCAACAGAAGGATGTTGTGATATAGTCTGACACAAAGCAGATTCCTTCAATTTGCAAATTGTCTTAATTAAAGAAAGACAGGTGTTTTCATCCATTCATCCATGCATTACTTGTACTGCTTATCCATCAGGGTTGCAGGGGAAGCTGTAGCCAATCCCACCTCAATTCAGGTGAGAGGCTGGGTACATCCTGAACAAGTGGCCAACCTATCACAGGGCTAGCACAAAGACAAACAACCGTTTACACTCTCTTTCACATCAATGGATAGTTTAAAGTAGTCAGTTGACTTTATGTAGCACCTGAAGGAAACCTACACAAGCATGGGAAGAACAAGCAAAGCCCAAACAGAAAGGCCAAAGTCAGCCACTACATTTAAACCCAGAACCTTCCTGCTGTGAAGCAACAGTGTTAACAAGTACACCACAATGCAGCCATGCTGCTATTTAGTCACTCTAATTATGTACTTGCTGCATATGCTGCAACTGATCTGCCCTTATCTGACTAAATTAATCCATAATGCATCAAGAATTGTCTCCTTTATAGATGATGGCACTCTATAGCATGCATATCCCTCCATTCTGGACCCTTGCTAATGGAGCCTGGTATGCATTAACATCTTAATAAGGAAGTGTGTTAAACCTTGTCTTTACCTCCTCATCAACACGAATGAATTGGGTGTCAAACAGATACCAACTAGCTTTAATTGAATCTGATGTCTGCATGGAAAAAAGCTTTCGCCTTCAGGTCTATCAAGTAATGTTTGGTTGTTTTTGGTATCTACCACTGTGGCATTATTTCCCTCTGCTCCCAGTCTCACACACAAGTTGTTTATAAGGGAAGATTGGGTGGGATGTTGTACAAGCACACCAATGTGTGTTTTCACGGTTTTTGTTATCCTCTAATAAGTTGTGGCCTGTCGTTTTTTTGTTTTTGAACACCCCCAGGAAATCCAACAGCCCTCAGATTTCGACCAGAGATGAGTGTAGGAGAATGCCGTGAGTAAACACATAGGGCTGATCAACTCCTCGTGACTGGATTACCAAGTGCCGGATTGCTCGGCCACTCCAGCAATCCTCTCCTCTCTACCTTTTCTTCGCTGTCCGTTTCAATCAAATCAGAGGGTGAATTTTTGGCCAGGCATTACAGAACAGTAAATATAGACTTTGAAATGAACTGGAAGATGAGTCTGTTTTAAGATTCGTGATTTTCAATCCTTTGCTTTTACCAACAAGGAGTTCACTTGTACTATGCTTGTGAGTTTGAACTGTCTTGGCTGTGAGGTGAAGATGATGTTGATTCCTGACAAAGTGCAGGCTCCAACTCATTTTCCTTTTCCATCTCCCACCAAACTCTTTAATTTCCGAGCTGAGTGTGAAATATTGATGAAAAATTTTGAGCCTCCTTCTCACCGTGAAAGAACCAATCAAGTCCACAAACCAGCATTAACTTTGGGTTGTCATGGATCCCTACACTTGATCAATAAACTTCACATATCATTACAGCCAACTGCATCAGAGGTGCCTGCCTTGTTCTCGGGCTGAAATGGTAGAACTCTTTCTTTAAAATTGCCTGTGATTCACATTTTTAGTCTCCAGGGCAAAGTGTATTTCAGGGGCAGATTTGTGTGGGTCCATGTCTGTGTTCCCCAGTGCCTATGTTCCCCAGTCCTATTCTCCCCAGTACCTATGTTCCCCAGTACCTATGTTCCTCAGGAACTCTATCCCTAATATTCCATAAATAGTTACTTTGATGAGTATGTGTGATTTTGTTTCATCATACTTCTTATACATTATGGACACAATCGTTGTAGCTTACTTCTACAAAGTACACCATACTGTGGAAAATCCATTAATTTGATAGGGACCGGGGAACATCGGATCTGGGGAACATGGGGCTGATCCCATTCGTTAAAGGTGTTGTACTGAGCTTTTATGCTGTATATACATGTACATGGAACTTTCAAGTCAAACTCATCTCTTTATGAGAACTGTTGCAATAATAACTGCTTTTCTGCAACACTCAATACTTTCTTTCTCAATATCTCAGGTGGTTTGTTTGCTTGCTTAAGCAGAGGGTTCAGCTAATTGGTACACAAACCTTTTTATGAGCTGTGCTAATATCATTATTCATTCAATTGCTGAACTGTTTAATCCTACTAGAGTTGTGGGGGAAACTGGAGCCGATCTGAGTCGACTCTGGGCAAATGCTGGGTAAACCCTGAACATTCAGGCAGTCCATCTCATGGCCAACTCGCACACAACCATTTACACTAACACTTAAACCTAGGGACAAATTGGAACAGCATGTTTGCCTAATGGGCATGTCACTGGACTGTGGGAGGAAACCAGATTAACCAGAGGAAACACACAAAAGAACAAGGGTGCATACTCCACTCGAATACACCATCACCGAGCACAGGACTCGATCCTAAGACCTTCATGCTCTGAGATGCCACCTTGCCGCCTACAACGTTTTATTAAAATGCCTATTAATTACTTTGTAGAAAATGTTCATTTTTTGTGAGTGTACTGTATGTTAAATGTTTTGTAACTCCACTTTCCTAACTATCTGTATGCTAGGGTGCTTGAAATCTCAGAGGTCCATTAAACATCATTTTAATGGTATTGACCAACAAAAAAAGCAGCATTTTTTTTAAACCCCAGTCAATAAAAACAGTCGATAAATCAACACAATAAAAAAATCAGTGGTCACTTCCATTAAAAAAGTATTCTTTTTTATTTCACTGTTCTTTGCCAATAAATTCTAGGTTTATCCTGGAATAGCTGCAGCCCAGTTTTTGGACTGGCTTCGAAAAGGCTTCTTCAGAAAGAAAAAAAAAAAACATGCTTGCTGTGTTGTCAGATTGTAAATTGTTTATGACACTTGTAAATTGCTTTTTAAGACGCCCTCTAAGGAATGCAGTCCTTTGAGAATCTTTAAGACCCTGCTATTTGCCTTTTTTTAAGACTTCGGCAGTAGCATTGTATCAGTTCTTTTTAAGGCATCCTTTTTTTTTTTTTTTTGTCCCAGTAGACTCCAGAGCCGGAGCAGGAGCTCAAAGAGCGGTGGATCATGCTGTCATCGGAGGGGTGGTGGCCGTTGTGGTCTTCGCCATGCTTTGTCTTCTTATCATTTTGGGCCGATACTTCGCAAGACACAAAGGTACGTAGGCTAGCTCATTTCAACACAGATTGCACACTCTTTCTAGGGTGAGGTCAAGAGCCATGGTAAAAACCTTTTTTGGTGTTAAAAATTTAGTACTGGGATTTACTAAAAGCACACAGTGAAAAGTTCGAGATGGAAAGGCACGGACAGTTATTTTTGCAGCTGGTCTCATTGCATATATGCAGCATTTATAGGAGTTAACCTTTCAGATCACAGTGTTTGGAAGAGGGAAGAATTTAAATGATTCATGCACTATGGCCAAGGTTTTGATTATAATTTACTGCTTTTTGTACCATCGTTTAACAAAAAGATGTCTTAACCCATTTTATGGTTAACATGGCTGCGATATGCCCTGCAATGGCCTGGCGAGCTTTCCAGTGTGTGTACTCTGCCCTCACCCAGAATTGGTTGAGATGGGCTCCAGCCTCCCCACGACCCTAATTAGAATTAAGTGGTTCAGAAAATCAATGAATGAAAGAACCATGGCTGTGATAGTTGCTTCTAGGAGGAGGCACAGTGTAGAACAGATAGAGCATGGTAGAAGAGAAAGAATTTTCTCCCCTTTAATTTTTGAATTTATTTGGAATGCCAGAGGAAGATGTTACAGAACATATTGATTGCAATGGCACATTATTTTTAAGACAGCCTGAAAACTCCAAGAGCAAGCAGTCATTCACCTGTTGCAGCCTGAAAAACTAATATGTGGAGACTTGGTAGCAGAGCTCCTGAGTGGAGCACCATAGTCATGGAATATGGCATGGATGGCTGTCCTGTGTCCTGTCGGGTGTCTGTGCCTGCCCTCTACAGAAAAACAATAAGGCAGCCATGTTGCTGAGTTTACACCAATTGTCTGTTATGTACCACTGACATGTATTATAACGGGCAACAATTATATTGTTGTATTGTTATTATCAATAACAAACCTAAAACAAAACAAATCAGACTTATACACCTGCGATGGCCTGGCGAGCTGTCCGGGGTGTACTCTGCCCTCGCCCAGAGTTGGCTGAGATGGGCGCCAGCCTCTCCGCGACCCTAAGTAGGATTAAGCGGTTCAGAAAATGACATGACATAACATGACTTATACACCACCGGACTCGTGCAGAATCAAAAACACACAATCCAACTCAGGTAGGCAAACTTACTGGTAAATAAATGTTTGTGGAGCAAACACCGAAATCAGAAGCTTAACAGAAAATGAACTCATTAAACGGATAATTAAGGTAACAAGACAGGTGATACAAACGAATGTGGAAACCAGAAAGGCAGTAAAATCGTGAACTCTGATTTACACTCTTTATGTTAAGAATTATTGCAAAAAACTACCTATGGCTGTGCTCATTCAGTTGTGTTTTGCTAGTAGATCACCTGCAGAATAGGTCATTCCCATTGGTGTTTTTTGTATTGAACACTCTCATTAATTTTTCCTGCATCGAAATTAGAAATATGGACCTGAGTTATTATTTATTATTTAGGCAAAGCATTTTGTTCAGAAGGATTCTGCCGCGGTGCAGTGACTGTACAGATTCTGTGCTGTAAGAATGCTACGATTCTGGCTGGTGCGTGGCCAAGACTGACATCCCTTGAGGCTCAGTGTAGTTTTGTGTTTTATTATGAAGAGAGAGTCCAGTTTTTATTGAGGGTACTGCTTTCATTATTAAATGGTAGACTGTAGGGAAAGGAATAATACTACTTGGAAATGAAGTTTGAAGTGGCGTTGTTATTCCCACCACCTTGTTACATTTGAAGGTTAATCCTGAAGCGTAAGTTGGTGAGGATGGAAAACACCAGCGTCTCTGATTTGAAGAGGTTTTTCATGGAAATTGAAGAATATATTTCCATAAATTATTGGTGACTTTGAACAAAACGATGAACAGGCTTGTTCTTCTTAAAAAAAAATAAAATAAATAAAATTTTAAAAAAACACGTGCCATGGCTGTTTTGCAATGATTCGCTGGTTTTAATGGTGCTCATTTGCCATTGCAAATGAGAGCTGTGGAAATGTATTCTGCAATCAAACTGTCTTCCATGTTTTATCATGTGAAATTGGTTCGAGGTGCCTGCTACGTTTGCATATAAAAAGAAGTGTACTGGTACAGCCTGCAGCACTCCACAAACCTTACTTACAGGCACCCCACTCGCATTTTAAAGTCTGTGTGATCGACACTCACTGTAAATTAAAGAAGCCACTCCAGACAGTCTTTTAAGATTCACCGGTTGCTTCAATCAGATGCCGTAGGATGTGCGGAGAGTATTACTTTTATCATCATTCTTTGAAACTTTCCCACAGGTACCTACTTCACACATGAAGCAAAAGGGGCAGATGACGCAGCTGACGCCGACACAGCCATCATCAACGCTGAAGGCGGACACAACAACTCGGATGAAAAGAAGGAATACTATATCTGATTGTATAAATCTCTGGTGGTGTTATTAATATTAATATTATTATTATTTTGTTCTTGGTTTTTTTTTTGGATGGTAGGGATGGGAGGGGCATGGAGGGGTTAAGAATGGGGAATGTTTTGTTGCTTTCTTTTTTTTTTTTGTTCTTCCTGGGGATAGAATGATGTAGACTACATGGACACTTGAGATGATTTAGCCATTGTCTTTGAGGAGTCGGAGCTGGTGGGGATAAAGTGTTGGTGGTCAAGGGGTGGAGGGATGGGAGGGGCAGGGCTGTGGTTGCCAGATGTTACCATGTATCACTATAGAGAGCTTCACCATTGAACACCTTCCAAACTGCTGGTACTCTTTTTTTTTTCTTTAGTTCTGACCATTTGCAGAAACTTCTGTGCCTTGTTCTGAATTTCTTTTCTCTGTCAAGCGTTTGGTTTTGAACTCCCAACTGTCATGCTTCCCCACACATACCCGCACCCCGTTCCTTTATCTGTGTTTCTTTTACCAAGTGTCGCAGTCTGCTTTCCTATGAGGGTAAATATATACACAGCGCCTCAAGACATTCCTGCACTGTGTAAGCATCAAGTTCTTCTACTGCAAACCAAAATCCCATCATATCCGATCTTCTATACTGTGAGAAGGCCAGGTTCTATGGCATCATTATTGCTTTCCTTTAATAATTCCAAAACATGCGCATTACTTTTAAATATCCAAGAATTCAAATGAGGAAAAGTAAAAATATGATGTGTTAAAGACCATCCAGTCCTATTTGGTTTTATGTTAGTACTATAAAGGAGGACTGCACCTGTTTCTAGTCCAGCAGCCCTCTCTTGCATTGTTACAAAATACTTTTATTTTTAATATTGCCTTGTTTTCATTAGATTTTTTCCTTTAATACATATTCTAGTACTCTTGAGGCATTGCTACTTGTCTGGAATGTTCAGACGTGCAGACGAATTATTTTCATCTTGACATGCTGCACTTACAGAGGCATGTTGTTTGGTTGCACTCTGCTAGACGGTGTTGAAAGCCTTTTGTGGATATTTATTGCATTGGTATAATGTTGTCTCTCTCTCTCTCTCTCTCTCTCTCTCTCTCTCATTTATTTTTTTTAGCTATATTCATCTGGAAATGTTGAAGAAAAAAAAAAGTCCATAATGGCAAAATAATTATGACATAAAAAAGGTTAAATGCTTTTAGGCTTTTTTTGTCTTTCAGATTAGATGCTGTAGCTGAGCTGGTGGTGATGGTCCTGTAGCACATGCTTATCTGACTACCTAAAATATTGTCAACACACCGTGGGTCTGTTTGTAGGTTTTAGATTTTGGTTTCAGTATACATGTCTTGACAGTGTAGGATACAACCACGGTATTTCTTTTGGACTGTGGGATGCTCTGTAATATAATTATACTACCTAAGGGCAAATCTTAAACAGCCAAAATATGTTTCCTCATGTAGACATTGTAGTTATGGGTTAACGATGACGAGCCCCAGCCGTGATATGGTACATATCAATCTACTACATTTGACTTTGGTGATTACCTCTAGCTTTATTAGCATGCAGCTAATCTCAGTGCTGGCTCTAATCTTTAAAAAAATAAAAAAATAAAAAAAATTAAAAAATACATAAAAAAACCTAGCCAAATTTAGTAAACGGTAACTGATTATATTATTAAATAAACAGACTGATTATTGCTGCCTTTGTTATTTTTTTTCTTCCAGTGCTCCATTTCTACATGATCAGTCTACCTGATTGGATTAGAATTGAATTTTCTAGAAAAGAGTTGGCGATTAGTGATCTAGACTAAATAAAAATATTAAAGGTGCGTAAATCCCTTACCATGTTCTTGCTACAAAGTATAAATATAGACCTCCGTAATGGACAAAGCCTTTTGAGCCATGTCCAGTTTTAACAGTTGCATAATGAACATACAATTGTGAAAAGTTTGATTCGATTGGATCAGTGTAGTTTTCATTAAACCCAGTATGATACTTGTGTACGTGAAAATTAAGAAATTGCCTTTTTGGAGCAACTTTTTTTTTTTTTTTTTCTTTTTTTTTTTTTCATTTTATAGTCAAAGTCAATAAATGACTAAAGTAAAAGCTTAATAAATTAGCCCTGGCCCTCAGCTTCACTTCACCAGCATGTCAATGAAAATGGTTGCAATTGTTAAAAAAACAAGTTATCAACATGCTAAACAAACATAAAAGGTTCACACAAGAAGTTGGACAAGTGAATCTACACCAAACATCAAAAACAGGATTATGTACTGTATTTAACTTTACGTGCAGCTCCTCAAATTCTGAAACCTGAATCAATTTAGAAATTCCAGATGGTTTAGTAGAACTGATCAGCCCCGAGGTGTATATATGATCATCATTAATGTAACTCACACTGTCTTTCACCTTCTGTACATTACACTTTATCGCTGAAGCTAACAGAAATCAAACAAGTGTTTTCTGCCGTCCCTCTGACATCTGATTAGCAAGTAAATAAACAAGTAAACATGAAGAAAGCAGGACCTTCTTCCAAGTGCATCCTGTACCCTCTGGATGAAGAGACAAGCTTCATTTCACACGTGAAAATCTTTATATATATATATATATATATATATATATATAGATATGTGTGTGTGTGTGTGTGTGTGTGGGTGTGTGTGTGTGTGTGTGTGTGTG
>JAQMYF010000026.1:9366019-9377674 GCA_030014195.1 Neosilurus mollespiculum | reverse complement strand
GTGTGTGTGTGTGTGTGTGTGTGTGTGTGTGTGTGTGTATATATATATATATATATATATATATATATATATATATAGAGGCATCTGTAGCTCAGCTGACAAAAGTGTACGTGAATGTCGTTTTCCAGAACTCCGACTCTTCCTTTCATGTCAAGTGAAAACCAATCAGTGGAAAGCTAATGGTACTTTTAATGAATTTATGGTTTTTGCTCGTCACATTGTGCTGTTGAGTAGACACCATGCTCGGCTGACCTCTTGTGTGTAAATAGTACAAATGAGGTAAAGGAGAAATCACTGTCACGCTTTGCTTTATTTTGTTATTTAAAGAAGAAAAAAAGCATTCACTAAACTTTCAGTATGTATTTGACCATTAGAAAGCTTCTTTATTCTTAATATTTTATAGCACAGTACAGAAAGAATGTCTTACAGCTCGGAGATGTAAGTAGAGATTGTGCGATTGTATGACTTTTTTCATAGTGGACTTTGTTTAGCTTTTGGTCAAAAGTCTGGTGGCTTCAATTCACGCAAGATATCAGAGTCCATCCTCAACATTTGCATACGTGGAAAAAAAAAATACCGTTTTACTGATTCAGTGGTCGTTTAGACTGGGCCGGTGTACATTTTGTTAAACTTGATATGTTAGACCTATTTTAAATGTGTCGGTTGTGATCTTTTGAGAACTTGAATGTCCAAAATAGGACTCTATGGAAATGCAGCGTTGTGCAGAATTGTTGTTTTTAAACACCTCCATTTTTGTCTGTTATTTGTACAGTGGAAAAAGGTCCAAAAACCGCGAACTGCCTGTGGTGAAGTGTGAATTTGGGAATTTGGATTTTTGCGCATTTTGTCTTCTTTTATACTGGTACTCGTTGTTTCCACTGATTTTAATGCCCCTTTGTTAAATAGTGTAACAGTGTTAATTATGTATTTTAAATCGAATTCTTAGTTGATTTTTAAGTTGTTTCTTCCCTGGCTCAGGTTCATGTACAACAAACAAATTCTATGTTTGCATCTCAGGTAGATTGCAACATCGAGCCCTGCTTTCATTAATAAACTAGATAAGAGTTAATCAGAAGAATCAGAAGTTGAGTGAAAAGAAATGGTAAAAAATAGTTGCATTACAGTTGGACATTTTTATGTATTTCTTTTAAATTTGGTGCACTGTACCCAAAATTTTGAGCATTAATTCTAGGCCTAGATCACAAAGAAACAACTGCGGTAGGATGTAAAAAGACAGAAAGGCAAGCATCAGTTGCAAACTCGGCATATTTATCAGTCTGGCTCCAGATGGATTGGATCACTCGAAAGTTTTGGATGTTTACCACCCATAGTTTTAGGTTGATTTTTTTGTCTTTCTGCTGTACTTGGGCAATGTTACTGTGTATTAATGAAAACAAAAAATATCCACATTCCCATACACATTTTGTATTGGTTCATTTTAGACATTTTTACAAAAATGGAGAGTTCTTGTCTTAATAAAAAGAAAAGATATTAATGTTCAAAGTAAGTATTGTGTTGGTGTGTTATTGTTTTTTTTTTTTTTTGAGTCCTTTTTCCTACATGAACTAACTTCATGTTTCAAAAATTAAATGTTGTTAAAATTAATTATCATATAACTTTCTTTAATAGAGCATATATTCTCTACATATCATAAATAGAATTTTTATTGAAATATTTGATAACCTAAAGTGAAAGTAATACTTTTTCATAAACATATATTTAGCGAGGTTCTAGTTTGAACGAATAAAACATGCAGTCCAAAGAAAATAATCACTGACAAGTTCATTTTATGCCACTGCACTTTAAATTTCAACAACTAGGGTTTGCTTATTAAAGAATCCAGTACATTTAACCATTTTATTTTTGGTCAATGTTTTCCCCTCACATCTACGGTGCAATTTCGGAGGGACCAATTCAGCATCTTTGTTGGAATGTAGGTTTTTACCCGAGAGGGATTCAGGCCCCCTACAGAACCTGTTCTCTAAAATAAAAATCAATTCACACCTAGAGGTAATTTAGAATAGACAATTAGCCTAAAATGCATGTATTTGGACTGTGAGATGAAACCCACGCAAGCACAGGGAGAACATGCAAACTCCACACAGAAAGGCCACAGCCAGCCACAGGGCTCGAGCCTAGGACCTTCATGCAATGAGGCGAGAGTGCTAATCACTACGCCACCATGCCCCCTTTATCCATTTATAGTTCCGTTTAATGTTGTGGAACAGTGTTAGAGGCGGTGATGGCTCAGTGGGTAAGTTGCTTGGTTACTTATTAGAATAGTGAGGTTTTAAGCCCCAGCACTGCCAAGCTGCCACAGTTGAGGAAGATTCCTGACCTTCTGTGCTCCAGGAGTTCTGTAGCATGTGTTCTGAGACCAACATCCTAACAAAAAAAGTTAAAGAAAAGTGCTATAATGTAAATGTGACTAAAAAAGGGGGTTTTAGTGTTATAGTAGCTATAGGAAGCACTAACTGTTACAAAATGCAAACACTGAAAATTCCTTCCAAAAAAGACACCTCACAGAAAATATATCAACAATCACAAGTCTGTTTTCATTATATTCAATGCATTAATATTGAGCTGTGATTTGTCTTGCAAATACAACTGTTGTCAGAGCTGCTGTTACAGGAAAATAATCAACAACTTCTGTCCAATCAGATTCAAGCTTTCAACAGAGCACTGGTGTAACAATATAATAATCCATGAAGCACTATCACATTTCTGAGAAGTCTCAAGGTTGTTCTTTCATTGTATGAAGTTATAGCTCTCTTGGAGCCTGTTAAATTTGAGCGCTCCCTCAGACATAATACAACAACATCAGTTAAAGCTAACATTTATGCTCATTAGAACACACGGTGACTGTTTAAAGCATCGTAAATTTTTCCTCGCATTAATGAAAAGGATGTTCATTGAAATGCCACTCTGTGATATCACACCGTTTATAATACGGAGCTTTGTTTTGCACAATGTGCTGAACATCGAAAGCAAGGATAACAGAAAACCAAGCTATCAAAGTGAGTATATTCCCCAGCCCCAGTCCTCCATCTCCGCTGACCATGAGGTTTTGGCTGCTTTTTAATATAATTTATTTTATTATGTTCATTTCTCTAGTTTGTATAGAGCCTGCTTTCAATTGCCTGTGTATTAGCAATATCACAGCTGTCACACTGCCCAAGTTCAATGTCACCTTCGACCTGAATACAAGGACACTCAAGGTGTTTCTGCATGTGCATATGTTGGGTGGTAACATGTCCAGGTACTACTGGTATGTGTGCATTAGGTGCATTGATTTCTCATGTAAATATAAAAATAGCTGTTCTATAGAATGTGGAAACCTCTCAGCCAGGACGCCTGAAGTGCACCCATACGAACAGTTTCGGACAATCAACATGTTATTTGCCACCCTACACACAGGTTTAGGTCATAGAGAGTGCCTATGCAAAATTTCAGAAAGCTATCATGCATATGAGCTGAGCAATGGCCCAGAAAAACTTTATATGTTCAAGGTCACTGTGCCATGGTCAAAGGTCACATATGCAAATTAGCTACCCCACACACAGGTTTAGCTCATAGGAAGTGCCAATGCAAAATTTCAGAAAGCTGGCATGTGCACGAGCCAAGCAACGGCCTAGACAAACTTTATATGTTCAAGGTCACTGTGCCAAGGTCAAAGGTCACATATGGAAATTAGCTACCCCACGCACAGGTTTAGGTCATAGGGAGGGCCTATGCAAAATTTCAGAAAGCTGGCCTGTGCATGAGCCGAGCAATGGCCGGGACAAAATTATTGTCACATGCAAACATGGAGCACGTGGAGAACATGCAAACTCCACACAGAAACAACTGAGTCATAGAATCTAACCTAGAATGCTAACCCCTTGGCCACAGTGCCACCCTCATGCAAGACACATATATATTAAAATTCAATAATAATTCCCCTGAAAGAATTTTATGATGCTGGATTAAGAATAATGATGGTTTAAATTCCTTCAGATGTGTTTCTTGGCAGAATAACACAAAATAGTGGTATAATTCTAACACTCAGTCAGTCGCCACAAATTGCCATGTTATGAATTCCATTTTTGCCATATATAGACACTAAACTACCCTTTACAGGAGCTAAATGGACCCACTGATGGCTGGTAGGAAGAAAGTGGAAATCATTCACTTCAACAATACAGGTTCTTAATGGTGTTGGCCCTGTGCACAGTGCACAGCAGGTCAATAGGTGAAAAGGAGACTGATTCATGAAATTGCTACAGATTTCCAGGTAGTGAGATGGTGGAATAGTATATTAAACCCAATATAAGATTTTGGATCTGAGCAGTGCTTCATAGGAACGAGCGAGATTGAGTCATTTCTCTGTGTTTTGAAGTCATATGAAGGTCTTATTTACCAATTCAAAGATTAGCAAAAATTCCCTTCTTTTCAAAGGCAATCACCTCACTTTATTAGTGTCATGAAGGTCGCTGAGCCCTTGGTAAGAAGCTGGAATGTACAAAGATTGTCTCCCTAAGCGGTGCACCTTGTATAAAAAGCATTTATTCCTTTGGAAAGAAATATTAATTTACCACTGGGTTGAATCTAAACAAAATAACAGACTCTGCATACCCCTGAACAGATGACTTGGAGTTAAATGTTTTCCCTAAAGAATGGTTGTGTTGTGTAGATTATCCATCAATTCTGTTTGTGTAATATTCTAAAGCAAACCCAGCTGGTGTCGTCCTGTAATACCATCATACCGTTTGCATGTCACAAGCGGTAAAAGCTTCTAACAGCATGGTACTCTACGTGAACCTTATTTTAGGGCTTTAATGGCTTTTGGCTAGCCTGTCATCACATCTAGGCGTTTTCTGTCATGGCATTGATGACAGCTGCAACCTGCCAAGCTGCAGTGATTTTTCCATCAGTACCAGGCCAGATAAAGAGACAAAATCTATAATCTGAAATCAGTAAGGAGAGCCAGTGTTCTCATTACAAATTACTTTAGGAATAAAACTATGAACCTTTGTCACAAACACAAGTGATGAAAAGTTATTGGAAAGTGGTTTTATACGTTATTCTGATTTTATTAGAAACTTTCTGGCAATTCCTAAAGCTAAAAAGAAAGAAAATATTATTTTTCCGATTTAGTTAGTCTCAAAAGGTTTGGGAAAGGGAGCCTTGAATATGTCACAATTAGAAAAATAGAGGGCATAGGATACAGTTGCAGATAAAAGTCTTTAATAAAATTTAGTGAAAAACAAATCCAAAATGACTGCAATGGCCTGGTGAGCTGTCCAGGGTGTACTCTGCCCTCACCCAGAGTCAGCTGGGATGGGTGCCAGTCTCCCCGCGACCCTAATTAGGATTAAGCGGTTCAGAAAATGAATGAATGCATGAAATCCAAAACGAGAGAGACTCATACACAGGGCAGAAAGTGCATGGCAAGTAAAAATGAGTGGTATAAGAGTTAGATGTGAATAACAGCATCGGCATACAGGCAAGGGTCAAATACAGGGATAAAAAGATATATCAGAGACAAAGGCAGAATCAACATAGGGTCAACAGGCTAGGTTTAATAAGGCAGGTAAACAGGTATAGCATAGGCTAGGAGAGACCTAATGTGTCATTCACAGACTAAGGTCATACATGGAGAATCAACATCAAGGACTAGTGCAAGATTAAGGTATGTGGACAGGCAGAGGTGACACAGTGGCAAATAGGATTTCAAAGGCTTAGAGCAATATTAAGTTCAGGAACTTAAATAAGATTGGTTGTGAAATTCAAACAATTCTGTTGATTTAATTGATAAACTGGATGAAAAGGACACCTTGGGTGTTTTTCAGAGACATGAATGCCTTAAAGTGTCCACGTCAACAATATTTTTAATGAACTAGATGAGTGTTTCCGCAAATCGAAAGACGCTTGGTGGAGTCCTTTCCCATTTATGGAAGGGGGTCTGACTAATGGGCGAGTTGTGTTCCATGGGGCACAATGCATGTGCAATGCACGACTTCAAGAAATCCTTGCAGGTACTTTGCTCTGGTAAGTGCATCCAGCAGTTGACTAAGCTGTGGGTTCAGGCAAGGTTAAAATAGCTGATTTCCTTTAAACTAATTACAATACTAAAATAGGACTTGATACAACACAGCAACAGCATGGCAGCATTAATACTATGGAAAGTGTTTATAGAGTGATGTTCTTTTAAACATGAGCATGATATTGATTGCATGAATAAGAGCAAGTGTGTAGTGAGAAAGTCATGTGATGTGAGACCCATTATCTACCCATTATCTAACATATCTAACGGTATGACATGATATTGTATCAGCTGATTGATGTGGTGCTTATGCTTTAGGATATCATTTACTATCAGCGCTATAATCTACTTCCTCAATCCTACTAGGGTCGAGGAAGGGCTGCAGCCTATCTCAGCCGACATTTTCTAGAGGCAGGGTACACCCTGAACAGCTCGCCAGACCATTACAGGGACAACACACACACACACACACACACACAACCATTCACACTCACATCCACACCTAGGGACAATATGGAACAGCTATTTAGCCTAATGTGTATGTCTCTGGACTGTGGGAAGAAATTAGAGTGCAAAGGGGAAACCTACGCAAGCACGGGGAGAAAATGCAAACTCCACATAGAAACGCTCAAGCCTGGGTATCAAACCCAGGACTTTTTTGCTGTGAGGCAATCATGCATGCCAGTACGCCACCCTGCCGCCCTGATATAATCTATATTTCTATACATTAGGTGCAAATTGTGCCAATGTTTACTGTGGAGTGTGTCCCTAAAATAATAAATCTAGCTCAGGCATTCATTCATTTAACTTTCGTTCAGTGTACCATGTTCGCAAAATTTCACACATTGAAACACACTTAAGGGCAATTTAGGAAGGAAGGAAGGAGAAAAACAGAGAAGCCAGGGGAAACACATTGATATGGAAGAACATCCGAACCTCTGCACACACATTAGTTCATCCTCACGACCATCATTGGATTATTGTTTTTCAAAATCACTTTAATATTAGACTTGTTTTATTGTTTTAAATAGGTGGAGGGAGGGTTGCTAAATGAGCTCTGCCTGGAACCTGAAACCACATCTTCTAAGTTTGTACACCTAAATCACTGAATCTATAATTTCCCCCAATAAACAGAAGGGTTCTAGTTTTAAGCTCTTTGGGGTGTTGAACTACATTAACAGCATTATGTCTACAATGGATTGGGGTCCCAGTCAGGATAGATCTTGTGGCCAGTGTTTCCAAGATAGGCCCTCGATCCACTTAGACCTGGCCATGATAAAGTGCATACTGAAGATGGGTGAACAAGTGAATCTTAGAAGTGTTTCTTAATGGATCTTTGGACAGTTATGGGATCTTATCTTGATAATGACTTTCCATTTCAAATACTCTATGATGCTCTTGTAGAGTTACACAGAAACATTAAGGGTTCTCTTGTGGATGACAAACCAAAGAAGCATTTGGAGCTACATTACATTATTGCAATAATGTAATTTTGTGTCATTGACTCTACATGGAAGGGGTGGGGGGTGGGTTCTTAGAAACATTTGCTTAGAACCCGCTCTGAAAGGAAAATCCTCTGATGTAAAGTTTTACGTAAGTGTTAGAAATCGGCAGTGTACAGCTCGACTGAGTTATTTGTGGGCAGGTCAAGTAAATAACATTGCAAAGACTTTGAGTACCTCATCGTCTATAGTAGATAATATCATCAAAAGATTCTGAGAGTCTGGAGCAAACTGTGCACAAGGGACAAGGCCAGGAAACCTATATTGAATGCCTGTGACCTTTGGGCCTTCTGGCTGCACTGCATTAAAAACAGGCATGACCACGTCATGATCTCAGAAACACTTCCAGAAATAACTGTCTGTGAATAATCCCAACCTTTTTAAATTGTCCCCTTTTTGCTAATGTTGTGTAAAATAAATAAATAAATAAATATTTTTACATGGATCAAGGGTGCAAATTCGTAAGAAAAAAGTGAAAAAAAATCTAATACTGTATCAAATTGGGATATTTATAGAATTGCAGTACTTACAGAAGTGCAAAACAAATCTAATCAGCTCCTTAGTATTGTGATATCTTATTGGGTAGTCTCTGGTAATTCCCATCTCTAATAAATACTCTACACGCACTCTCACTCACTCATCTCAACCACTAAATCCTATTAGGGTCACGGTGAAGCTGGAGCCTATCTTAGCCGACACTGGGCAAAGGCAGGGTACACCCTGAACCATACATTTGAACCATTGCAGGGCCAACACACACACACACACACACACACATACACACACACAAATGCTATCAAATGCTGTAAATGTACACACACACACACACACACACACACAACCATTTTCACTCTCATTCACACCAAGAGGCAATTTGGAGCAGCCAATTAGCCTAATGTGCATGTCTTTGGACTGTGGAAGGAAACAGGAGTACCCAGAAGAAATCCACGCAAGCAAAAGCAGACCATGCAAACTCCACACAGAAACACCTGAGCCCAGGACTCGAACCCAGGACCTTTGAACCAGGAAGTTCTGCTAAACTGATTTTTATTGTTCATGCAACAGTTGACAATAAAGATTTATTTATCTTTATCCTCATCTCTATCTTTTTGCTGTGAGGCAGATGTGCTAATCACTGTGCCACCTATCTACTCTACAACATTTCAGTGTCATCAAGTGATTCAGGTAAAATTGATCGGGACACTAAGAAACCATCGTTTTCAACCCTGGTAAAAACGCTAATCCAAGAGAGAAGGCAGTTGTCCAAAAAAGGTAAACACGGTTATGAAGAGCAGATCCTCTTTTTTCATTCATTTTTAAAGGGCATCTAAGGAGATGAATCATAGCAGAAACATGGTACACCAAATAACAAAAAAAAAAGGGGGGGGGGGGAGTATTTTCATGCTAGACAGGATAAAGGAAAACAAATGACAACCATGGTAACAGGATAACAAGAACAGGAAACACTGACTATATTAGGAATCGTGAGGGAAAACAGGAGAGACAATGTACAGAGTGTGACAATGTGAGAAGGATTGTAACTAAAAGATAAATCGCACACCATGATCATACGTTTTATGTCTTATCACTTTATTCACCTTTAAACCACACTGGGATTGAATTCTTAATTCTGATTGCAAAGTAGGTGTTGCTTGACTTAAAATAAAATAAAAGCAAATCTGACAATAGTTTTTTTGTCCGATATCTCTCTTACACAGGAACTTTTACAGAGGAGACAGGACTGAAATATAACTGAGAATCACCCATTCAGATTAAAAGCTACAATTCAATCATACAGTCAGTGTAATCACTGGCAAATTGCTGTTGTCTAAGAGGAATAAATCCGTTAAAACATTCCCTCATCAGAAAAAGATCAGCTTCAAGGTGTTAAAATAAACCGAAAAAAGAAAAAAGAAAAATAAACTTAATTCATTAATTGACTGAACTGCTTCAAACTATGAAGGTCGTCTGGAGGCTGGAGCTTACCTCAGCCAAATCTTGGTGAAGGCAGGATACACCCTGAACAGCTCACCAGTCCATCACAGGGCTAACACACAGACACACACACACAACCATTCACACTCACAGTCACACCTAGGATCATTTTTTGGACTGTGGGAAGAAACCAGAGTACCTGGAGGAAACCAACGCAGGCACAGGGAGAATATGCAAACTCCACACAGAAACGCACTCGCTAAGCACGGGACTTGATGACTGGACCTTTTTATTGTGATGCGGACAAACTCACCACCACCCCACAGTGCTCCAAGAATAAACTTCACTCACACAGACCACCATTTACATTCACTCACACACTTAGGGGCAATTTAGAGCAGCCTAATGTGCACATCTTTGGACTATGGACTATGGAAGGAAACCACAGAAATGCCCGAGCCTGGGACTCAAACCCAGGACCTTCTGGCTGTGAAGTGGACATGCTAACCTTAAAGCCACTGTGCCGCCCAGAATAAACTTCAATGATTTCATAATTATTCTCTTTACCTGAACCTTTTGTGCAGCATTTCTGTCCCACACTTTCCTTGTTAGCAATTCCGACCACATAGACCTTTATGAGTAAATAATGGTTGTTGGTCATTAGTGTTTGCCAGTATAGGGCTGTTGATTCCCCTAATGGTAGCTACTATGAACAGTAACTACTATCTCTTTACACAGTGAGAGCTGGTTCAGACCATCCATAGCCGATAATTGGTAAGGTGCAGTCCCTGCACATTTACTTTCAAGTTTTACAGCACAAAACCACACATGAGGAGACTTCATTTAGCAAAGCTGTTTGTAGAGCGGTGGGAGTTGTGGGTAATAGTGATGTGTGACATGGCTGATGCCCCTGTGTCAAACCTACACAGAGAGAGCTTTCAGGGGGGAAAAAATCACCTTTGTTCCATTTTTCACTCTGGTTATTATAAGCTTTGATACTCTATATTTGATTTTTTTGTTGTTGTTGATAATGTTGCAATTTGCATAATATAGATAAAAGTAAGTTTGTAAAACTTTGCTTATTTCTGTATCATGGTGTTATGAATAGGGCTATTCAATCCAGTGACATCCAGCTAGCCTGAGGCGCATAATTGTTTTAGCATATACTACACAGGAACCTCAGCACAACAAAGACATTTTTAGACTTTATTTTTACATATTTCAACCATAACAAACTCGGTTAGAAGAGCTCTGTGTGTTCTGATCTGACCCTGTGCTAAGCTAAAAGCTAACCCTGTCCAGCTGGATCTTCTGTTCATTTTAGAGTTGCAAGAAAAGCAAGAGCATTCGGAAATAAACTATTTCAGAATCAGAATATTTTTACTTCTTTCCCATCTTTGTTCTCAGCTGTTTATGCTTAGCATCAGGTTGGTATGCTAATCGTAGCTGGCCAGCTGTTCTTTTAATTCTACACTTATTACAGAAAATGCAACGACATTTGGAAACAAACTATTTGATGGTAAGAATGCATTTTTATTTTTATTTTTATTTGTTTCCCCCCCCATTTTTAAGCTGCCCATTCACTAGTGAAAACCCTGTGTGTTTTACTTTCCATTATCGTTTCTATTTGGCTGAATATAAAGGTTTTCTTGTGAAACCACTCCAGCTCACAGTCTTAGTATCTATTATTCCCCTGTTTTACATATTGCTTTGGTCCTGTGTCTGTTTACAATAACAATAAAAAGGCCGCATGACCAGAGGAATGATTTTGGGCATGCATGATAACTTGGCAGTGTAACACCGATTCATAAAAAGTGTAAAAGTGTGAAATTAAGTGTTAAGAAACAGAAGAAGGCATACAATTTCAAGAGAATTAAAAAATATGGCAGTTTACTAATATCATCACACCCAATGGAGGGGTCATTGATACTTGTGTAGAGGTGTAAACAAAGGGTGGTTGAAAGGCTTTGTAGCCGATTACATTTTATTTCCACGATATAACAGTGTATTTCATGTTTAGTTAATGTGCCTGGGAAGTGAATGGCCCCCTTTTAAAGCATGATAATGACATCTCTTGCTCCAAGTGACCATGACAAACTGTGAGTGTTTGTCATTTTGATTCAAGCATTATCCATTCAGAATAATGTTTTTTAATCCCAATAAAAAGGACCAATCAGATCACTCTGTTACTGT
>JAQMYF010000026.1:9355344-9365562 GCA_030014195.1 Neosilurus mollespiculum | reverse complement strand
TCATTTATTTGTGTATAATAAAGCTTTAACTGGCATGTCATATCCGAATGGTTGTCAGCAACAGCAAAAATAAGAAACAAAAACATGACACTATTATGAACTTTGCACAATCTAAAAACATTTTACATTTTACACTACACCTCAGGCTCTCTTTGCACAACAGAGAATCCTTCCTTTCACATTGCACTGCAGTGTTTTCCTCAACATTTTTGTTATTTTTTAACATGTTTTTCTTGTTTTTGTACAAACTCACATAACAGTATTCTAAAAAAAATAGAAGAAAAAGAAAAAAGAAAGAAAGATTTGGTACATTTAAGCAGGGATCACTAAAATTCCACATGATTTTGGTAAGAGATCCTAAATTTGAGGTGTCAAAATATATTATGCACCGAAAAATGTATTCCGTCCAGCTGACCCAAAAAGATTTCTCAGAACAATGCACATATACATGCATACATATACCTACTAAATAACTGCTGTAGTCCTTAATTCCTGTAAATAATTGCTAATTATTGCTATTAAGTGATGTCTAATATGGAACTGCTTGTAATAAAAAGTTTGCATTAAATAAATAAACAACAACACAACAAAGCCCACTTTCGCTGTTTCTTAGCGTGGGCACCGGGACTATAAAACAAAGTTCCTCATGCCAAAAGTTCTAAACTTAATGGTATTAAATGAAGTCTTGCATTAACTCTGAGTTTTACTTCATCATTGTTTTAAGTGTTGAATAATTGTTAGTGCAATCACTTGTTCATTCTTCCATGGTGACAAATTATGGTGTTGAGCAATTCATCAGTGTGACAGCACCGAGCAACACACGTCCGTGTTTTGTTTTTATTTATTAATTTTTTATTGCAGTTTTTCTGCTTAATGAAGCTTATTAATAAAGGGTTTGTTTATTTACAGAATGAATCCTATCAGTGAGTAATATGTACAATATTATCAATACGATAAACAATAGAATGTAAAAGTAGTGCAAATGAAAATGTATAACAGTAGATGTTGTTGCTATATGGAGGAGTTGTACAGTTTAATGGCCACAGGTAGGAATGATTTCCTGTGTTGATCAGTGGTGCATTTAGGTGGTATCAGTTTCTCACTGAACGTGCTCCTGTGACTGGTCAGCAGGTTGTGAAGCGGTTGGGAGGTATTGTTCAGTATTATGCTTAACTTGGACAACATTCGCATCTCCGACTTTAACGTCAGAGGGTCCAGCTCCATCCCCACACCGTTACTGGCCTTGCAGATCGGTTTGTTCAGTCTGTTGACATCTGCAACCCTCAGCCTGCTGAGGATGTCAATGTCAACATTGTAAGATTTTGCTGGAAAACCTTTGTATTCAGCCAGAATGAACTGATAGATATCTGATGGAAGATAAAACACAGGCTTTTCACTAGTGAATGGCCACTTTTAAAGCTAAATTTTAAATACTTTTGAGTTTTTGATAACGTTTGAGTTATTTGAAGGACTGAGAGCCACACCCACAAAGACTGAAAAATTATATAAGGTCATATTTTTCCAGACGGGGATAAGGTCTATGTGGGCCAGAATGGTCCCTTTATCTTCCTTATGATCTTTAATCATATGGTGAGCATTATGTTTGATTTTTTAATAGTGCAACAACTTTCATGTTATTTTTCTCAAAAACAGCTTTCGGTTGGTTAAACCACTCTTAAATATATTTATTAATTAATAAACATAATCAGGATATTCACTTTTGTAAAAATAGCAGCATGTATGTTTACATCTTTTCATGTTAACATGTGAAAGAAACATAGGCTCTGGGAATATAGGCTTATTTCCTTGGCAATGTCACTGAGTGAGCATAAGGTCATGGGAATATAGGGTCCTTTACAAAACTATAAACAGGATACACCGAACTCTGAGAACCTTAACCCCTTCCCATTGCTAATTAATAGTCAAGCACATACAATACTGCATAGTCTGGTGAGAGTGCATGTCGGGCTATTTAGGCACTTTTTTATTAGCCCAGTTTTAGATTAGTCCAGTTGTTGTGGCAAACAAAATGAGTGTTTTAGTAAAGGCACATGCACAACTTTGGTAAAGCATTTACTAAAAACCATAAATGTAAAAATATAAAAAGTCTAAATGTATCGTATGTTATGCAGTTAGTACGAGCTATAACAAACATTTACTGTATGACTAAATGTTTGTAGACACTTAACCATCACACATATGTTGACATAATATCTTGTTGGACTTAGTATCTCGTTTTGGTTCTGTGTCTGTTTACAATAACAATAACTACAGTGCGTGACCAGGGGAATAATCTCACGCTTACTCAATAACTTGGAAGTGCAATTTAAAACCGAGTTGCAGAAAGTCTGAAATCTTGTGTCAAGAAACAAAAGAAGGTAACAATTTTAAAAGAAATTAAAAAGATGGCAATGTTTACTAACATCATTGCACCCTGTGCAGGGGTCATTGACACTCGAGAATAAGGGTAAGCAAATGGTTTCAGAAAGACTTTGTGGCTGATTCCATTTTATTTCCAAGAATAACACTGTATATGCCCTGCGATGGCCTGGCGAGCTGTCCGGGGTGTACTCTGCCCTCGCCCGGAGTCGGCTGAGATGGGCGCCAGCCTCCCCGCGACCCTAATTAGGATTAAGCGGTTCAGAAAATGACATGACTTGACAACACTGTATATCATGTTTATTTAATTTGCCTGTTAAGTAAATGTCATAGTAATAATACCTCTTTTGAGCCTTAATGAGAATGTCCTGCTCTGAGAACTAATGAAAATAAGAATTGTGCTCTTGTGCTTATTTTAATACGTCTGTATTTGCATAACACCATTTAGAGTGCACCAAGGTAAGAATTTAATTCCAAGAATACACTTCATTTTTTTTTAAAGGACTTTATTAGCATTTTACAAAGATTTTCAGATATCATTAAACCATATTAAACAAAAGGCATGCATATACTCTCATATGAAACATGTTAGTCCATGTAATAGCCATGTACTCTGTACATGTCAAAGCATTATTAAGCCATCCATACATTTGCCGAACCGTTGAATCCCACTAGGGTTGCAGGAAGGCTGGAAGCCTATTTCAGCCAACTGTAGGTGTTGGCAGGGTACACCCTGGAAAGTACGCCAGTCTAACACAGGGCAACTCACACACAACATTCACACTCACACTCACACCTAGGGGCAATTTACAACAGCTCATAATTTGGATGTCTTTGGACTGTGGGAGGAAACCAGAGTACCCAGATTAAACCCATGCAAGCACTGGGAAAACAAGCAAACTCCACACTAAAATCTAATTAACTCTTCAGACTGTCAAAGAAAATACACTTCTAGTTCAGTGGGCTTTAGCTGTTGCTTGTGTTGCAGCTTTCTAAATATAATTTTTAGGGTTTCCCCAATTGGGACAAACTCTTTATTGGTCATGATAGCCTATCCTGGGAGAAATAGGAATGAGGCTACAATAAACCTTTGATGGGACTCCAGTCCATCGTGGAACCCATATACAACCAGTACATACAGACACTTATAGTTAATCATACGTAGAAACAATTTAATGCAGTCACTCAACATACTGGCAGGCTTTGTCTGTAGGTATGAAGAAACCAGAGGCCTTACAGGAAACCATCACAGACAGACACTGAACCAAGGACCCTGAAGCTGTGAGTCAGCAATAATACCTGATGCACCACAAAGAAATAATATGAAGAGCTCAAACTTGAAGGGAAACGTGACAATGCTGTTCTATTCACAGCTTAATATTGGACTATGTACAGGAGGACTCTCCAATAAAGTAGGACAAGTGCCAATAATTTCTAGACATTTACCTCGTCACCCCACTGCCTCTCCGATTCCAAAAATGAGCCACAGACCTTCAAAGGCCACCCTGACTCGCATATCTCATCATCTTTTGCTCCATGAGGGAGGAGAAGGTGAAGGTGTTAGTGCCCTGAGTCTTGGAGCTCCCTCTGAATCCAGTGCTGCTCGCCTACAGCAGCCAAGAGGACATTTCCTGTGTGCATCACGGCCTGATAAAGTTAATGAGCTGACATACAGCCGTGAAACGACTGGAAAAATGCATGCAAGCTGCTGGTGTAGACTTATCTGTCTTTCGCACAAAGGCTGGCCTCTCCCTGTGCCCCCTGTGGCCCAGCAGTAGCAGCACAACAGCAAGCCGAGGTTGACCTTTTCCAAATGCTGCATACACAAGCCTGCTTTATTGTGGTAATCACTACTGAATACCTGATCCCCATAAGGTTTTATAGCAAAGGCAGTACTTGCTGGGTGGGTGGGTGGGGTGTGGGGGGGGACTCTTAGGATCAACTAGACATACAAAAGAACATTTTAGAAGATGAACCAGTTCTGTTTAACCTTGGCTGTCTTGAGATATTGAACAAACAGTTACACCAAGACAATTATGAAAAATACAAACATTCTCGATTCACTAGATGCACCACATGACCATTTTGGTAAGAATATATGAAACACACATATGGATTGTCTTAGGGAGCTCATTCACAGTAATAAAGTATTAAAGGGGTGGTCTGATATAAAAAAAATAAATATTATCATTACTACATCTTTATTTCAGATGTGTTTGGGATGTTGGTAGTGATTAGCGCAGGCTCGGGTGTATATCTCTGTGGAGTTTGCATGTTCTCCCTTGCTTGCGTGGGTCTCCTCCTATAGTCCAAAGACATGCACATTAGGCTAATTGGCTGTTCCTAATTGCCCCTACGTGTGACTGTGAATGTAAATGGCCTCTTGTGTTGCCCTGCTCTGGTCTGGCGAGCTGTTCAGGGTGTGCCCCGCCTTCGACTGGTGTCAGCTGAGATAGGCTCCAGCCTCCCTGCAACCCTAATAGGATTAAGCAGTTTGGAAAATGTAAGTAATCGAGATGTTGTCGATCAGCCAAGATATTTGGTGCCTAGGGTTTGTTTTGGTGTAATAAGTCTTGTTAGCTGTCACCTCATAAAAGTTTATCTCGCCTAAAATCTTAAATATCTACTTCAACCCACATCCAAATCTTCCAAGATGGCACATAGACTTAGAACAAAATGGCTCTTCAAGGTTGTTTGCTTTGTACCTCTAGGTGGAACATTTAAAACAGGGGTATCAAGTGTTACCAGCAAATGACTGCAGGTGTGACTGCAGAGTGTTATTCCAATTAAGCAGAAGTCACACCTGTTTCATCAGCCTTGACCTTTGTTGAACTCATGGCTCTGGTTCCTGCTTGCTTGCTATGATAACCTTCAGTCACAAAGGTTTTTGTGGATTGGAAAGACGAAAGACGACATGAAAGACAATGTTATCTCGTGGAAATAAAATGGAATTGACCACAATGTCTTTGTGAAACCATTCGTTTATTCTTGCGTGTGCATGTCAATGACCCTTGCTCTGGGGGTAATGATACAAAAATATCAATATAAAATATAGAGAATGTAATTATAATGCACCCAGCATCTGGAGGGGCGAGCACAAAACTATTATCAAAACAAAGTGGTGGCCATCAAAACAGACATGATGCGAGCAGTGAAAAATGGTAAATATAAAGTGACTTCACACATGTCACATGTAAGCTGTGTGTGTTTGTGCACGTGTGTGAGTGTGTGCGCGCGCGTGTGTGTGTGTGCGTGCGTGAGAGAGAGAGATTCCGTTTTATCTCTCTTGTAACCATATGCCATTTCTTAACACTTGATCTCGGAGTATTCCACTTTTTATGAATCGGTGTTGTGCTGTCAAGTTATTGTGCATGCACAAGATCGTTCCTCCAACCACGTGGACTTGCTATTGTAAACAACCACATGTGGATTGTGTAACAAATAGCCAATGAGCCGGGGGTATTTTCCAGGGAAATCTTTGTATTCAGCCAAAACGAACTGATAATTGAAGATAAAACACATAGGCTATTGGCTCATGAATAGACATCTTTAAAGGTTCTGTAAGGAACCCTACAACTGACTGTTTTATTCTCAGAAAAGAGTCTCACATAGGTTTCTACTTTTCTCTGTAAGAGTATAGGTCATAAATATGTCTAAAAACCCATATCATGTTTTTTTTTGTGTGTGTGTGTGTGTGTGTGTGTGTGTGTGTGTGTGTGTGTGTGTGTGTGTGTGTGTGTGTGTCTGTGTGTGTGTGTAGAGGGCCACCTCACACCAAGAAGGTCCTCGGTTCAAGTCCCGGGCTCAGGCATTTCTGTGTGAAGTTTGAGCGTTCTCCCCATCCTTTTGTTTGTTTCCTCTGGGTACTCCAGTTTCTCCCACAGTCCAAAGACATGCATAGGCTAATTGGCTGTTCCAGGCTGCCCCTAGGGTTGAGTGTGATTGTTGTATGTGTGTTGGCCCCGTGATGGTCTGGCAAGCTGGTGTCACCCAGTGTTGGCTGAGATAGGCTCCAGTCCAAATATTTTGTAGTTGGGAAAAAGATCTACTTCATTTACAGATTTGTTTAATAAAGTTAATATCCTATATTTCTATATAATCCTATGTTTGAAATAGTCTTTAAATGTGCACAGTAGCATTTTGGCTCTTTCTTTAAATATGACTTTTTTATTATTATTATTCTTGAGCTTTCTTTATTTTTTTGTCTATATTAAACCTACTGATAATACTTTCCAGTTAGCTTCCTTTAATTAATGTTATTTGCAGAATTCATTAAAATTAACAAACCATGAACTTTAGCATTAATTACCAATAAATAATGTTAACAAACTAAGAAAGTAACTTATATTTTGTTCAGAGTGGTCATAAACACTGATTAATACAGGTGTTGATTTATCTTTAGGAACTCAGTAAAAAAAAAAAAAAAAAAAAAAAAAACCTTTTCTTCATGACGGCAACTTTAAAATCCATTGCTTTTAGATTACATCTAATTACTTTGCCTATCAAAGTATCACTGGCTCTTAAAAGGTCTAGGATTCATTTTTCTGTTCCACATATCCTTATGTAGCACTACAGCACAGAAAAAGGAGCTGAACACACACAAGAGCTGGAGCTACTCCTAGTGGAGAGCTTAGATATAAACACTACATGCATCACACTTGTATATACAGTATCTGAATTTATTGTAAGTCCTTACCAGACTAAAGAGGGGAAAGAATGGTGGTATGCTCATCTAATCTTAATTTACCAATACTCATTAAGTTCATATTTGCAGAAAGGGCTGGGGTGAAAAGAGAAAAAAAATATGAGGAAAACATTTCTAGAAGCTGGATGACATTGGTCAACAGGAAGCCTTTTATCCTCTTTCTGTCGGAGGACAGAACAGTGTCCTTTGATCCAAAGATGAAAGAGCATTCATTTGGATAAGGAGATGATACGGCATGACATGATCTGAGCAAAGAAACAGCACACTAAAATGAACATCACCACATATTATCTTGCATTGCTAGAACTTATGTCCTTATATTGAATAATGCTTGTACTTTCGCAGTGTGTCATTAGTTTAATATCTATTTTAGTACTATTTTATTGCCAAATCAAGTCTTACCCACAGTGCACATACGTAACGTAAGAAATGAATCAGCAAACACATCAGTACTGTGATTATTTTGGCGGGTGCATAAGCTATAAATGAATGTTTTCAGAGGATGTCAGATATAGAAAGGGCACTCGATCTGGATAAAGAGCACTGTATCGACAACCAGCCCAATATAGAGCAAGCCTAAATAACAAGTTAATGGATCTTACAATTAGCTCTGTCCTAAGGAACGAAGCAAATTAATCAGAGCTGACTGGCTCTACCCTCTCTTTCTTGCTTACTGTCTACAAGAGGCTGCTGACATTATTTTTCGTTGTGTTGATTAATGGCAGGGCTGGTATCCAGGACAACAACGTCGGACTAAGAATAATAGTAGCAGAGATAAAGATGGGCATGGTCCATCCATCCCGGTTTAGCCGCTTCATGTTGAGGTTCCATAAGCCGACAGTGCTGCAATTTACTATTTGATTAACAGCTTTGTCCAGCATGGTATTTCTCTATCAAAATAATATTGGATCTTGGTCTTGACCTTTGGGTTATGGGGTCAGGGGCTACCCCAGTATAAACATGCATAAATTTTAGGTTCTGATAATAACTTTTACATTTATCACATGCAGTTTTGGATGGAGAAGATAAAGAGACTTCTTTGTTGTTTTGAGCTATGTGATAGAGTGTGGTATGGTTCCTCAGCATTGCTGCTCCAAAGTCCATACATCAACAAGGTGTGTTTTCTCCCAGAGCAACAATGTGCACATGGGAGCAGCCATGCCCCAACAAGCCAGATGAGCACTATTTTTCAATTATTCCCGCAGCCTTTGGCAAGCAACACAAAGGCGGCCAGCAAACAGCAGTATGGTGCTGGACATCTGGTTAAGTGGCAGACTCCAAGATGAAATGGAAGGAGTATTGAATTACATCCAGGTCCTGATGCAACTCTTTAGATCCTGTTTCTTTTGTTGTTGTTGTTGTTGTTGTTGTTGTTGTTGTTTTTCATAATTTGTTTTGACTGCTGCTGAGGAAAAAAAATTAACTTCACATTATATTATTCTACTTTTGAGTTTTTCACATTATTATTTGATTTCATGTTAATTTTTCACATTTAACGCATGTGGGTTTTTTCCACTTCACTAGATGAAACGTCATTCTCATGGTTTAACTCACCCATCAGTTAAAAAAAAGTACACAGCTGTGAGATGTTCAGCATTAGCTGCTTCTCCTTTTGACTTAAGTCTGTGCCTTGAGTGCGATTCACAAGGTAATATATTTTACAGATGAAGTAAAGCGACAATCGGGGCTTTTCTTAAGTGCATTCTGCTATGGACATACATGTTTTTTTAGCTGAGCCCCTCTGAGGGCTGTAACTGAACAAGCACCACGATGTGGCAAAACTACATATTGTGTTTTTAAGTCAGCAGCTGCCTGAGTTTTAAGTGATTATATGTAGAAATTTTGGAGATAAGCCAGCCACACTTCACAATCCAGCCTCCAACATCACCAAACAAGTACTTCACCTGGAATCCCCAAGACAAAAGGAACAGAGGATGGCCCAGAAACACATGGCACCAAGACCTTGAAACTGACACTAAAAAAATGGGATGCACCTGGAACCAGCTGGAGCGGAAAGCCCAAGATCGAAATTCCTGGAGATCTCTTGTCGGCAGCCTATGCCCCAGGAGGGGTAGTAGGTATGAGTAAGTAAGTATATAATAAAGTTTGTGTGTTGTGTTTTAAGCTACAATAAAAAGTCTTGTAATCCAATGGTTAGAGAAGTGGGTTTGGGACTGGAAGTTCGCTGGTTCGATTCCCAAAAGAGAAGGAAAAATGTGTGGTGGCAGGGGCAGTAATCAGCACCTTCCCTTCCTCCACCTGCATGACTGAAGTGCCCTTGAGTAAGGCACCAAACCCCAACTGCTCTTCAGGCACTGCAATGTGTAACAGCCCACTGCTTCGAGT
Source organism: Neosilurus mollespiculum (assembly GCA_030014195.1). Classification (NCBI taxonomy): domain Eukaryota; kingdom Metazoa; phylum Chordata; class Actinopteri; order Siluriformes; family Plotosidae; genus Neosilurus; species Neosilurus mollespiculum. The sequence continues at coordinate 9,356,132 of JAQMYF010000026.1, read as the reverse complement.
ATGTGCGTGTGCTCACTGTTTACGTGTGTGTGCTCACTTTGGATGGGTTAAATGCAGAGACTAAATTTCCCATGTGGGATTCATACAGTATATCAAGTATTACATTGTCAAATATGTAATGTAAACTAATGCTTTAGTTTGGATGGTTGTGTTATCAAGACTGCTAAATAACATAAAATTTTAAAATATATAATATAAGATGCATAGAAATAAGACCAATCATATTTTGCCTTGATTATGCTTTAATCCGAAACCAAAATCCTAAGCCTGCTCTGCACTTGTGCTCCTGAGGGAGTGCAGCAAGAGTATGTCATCCTCATCTGGATAAACTGGATCTCACTGATTGTAGCCCACCTCATGATTTCCTTCCATGATCCACAATCAACCTGGGTACACTCAGACAAAGTAATCCATTTTTCCCCCCACTGCTCCTTGTCAAAATGTATTAATGAATCTCTATGCATTAATCATCTCTTCATGCATGGGATCAGCCCACATAATTTTGGTTTGGTAATCTATATTGAATTTTTTATAGGTTTAATGTTGTACATGGAAACTTCTAGCCTTTGAAGCAATTATTTATGACATTACATCCATGGTGGTATGTAGGTCTTAGAGAATGAAAGTTTTAATGGATTTTGTTGACAAATGGGAAAGTCCATGATTCACATTTATTTGTCAGCTCTAATACATGCAGGTGTGACTCAGTCTACTTCAATTTTAAATACGCCTTCAGTCATCTTTATTTGGAATTTAAACATGGGGGGGGGGGGGGGGGGGGGCCGCCC
>JAQMYF010000026.1:9309610-9337032 GCA_030014195.1 Neosilurus mollespiculum | reverse complement strand
GTTCTTTTACATGCCTCTCACCATAGACAATGAGAGACATGGCCGGCATTTGATAACCCAGTTAGCTGCACTGGGGGATGATCTCTTAATGATCTCTTAAATAGTATTGTGTTGTGCTTTAACAGAACACCTGTACTTCTGAATTGTTTTGAACTGAATTCTTATTATGAGAATCATGAGATATTATGAGGTTATAATACAAATGTGAGACTGTCTTGTTCTATTTTTTATTTTTTATTCCTTTTTTTATTTTGCAATACTGTATTCTGTTTTCCTAAAAGGGAAATTATTGCCTCTGCATTGAACCCATCCAAAGTAAGCACACACACACACACACACACACACACACACACACACAGTGTAAACAGTGAGTACACACACTTGAAGCAGTGGGCTGCCACACACACTGGGGTGCTCGGAGAGCAGTTGGGGATTAGGTGCCTTGGTCAAGGGCACTTTATCCATTAAGCTGGAGGAAGGGAAGGTGCAGCTCTCCCCCACCGCCACACATTTTTCCTGCTGCTTCAGGAATCAAACCAGCGACCTTTCGGTCCCAACACTATTGGACAATATTTTTTTCTTTCTAAAACCTAATTAAAACCAGCTAAATTATCTGTCAATTTAATCTCAATGGTAATCTCATTTATTTAAATTTGCTTCATAATTATCTTTTATAATCTATTATAATTTTCTGGTAAACTGTAGCGTTGGGATGCTGTCGCTCCCTCACTCTACATGCTCACCCAGGTCCGTTGACAGTGGAATGGCTGAGTGATGCTGGCTGGAGTTCTCATCTTGGAAGCCCCTCGCTCCTGCTGATGGAGATCCATATGGGCCTTGATCTGCACTCAGTGACTGTAAAGATGACTGTAAAGATGACTTACAGTTGTGGTATAACCCACTGGACTACATGTTGGACTGTAATGAAATTTTCTTATATGGTTCATATTTTATGGTTTCACCCAAAGGAGGATGGGTTTCCCTCTTGAGCCTGGTTCCTCCCAAGGTTCCTTCCTCGTGTCAACTGAGGGAGTTTTTCCTTGCCACTGTCACAGTGGGCTTGCTCATTAGGGATGTGTAGGGGTTGTAGAAAAAAAATTTTTTTCCTCCCTAATTTAATTTTACTATGTAAAGCTGCTTTGTGACAATGTCAATTGTAAAAAGCACTATACAAATAAAACTGAATTGAATTGAACTGAATTAATTAATAATCAGAAATTTTACAAAAATCCCTTTAAATTCACGTGTTTTTATTTGGTATGATAAAATGTGTTTGATAATCTGATGTATGGATCAATTTATGGTTACTTGTATTTGTCATGCCACTGTGTGACAGAAGTAAAGAGAGGATGCAAAGATGCAGAACTTGAATCAAAACATTTATTAACCAATCAGGCAGAGGTATTGTTAACTCTAGGGTTGTGGGGAGGCTACAGTCTATCCCAACCAACATTGGGTGAAGGCAGGGTACACCCTAAACAACTTACCAGTCCATTGCAGCTGTTAATATTTATAAACACATTCACACTCACACTTACACCTAGGGCCAATAAGCCTAAAGTGCATGTCTTTGGACTTTGGGAAGAAACTGAAGTACCTGATGAAAACCCATGTAAGCTTGAGGAGAACTTGTAAACTCACCACAGAAATGTCCTCGCTGAGGGTATCTACAACCACAGCCTAAAAGCAACATCAGGTACAGGTAACATGATTAGGTAAACACTGCTTGCTTATATAGTCCTCCCAAAAGCCACGCAGACTGTCTACACCTGGGCTGCTACCATCTGCACATATGAGCCTGATGGGGAATGTTGTAGTTCCTCCGCCATAGAAACCCGGAAGTGACTGCTGTGCTATATACGAAGTTGGGCGGAGGGAAACTGTGACAGTACTTGATGTAGGTTGTCGTGTTGGTCTCCTTATTACCAGGTACATATAGCCCTCTATCAGAACTTTTGAAAGGCCAAGGCTCTACAGTAGAGACATTAGGGTTTGAGATTTAAAAATGTAAATGAGAGGATTTTTTTTTTTATTTGTCAGATTGTTTAATTTGTTAGACCCTTGGTGCCAGACCACCAAATTCATAGGTGTGCAAAAGTATAAAAACAAATATATTAAACTAAACTTGCATTTATCATTTGGGTTCACACATACTGCTTGTAATAACTGCAGTAACCCACTAATATTACCAAATTTTTATATTCTTCTTTCCTGATGATTTTTCAACAATAATCTTTGACAACAACAATCTTTCCCCCTTCAGTCTACTCTTCAGGAGGTAAAATAGACTTCTGAATTCACTCTGCTGCTTCCTGACACATTGCATCATCATAACTGATACCTTGCATCATCAGTAAAGGTTAGTCATTCTGTTCCATGGATCATGGGCAGCTCCTTTATTTATCCATGCTTTGTTCTTTGAGTATAAAATCTGGCCTTGTGTTTGTTACTGCTAGTGGGTTGTTTGCATCTTGAGGTGTGGTCTGCTCTCAGTCTTCTTTGAATGGATTTAAAAGGTTGTTGGTGATGTTGTTTGGGGGGTTTCTTCATAGTGTTCATAGTCTGTTCACTGCCTGGTTGTTAGTACAATTGTTTTATTGGCTATGCCCAGTTCTGTGAAATGGCTCTCCTGGATTTTCCGTCAAAATTTGCATCATGCACACCACAGTGCTCAGACCGCATCTAAAGAAGTATACTTGGGCTTAAACAGGGCACGCCACAGAGAGCAGGAAACACCACATTTCTGCCACATGTTCCAATATTTTTGATTACTTAAAAATGGATGGGCTCAAACTCAAACAGGTGCCATATTTAAAGTTTGTGATGTAAATATCAAGAAATGAAACTTGAAATCAGTTGACTCATATTAATTAATAATAAGCATTATTATATTTTATATATTTTTAATTCCAGGTTGGAAAAATACAAGGAAACATTGCTGATATGTTAAATTTTAATATACGATATAAACCAAACTTCCATTACTTAGGATTGCATGAAAAATCTTGGGGGTACAGCGGCGTAGTGAATAACACTCTTGCCACACAGCGAAAAAGTTCTGGGATCAAATCTCAGCCAAGGGCTCTGTGAAGTTTCTATGTTCTCAGCATGCTTGTGTGGGTTTCCTCCCACAGTCAACTGGTGACTCTAATTGCCCTTAGGTGTGAGTGTGAATGGTCTTTTGTGTCTGTGTTAAGCCTTCTACAGACTTCAGCAAACTTATAAGATCATTACAATTCACTGTGACAGGGATCTTATAAACCTGGGTACGGCAGGTATATAGAATGTACGAAGGTATATATTCACCCATTGAATTGCATAAGCTATGACGCAAGTTAGTGTAGAAGAGCAAAACACCATCAGCATGCAGGAAAAAAGGAAATAAAGGAAAAACAGCTGGAGGACATGTCATATCAACAAGACTTCTGATCCCACATACTGCTATTCCTTCATTTCATGCATGCTATTTTGGTTCTGTGTCACATGGAAAGTCATATTATATTAATTTGTATTTATAAATATATAAACATATAATATATGCGCACACACAGAGAAACACACACATACAGTGCCTTGCAAAAGTATTCACCCCCTTGGCTTTTTAACAATTTTGTTACATTACAACCTGTACTTTATGTGTTTTTTAATCTGAACTTTATGTGATGGATCTGCACAAAATAGTCTAAGTTGGTGAAGTGAAATGAGAAAAAATATATAAAAAAGAATTTTCAAGATTTTAAATCTGAAAATTGGCACGTGTATACATATTCACCCACATTGCTATGAAGCCCCTCAAAAATTCTGGTGCAACCAATTACCTTCAGAAGTCACATAATTAGTCAAATGAAGTCCACCTGTGTGCAATCTGAGTTTCACATGATCTGTCAGGATAAACACGCCTTTTTTTGAAAAGCCCCAGAGGCTGCAACACCACTACGCAAGAGGCATCACACCATGAAGACCAAGGAGCTCTCCAAACAAGTCAGGGACAAAGTTGCTGAGAAGTACAAGTCAGGGTTGGGTTATAAAAAAATATCCAAATCTTTGATTATCCCCCGGAGCACCATCAAATGCATGATCTTCAAATGGAAAGAACATGGTACCACAACAAACCTGCCAACAGAGCATGTTTTGAGTTTGCCAAAAGGCATGTGGGCAACTCTCCAAATGTATGGAAGAAGGTGCTCTGGTCAAATGAGACTAAAATTTAACTATTCAGAAAACACTACATCTGGCACGAATCCAACACATCCCATCACCCCAAGAACACCATCCCCACAGTAAAACATGGTGGTGGCAGCATCATGCTGTGGGGATGTTTTTCAGCAGCAGGGCTGAGAAACTGATCCGAGTCAGGAATAGATGGATGGTGATAAATACAGGTATATTCTTGAGCAAAACCTGTTTCAGTCTGTCTGTGATTTGAGACTGGGATGGAGGTTCACCTTCCAGCAGGACAATAACCCAAAACATACTGTTAAAATACCACTCGAGTGGTTTAAGGGGAAACATTTGAATGTGTTGGAATAGCCTAGTCAGAGCCCAGACCTCAAACCAAATGAGAATCTGTGGTCAGACTTGAAGATTGCTGTTCACAAGCGGAAACCATGCAACATGAAGGAGTTGGAGCAGTTTTGCCTTGAGGAATGGGCAAAAATCCCAGTGGCAAGATGTGGCAAGCTCATAGAGACTTATTCAAAGCAATTTTAATTTTAGAGGGGGGTGAATAGTTATGCACACCAAAGTTTTATGTTATTTTGTCCTATTTGTTGTTTGCTTCACAATAAAAACAATTCACATGTCCAAAGCTGTATGCATGTTCTGTAAATGAAATGACACAAACACTGTAAGATGATCATCCAAAATATATTTATTGATCATCCTAAATTCACAGGCATTCATCTTTGGTTGTAAGACCGTGACAATGACAATCTTTAAACCTCTCTCACGGTATGACGTAGGACCACCATTTAGGAGCCCTGACCAAAGATAACACCATAATTGTTTCATGCTCAAAATCATACAGTGTATATCAAGCTTTAGCCCTGCAACTGACTGATGACAAAGACTGGTGACCTGTTCAGGATTTACCCCGCCTCTCACCCAAAGTCAGCTGGGATTGTTTCCAGCCTAATAAGCGGTATAGATAATGGATTGATGAATGAACATAAAAAAAACCTTTGTACAGACTCCAGGTCACCCTGAAGATCGGCAGCCATTTTACTGATGATGAAACCAGGATGCATTCCCTCATACAACATGTCCATGAGTCTAAAGCAAAAGTAATTTTAAATCAGAATCCATAGGCTAAGATCATAAGCCTTATTTTCTTCTAGACAATAATAATCATCATCATCATCTTCTTCTTCTTCATAATCATCTTCAAAATGAACCCAGAATGTTTTCCTTAATTTCCCTCTTGGCTCGGCTGTGGTCCTCTTGCCTATCTTTCTTCCTGTTTCATCACTCAGTGTTGCTGCAGCAGAGCTGGCCAGTCCTCAGTGGCTCCAGCTGTGACATATCTGTCAGTCTGACCTTGAATCACTGTGCAAGGCAGTAAGCAACTACAGACAGCCAGTGACAAATTAGCGCTGCAATCTGTCGTGCCCGGGACAGCTGTGTGAAATACTGCTGCTCTTGACTCAATGTGATAGATAAAAAAAGATAAAATATGCAACAGCGTTGGCTTCAGTCAAACAATAGTAAAAATGGCAACTAGCAAGTATTACTCTTCAATTTGAAAGGTGACTGGCGGAGAGCATGCAATAAAAAAGCACAAGTGAGAAATGCTGATGCAACTTGGTTTAAGTCTTATTCGCACTCATCAACATTAAATCTTCGACAGAGCTGAGACGTGCATCTTGATAATACGGTAGGGCGAAAAAAAGGGGAGGGGGAGAACAAAAAAGTGGCAGCACTCTGAGCTTCACACAGACTTGTGTTTTTCATCTCCACTTGAATTGGGGTCTCCAGGAAAGTTGCAGTCAAACAGGAGGGATGAAATGAAAGTAATTTCCACTCCACTTTAAAATACCCCCCCCCCCCCCCCATTTTCATGAGTTTTTCTAGGAGCTTATGGTTAAATTTGTAATCAGCCTCAAATCTAGCTTGAAGAGAAAGAGAAACCTAATTTGATAAGAAGGTAATGAAGCTACACAGTAATTATCCTAGATAACCTATTTGTGGCACTGGTTGAGCAGTGATGAGAATTCTATTTAGCATAGCTGGCTGATTCCTCTATTTTGATCAGGCAGAAGATTTGCTTTATAACCCAGGCCAATTTACTTTGAACTCCCAAAGATGCCAGGGATCATTACATTGAGAAACTTCAAATACCCTCGTGGGACTTGATGATTCAAAGCAAGAGGTATTAAATCTCGACTGATAGCATCGCTATTATGCATGCAGCTCCTGCAGTTTCTTTTCTTTTTTTTCCCCTGAGGTCAGCATCCATGTGCAATACTGGAACACATTTTACAGTGGATGACAACTCAAATATATGACCATAATAATTAGAATTCATTAAACACTATGAAAATTCTTCGCATATAAATCCGGTATTTCGTGAAACCAACAAACATCAGCTCGAAGCGCCCAGGTTAATTTGGTACCTCATAAATTAACAGGCTCCAGCTCCAAGGTGGGTTTGGTTTGTTGTTGAAACATTCAGTTGCCATCAAGGAATGATATTACCCTCACTTGCTAATGGTGCTGTACCATTCTCCCTTGTTAAATGAATAGAGCCGGTTATTAAAACTGACAAGATTAATTAAACAGACATAAATTAAAACATTAAGAATCTATCAAATGAAAGCAGAAGCGTATAATTAACTACAGAACTTAGCATTCAATTGCTGTGCATTCTGTTGGCAAGGAGACACGAATAATACTTACTGTTTCAAGGTACCACAGCTCTCTAAAGACACTTCCTTTCTCGAGAGATGCTTAGCCATTTCCATGCATCAATTATGCATAAACCTATCTCTTAGGATTACAGTGGCATTTACTCTTGGTTTCCTCTTAACTTTATATAGCTATTAAAAACTGTGGTTTTATGGGTGGGGAAAAATGTGCTTAACACACACACACACACACACACACACACACACACACACTTAAAATAATGGTGATATTCAAGTATGTGAAGGTTAAAATCCAAGAGATACACAGTGACATAGTCAAAGCTATATTCAGAAAGGTTATGCCCACTGCAGATAGTGAAAAATAAAAATATGACCTATAATCAATCAGACAACCATACCCTCTCTAGATAGACCAGAGATCTGTATTGCTGCTCCCATGTTCTACTGTGTTTGTTTAATTACACATAATCAATCATAAAGCTTCTACATATGTACACACTCAAAAAAAAAAAAAAGGATACTAAATTGTAGCTGTCCTTGTTCTGAGGTTGCTATACCCTTTGTAACTTAATGTTCTTTTATATATTAGATAGATTGCATCTTTTTAAAAAAACATAAGGTATATAATTGGACCATACTTTATACAGCAGGGGCAGTGACACCATTCCAAGAGCTAAAAATTCTCATGATACTCAAACCATAGACTCATTTCTATGCTTTCTTGCATTGGATATGAAAATATAAAACATAAACGTTATTAACATATAATTTTATATAGAGAGAGTAGAAATGGTCGTGGGTTTGAGTCCTGGGCTCAGCTAGGGCATTTCTGTGTGCAGTTTGCATGTTCATCTTGTGCTTGCGTGGGTTTCCAATGGGTACTCCACTTTCCATCTACAGTCAATGCAAATGCAAATTAGGCTAATTGGCTGTTCCATCTTGCCCCTAGGTGTGAGTGTAAATGGCTGTGTATATTGGTCCTGCGATGGGATGGCGAGCTGTTCAGAATGTACCCTGCAATAACCCAGGATCTTCTTGCTTTGAGGTGGACGTGCTAACCACTACGCCACCCAACAGGAACTTGTACAATTTAAAACTTTTTTTTCTTTTGAGTGTATGCAGTCTAACTGATGAAGCACAGCTGTGAACCTTATCTGAATTAATGCCCAGGTCGACTAAGTACAGTTTTGACATTTTGAAGTCTAACTTTTATGTAATTTCCACAGAACAAAAAAAATTAAATGTATCAGTGATTATTTCAGTTCTGATGCAAGAACATGCAATGAGTTGAACGTGTTGATTGACGAATATTTCAGCACTAGAACTTGTGCAAGATGAGAAAGATATCCTCATGCTCTGGCAGTTTGAATGCATTCAAGGGTGCATTCAGATAGAAAAGTCTTATTGTAAAATAAGCACTTCAAACAAATATAATGATTATCCTATTAGACCTGAAAGAGGACTGATGTTCTATTATAGCTGTCAAGATAGACTTGTGTTCTTGTGGACATAAGACAAAATTGTGTATTCACCTGACCCACCGGTAACAGAGCAGACATCCTGGGTAATTAAATTCTAGTTACTTTTGTAATGTATAATTTATTAGTGATGCAACTCCATAACAAAACACACATCATTCTGTGCCAATATGTTTGTTGAATATCATTCATCTTTTCATTCCTTTTTTCAAGCCACTTAATCCTATTAGGGTCACAGGGAGGCTGGAGCTTATCTCAGCCAACACTGGGCGAAGGCAGAGTACATCCTGAACAGCTCACTCATCCATTGAAACTACACACAACCACTCACACTCACACCAAGGGGCAAATTGGAACAGCCACATAGCCTAATGTGCATGTCTTTGGACTGTGGGAGGAAACAGAAGTACCCAGAGAAAACCCATCGAGGCAAAGAGGGAACATGCGATGTCCACACAGAAACATCTTCGTCAAGCCTGGGACTCGATGAGTAAACAGTTCTTGCTGTTTAATATCATTTTTATCCATAATTTACAAAGGTTTACTCACCATTTTTAAAGACGTGTAAGTCCTGTTGTTTGTGTTATGTGCACAGGTCCATGTGACTCTTGGCTTTTGATTTCATCTGAATAAAAGATGCACTGTCAAAATTAATAACAGCCCATCCCATAGGTGTTCCTTGGGGAGGTGTGCTAGCCCTTTGACTATTATTGATTTTCTCTAACGACCTTGTAGTACCCTCTTGCTTTGTCAAAGCAAAGAAATATCCAGAAAGCACAGCTGTAGGGGCAATTATACTAGCACAATGGTACATAGACAGCTATTACAGAGAGCTACAAACCCATGCAATTGAGACAATCTAATACAAAATACTGCAAAATACAAAGGAATTAAATAGATAATAGACTTCAGTGAATCCCATTGGGAATTTTATAAATAAGCTGTAAATATACTGGTGTGTGGAACTCCTCAACTGAAAAAAGTACTTTTTAGTGACAGTTAATAGCTATAACTCATCAAGAACTCTCTGGCAGTTCAGCGTATGCAATAAATTATATAAGTTCCATTCCAGCAATTATCGATTGCTTCAGACACTGGCAGGCTTTTAAAATCAAAAGTGCATACAAAATACAATACCATAAAACGGGGTGAATAGGGACACTTTTAAACATGTTTGTTTGATAATTCTGTTGCAGTTATTTATTTATCTATTTATTTATTTATATTGCAGAAAAGTTCACTATCACAGTTTGGTCACTTGTTAATACTCTTGAATTACATGACAACTTTTGTCACAAGAATATTTTAAACCACCTTTAAAAAGGTTGCAAAAATTGAAAGAAAAACTGACTGGGAAGAAATGTCTGAAAATTAACCTTGAAAAAAGCAAAAAGGCTCAAAATAAGCCTTTAACAAAACTCATCTTTAGTACAGTATACATTTAGCACCACCTGTTGCTATATTGAAATCCTGGGACGGTATTTATTTAGTACAGGACAATGAAACTCATGTTTTCATCACATGGCTAGATGTAAATGAAAATGTCTGTAGAACATGAAATGTTCTGCTTCCAAAATGTTCTGGAGATTAACCCCATCTGCCTTTCATCTCAGGCACTTCGAGAACACCTCTTTTGAGCTTCTTTGGCTCTGCAAAAAAAATTAGGTTTAATATCTTTTTTCCAGTAAAACATTATGCCTTCTACTTTTGGCCATTTCTTACTGACGCCACTCTTTTCCATGGATTTATACCTAGTGTTCCTATTCACCTAAGTTGTACTTCATATTTGTCGGAAATGGAAACATTTTTTAATAAACTACTCTACATTTATCACAGAACTTAAGTTATTACCTTGATGTCACACAGGGATTGGATTATTTGTATCCACACCAGTCTTGTCTGCAGAAACAAAGTTTTGACAACATTCTAATTTATTGTAAAATACATAGACAATTTCCCTACATAGTTTTGCAAAAAATAAAAAATAAATCTAATTCTCTGCTTCAGAAACAATTAGTCTTGAATGTCCTTCATACATGAAAAATATCAGGACCCAATCTTTAATATAACACAGACTTTCAACACCTTGAAAAACATTTCCTGTTATTGTTCCTATTCACACCCATGTTCCTATTCTGTTTTACGGTAAAAGGATTTTATGATGTGGCTTTGATATTTGAAATACAGTATGACTTTGAATAGGAACATACTCAGAGATCATACTTTGTAATATTATTAAATTTCTGAACCCAGTGATGATCGGCCATGGTAGTAGATTGGAGGCTAAAATCTAATAGTTCAACAATAAAATTATTAAGGTCGATGAGTACAGTGTATCACAAATTCTTGTTGACATGATAATGAAAAAGTAATGTATTGCTACATAAAGTATATGCCTAAAACACACTGTGACTGGACATTTCCTCAAGTACGTCGGCATGGTAGCGTAGTGATTAGCATATCGGCCTCACAGAAAGCAGGTCCAGGGTTTGAGTTCTGGCTTTGGCGAGGCCGATACTGTGTGGAGATTGTATGCTCTCCCTGTGCTTGTGTGGGTTTCCTCTAATTATTAAGAACACTCTGGTTTTCCCGCAGCCCAAAGCATATTAGGCATATTGGATATTCTTGATTGCCCCTAGGTGTGAATGTGAGTGTGAACTGTTGTGTGTGTTTCCTACAGATATTTCCTTCCACATGTGCATTAGGCAAACTGGCTGTTCCAAATTAGCCCTAGTTGAGAGTGTGAATGGTTGTGTGCCTGTGATAGCCCTGCAATGGTTCAGGGTGTACACCACCTTTGCCCAGGAGCCTTGGCTGCTATAGGCTCCAGCCTCCCTGTGACCCTAGAAGAATTAAGCGGTTTGGAAAACTAATTAATTATTCAATTAATTGCTCAATTAATTTATTACTTAATTAATTTAAACACATTAAATGTTTCTTATCACCTAATTAATTTTGTGAACTGTTTCAAGTACATAATTGAATCAACAGTCTGGGCTAGAAAGAAATCAGCCTTAGCCTCGCTTCTTCATATTATTTTTTTTCTCATGACAAGTATTAGTGTTGTTGCTCTTTATTCCACAGAAATCCTAAATAATCCACTCTAAGAAGTCTGTCAAGAGCAAATAATCTGATAAGAATGCTAGAAATAAAATCTTTATATTGATATATTTTTATCTTTGTAAAACAGGCAGAGGTTTAGGCCTGCTAGCACATTTATCAGCTGAACTATATGTGTGTATAGTGTGTGAGCACTTTCTTATATGAAGCATGAGTGTTTTGTCAACCTGCTCCCACTACCAGCCCCTGACCCATGACCAAATGTGTCAAGGTTTGACATTTTTTCACCAGGATTTCAAGGTAAGAGATCATGCTCAATTTAAACTTTACAATGAGTCCTCATTTCTTAGCATTTGCTTTCAGATGATTTCACTTATAAGCTGAAATTCCAAAGTCCCTTTGCTTGCATATGTGGCTGGCCATGTGTCACTCCTTGAGCCAGTTTAAATACAGTCCCCCAACAGCATATCTCTAATAGCAAGTAGCAGCCTGCTCTGTGCAAAGAGCAATATTGACACAAGTGTTTGCAGGAAAAGACTGTCCATCTTATTATCTGGTGGTTGGCATGAACACGAAAGCCTTGTGGCTGCAGAGAAGCTTCACTGCTCATGTTTGTACAGCTAACAAATCTGCACGCCTGGTTAGTTGACGATTCCGAGAACGCTGCTATTGTCCATCACATATTCTGTCTGCTTCTGATAACATGCGTGCAATCCAGTCATGGAGAAAGGAAAAAAGATTGCATCATGAAAGTATGTTGTATTCCTTCAAAAGTAGGATCCCTCTGGCATGAAATACCGAATTCAGTAGTCAGAAGTGTTTCTTATTTGTTTGCGTTTAATCATTTGCATGGAGGCTTTTCGAGGAAATGTGACTGGAATACAAATGTTGAAGTTCAAAATGCCTACTAGCTTAGCCCACTCAGTTAGAATGGGACCACAAGTTTGTGATTGTGCATAAGATGAGCCGGCGGCAAGCTAGTCGAAATGTGAATGAATATAAAGGCCTACGCTGTCTATCTTCACCTCCACAGAGGCAGGAATGTGGGAGTATAGCAGCGTTTTATAGTGTGATGGCTTACTTATTCACACAAATAATTCACAGCCTTTACAGAGCTGGTGTATTACAGGAAGAAAGAATAATGGAGTAACCAGGAGGTAATATTTAAATAATTTTATTCTATGCCTGAGTTGAATAAAAAATGTATTGTTGTATTCTAACTCATTACACTGATACTTTTTTTCATTTAGATACATGATACATTCTTTAAAACATCTTATTAAATCCAGAATAATTGAACATTAGTTTCACTTATTCACCATATATTACAGTGCCACTACTGAAGAGGTTACACAAGTTTAATATTGGTTGAATAGTTGAATTTCGTTCAGCTTTATTTGAATTCCTGGTTAAGAAAGAGTTAAAAAAAAAAAAACACCAACCATAAAGTTTATGTACATTATTAAAGAGACGAGCCCATTTTTCCCAGAAGCTGCCATTTCACTCGAGTAGTTATATTTTAAATACAGTCAACCAATTCATTCTTGTTTTGTATGGTTCTTCTATTATAATAAACTAGAACTGCCCTCGGCTGTTTCATAGGCAGCCACAAAGGAAAGAAGGTGCCAAGAATATTACGCTCAAAGCTCTCCCTTTCTGCTTTTTTTCTTGTAAAGACTCAGTATTCAGCAAGGTGAACATGCGCATAGAGGGTTGGAAAGTTCAAGAGCTTTTAAAATGCAGTGGGGCATAGGTAAACAACAATAAATAACTGGATTCTGGAAAAGGTGGGCTAGCCCCTTTAAACCTTCAGATATTTAAAAAAAAAAATAAGTATGAGTAACTAATTAATAACAAATAACATGATTTTGCCTAAAATAAAGGGAAAAAACACTTGGGGCATAATTTACAGGAAAAAAACAAGGATGATTTGGCACACTCTTTTTTTTAATTATTAACAGCAAGTTATCATAATGTTATGCAATACCAATCATTTCCTTTTATACCTGACTTTATTTCCTTTTTAAAGAAAAACATTTATATACTTTATTTTCAGTTTTAAAGTTATTTATTAGTGGCATAGTGGTTAGCACATCCACCTCACAGCACAAAGGTCCTGAGATCGCGTCCCTCGGGTGTTTCTGTGCGAAGCTTGCCTGTTCTCCCGGTGCTTGTCTGGGTTACCTCGGGGTACTCTGGTTTCCTCCAAAAGACATGCACATTAGGTTAATTAGCTGTTCTAAATTGACCCTAGGTCTGACTGTGAGTGTGAATGGTTGTGTGTTTGTTGCCCTGCAATGGTCTGGCTAGCTGTTCAGGGTGCACCCTGCCTTCTCCCAGTGACAGATGTGATAGGAATCAGCATCCCCGAGACCCAAGTAAGATTAAGTGGTTCGGCAAATGAGTGAGTGGGTTTATTTATTCACTTTTATTGTTGTGGAATGTTGGAAGAACAGTTTAGTTCCTGTTATCACTTATCGGTCTCTCCTTTTTTCTTCTTCACTGGAAATGTAATGTTAAGTGAAATCTGTTTATTTGGCTTTTATGCATTTTTATATTATAAATATTCTATTCTATATACCATATATAGCGTATTGGAATAATAAAAATGAATATAGTAGTACTTTGATTTGCTTGGGTACTCCTGTCAGGGGTGCTTTTTTAGAAAATTATTCAACATCTATCCAATCTTACAACAATGCTGTGGTATAACAAAATACTTCACGAAATTATTTGCTGAATATTACTTGATTTATTAACCCTGAAATTCATGGTTTGTTTGTGCTCATTAACCCACTGAATAATTTTAGTGAAACGGAGCCTTAATGTAAACAGTGGTGTTTTCCACTCAAATATAAACATAAGTTCATTCACTGATGTTTTTTGTTTTGTTTTTCGTTTTATAATGTTTCGTTCATAAAATAAAAAAATTAAAAGAAGAGTAATATAATAGCCTTGACCTTTCTTTTCATGCAGCTTGCACAAGTAATTGTTCCAGACACTGAGGTTTCAATTTTATTGTTGCTGTTTGAAAGGTCGGGTGGTTAGCACATTCACTTCAAAGCAAGAAGATCCTGGGTTTGAGTTCCTTGCTTGGGTGTTTCTGTGTGGAGTTTACACATTCTCCCCGAGCATGTGTGGGTTGCATATTGATGAATGTTTGACAAATTGGGCAGCATGGTAGTGTAATTGTTAGCATGTCCACCTTGCAGCAAGAAGGTCCTGGGTTCCCAGTTTCTGGTGTGTGTGTGTGTGTGTGTGTGTGTGTGTGTGTGTGTGTGTGTGTGTGCTGGCCCTGTGATGGACTGGCAAGCTGTGCAGGGTGTACCCCATCTTTGCCCAACGATGGCTGAGATACACTCCAGCCTCCCTGCAACCCTAGTAGTAGATGGAGTAAGTGTTTCACAAATTAAAGAATTAAAGTTTGAAATATCACTGAGCCCCTGGATAATTTAAGCTAATAGAAAAATACCGACATTTCTTTCAGGGCTGTTTTTCCACTAGCAGCAGTTACACCACACCTTTTTTCAGGATCAGCGAGGAGGATGTTAAGGCACAACAGATAAAAGCACAACATGGCTGCAGGAGTGTGTTAATATTGAAGTGGACATAAGGGAGGCCACTCATTTAATGTCAGCTGAAGGAGAAGCGTGTGCATGGGTGAATGAATTCCACTATTACTCCATCTTGTCATGCTTGATTTCAAATAACAGCAGGTGCGTGGATATCACCAGGACATATCTGCTTCTTCACAGGCTGTCACAGACTGGGAGGGAAAAGAGAAGAGAGAGTCAGAGCTGGATGACAGCCTCTCCACAGTAAAGCTATTTACATGACAGCCAGGCAATTGCACAGGAGCAGAAACTTTCAAAGCATCATTACAGAAATGTTTTAGTATCAATGGCCTACTTTCCTTAAATTTCAGGATTTTGACATAAGTCTTTCTTATGTGACTCTGAAGACTTAAATTGGACTAATATAAGGGAATCTTAGTACATATGACAGTGTTTCGATATTTACTGTTAAATCAATAATTGTTTTCGGATAAAATATTTATTTTGTATCCTCAGTGGAGGTTTTAACAGATTTTAGAACAAAAATAAAATGAACCACGACATGTACAATCACACATTCATGCATATACAGGACAGCAGCTTTAAGTAATAGTCACATCTACTATCAGAAGGAGGGTTGATCTCAGTGATTTTGACATTCGCATGATTGCTGGTTCCCAACTGATCTGGATACAACCAACTGGATCTGAATACAATAGAACAGCTTTGTGATGTCATACAACAAGTGATTCACAGCATGAAAACGCACCTGAACAATCTGCAGGAATTGCATGATGCAATCATGTCAACATGGCACACAATCGCAAAGGATCTCAAAGGAATGTTGCTTATATCTTTTGAAATGTATACTACACTGAGACTGTTTTGACAGCAAGGAAAGGTCCTGCCGAGCATCAGAATAAAGTTCCTTATAAAGTGTGAGGTGAGAATATGTCAGCATGTAAATTTTATTTGTTTCCTAATATTACTCCACACTGGGAGTCAACGTTTTATAAGCTTTTATAAATTAATAAAAATATAAAAAAATAATACAAATCTAAAAAGAAATTTGATCTAAAATCTAAAAAGTTGCTTAAGAGCCTGAAATGAAAATATACCCAATTATATTCTTCTGGCTGTAAAGATATAATGGCAACGATTCAGAAAGAAAGTTTTAAAAAGAACTAAAATAATAAAATAAAATAAAAAACTGAATCACTAAGATTAAAAGATTAAGGGTTAAAGGATCACCCTCTCTGTTAGTACTTTGTGGAACCACATTTTGCTTTAATTACAGCCATGAGCCATCAGGTGAGGTCAGGTTAGGAAACTTTGCTACTGGTACCATGTAGCCCAGTACCACTTGATGCACGGTTGAGTAGCTGGTGACTCAACCAGCACCACCATCATTATGGCTCACCATGTTGATGAGGAGGCTGGGTGGACATCGTGACAAGACTTGTCTTAAGGGTGGATGAATCAATGGCCATCCATCAAATAGAGCTGAGCTCCCATTGAGGCAATTGTACTAAGCAATGCAGGCATTTTACCAGTCCCTGCACCCAGTTCCCTAACAGAAGTACTGGGGTCATTTCAGAGTAATTGATAATTTTCCGATACAGAAGAATGATAAAACTTAGTTTATTATTTTGACCTAAACATCAGTTACTATTGACATATGGCATATAAATGTAATATTCCACAGCTCAACAGTGCACCTAATACGAATTTAGACTTAATGGATAGGTTTATTTCACCATCACAGATAAATCTCTCAGTGCTGTTACAGGATGTCATGTGTGACAATTTTTGAAAACCTAAATGTTTTTTGTAGGATACTGGTGGCTTAAAGAGGTGAAATTTGTCCCTTTCATGTGCTAATTCAGAAATTGTATTCACTTGTCTGTAATAAATGACAAAATCCAGGAATAAGTGTTAAAGTAAATTGTATTAACCTGTAACAGGAACATTAAACTTGTAAAGAGACAAAAGTCTGATGAATTATAACAAGAACTAATGGACAAAATGATTAAAATCCCATGGTAGAAAGAATATGCCATGGCCTTCTGAATGTCAATGCTGGATTTTAATGAAAAACTTGTATAAATAAATGCTTCGGTAACAGTACTGACTGGTGGATAACAGTACTGACTGGTGGATAACAGTACTGACTGGTGGATAACAGTACTGACACTTGGTAACAGTACTGACCGGCCAACTAATTGTCAGTGTTGTTACAATACTTACAAGACTAGCCCTTCAAGCCCTACATTATTTTGTATGTAGAAAATACAAACAGAAGCCTGAAAAAAAACTTCAAGTACCCAAATTACTTAAGGCAGACAGGAACAGTAATTGAAAACAAGTGAACAAAGTGCTCAACAGGTGCATCAGTGCAAATGAAATTAACTTTTTTCAACACTGCAGGAAAAAAACCCATCCAATTCAAAGAACCCACAGGCCAGTCGAACTCTCATCCATAACATACACCCTACAGTTTAAATGCCTTGAGGTGTCAGTCTTGCACCTAAATCAGATAAATAGCATGAATAAAGTCAACCATCCGATGAACCGCAACAACAATGCATGGCATCATGACTTTCAAATGGTGTATTCTAAATAACATACACTCAATACACTAGGCCTACTCAATTCACAGTTTAATCTGTGGTCTGTTGAACATACTTCTCTACAAGAGAACAAACATCAGGATCAACCCTAAAGTGGTCATGTCTTTCAGTGATCTTTCTTGGCCCGTCGATCAAGGTAATGACATCACATAGTGAGTAGATGCAAGCATCTTCCATCGTGGACCAAAAGTAGTTGTTTTAACTTTGTGTCAGTGCTGTTACCTCGAGGACCATAACAGCACTGATAGTAATAGTAGTGACAATAACTTAAAAAAGCACATGCCATGCATAAGCCATTTGCTTTAATGTGCATATTTTTGCTAACTGCTGGACGGCATCTGTGCTTCTAGTCACTGATATGCGACTATTTTTAATACCTATGTTAATAAAGCTAATAGCACAGTAACATCACTTCAACTGACTGTCACTGACGTCACTGACTCACCTTTAACATACTGGTCAAAATATCTGTGAAACACCGCGTTGAACAGATCAGCTCTCCTAGCTGCCATTTTGAACATTCCCTCCAATGACAAAAGAGTGGGAGCTACCTACTGGCCAAGTGAGTGTGTGTGTGTGTGTGTGTGTGTGTGTGTGTGTGTATATTTATTTATTTGTGTGTGTGTGTATATATATATTTATTTATTTTTAAGCGAAACCAAAGGCAACATTAATTATAGTATAGAGTTAAATAATTATTGAGTATTTATGGCAATGCTTCAACAGATTTTTCCAGAAAACATAGGTGGTGCCTATATTTTGGTCAATATACAATTAACAATCAAATCAGTTAACTGGCTCTCTGTTCATTTTTTTTACTTATTTTTTACTTCTGTATTTATTTTTGGAATTTCTACACAGAGCTGCACAAGTTTTGTTTATCTTTTCCTGTCAATCACGGGTTATTCAGCATTACCTGAACCTCAGGCAAATTCCCCCCCCCCCCTTAATTTATGCATTGCACTTTGTTTCTGTTTTGGGAAACTAACAGGTATGAAATCACCCCAATAGTGAACACTGCTCAGTATGTGAGATGACTAGAAGCAATTTGCATAACCGCTTACTCCTACCAGGATCGCAGGAAGGCTGCATCCCATCTCAGCTAACACTGGTAGAAAGCAGGGTAACCTCTGAACAGCTGGCCAGACCATTGCAGGGCAAACACACACACAATCATTCACACTCACATTCTCACCGAGGGGCAATTTGGAACAGCCAATTAGCCTAATGTGCATGTTTTTGCACTGTGGGGAAAAAGCAGAGTACCAAGAAGGAACCCATGCAAGCACGGGGAGAACATGCAATCTCCACACAGAATCCCCTGAGCCCGGGAATTGAACCCAGGACCTTCTTGCTGTGAGGTGGACTTGCTAACCACTACACCACCATACTCCCCATGACAAGAAGTTTGTATTTAAAAGGAAAATCTAATATTGACCACTGAAACCGTCCTTTTTATTAACATGATGAAAGGTTCTTCAGGGATGGGAATGACCAGAAGATTCCATTTGCTGGTACCAACTTAACGAATACTCTTTGGATGTTTAGAAATTAAAGCTTGTAATCTACAGTATTAGAATCACTAGTTTGCTATATGTCTATGATTGACAGGAATCAGTGCCTTTATTTATTTATTTTTTGCAGCATATTTATCCCAAAAAATAAAAATGAAAGATTATGTCCAAGGCTCACTGTTGTATTCTCACCTGGACCCTGTAGACTTGTACCTAAAACCTGCTGCTGCATTCATTCCCAGTAAACATCCTTTCAGCCCACAGTGTTCTTCTTACCTTTCCTTCATCCACACCTGTACACCATAATGATTTATAATCTGAAAACGATGGATTCCCTTTTAAATCTGATTTCTCTTAAGGTTTCTTCTTCTTCCGGTCACCTCAGGAAGTTTTTCCCTCACCACTGCACTCTTTTTTTACTTTTAAAACACACTGCTGAAGAGAGTAATCCTGTTTCAGATCTCAAAATTCAAGCAAACACAACAAGGTTCCTAGCCTGCCATCTACTACCGCAGTGTCATCTGAGCTAAACGGCTCGAGTTCATTTTAAAAATAACAAGCTGCTTCTGATACGAAGCGTTTTAAGTTCAGGGAGACACAGAATGGTGGCAGAACAATACACAGAAACATCCAAAAAGTCTGAGGAAACATTTATCATAATTGTGTTCAGAGACTGGCATGTTTAAATTTAGCTAGCATAATCAGCTTGTCTCACTAATTAACTAGCGTGTAGGAGTGTGTTCAAAACCAGACGATTCTTCCCTCCTGCTGATGCCCCAAATTTCGACTGGCCTTAAAACACTTACCTTCCCAAATTATGCTGTAGCGTGGTGTGTCAAATTCAAGCTTAAACGTCTCTATGCACAATCCCTTCCAACCTGTTTAAAATTTATGGTTCGACTCAGTGTTTGTTTGGCCTTGAATGAACAACTGCAGCTCAATATGATAGATTTCTTAATGCTATGACCTTAAAGGGAAAGTAAACCTAAACTTAATAAAAACTTGCATGTAGAGCTCATGCCGGTAATATTAAACGGCGCTGCTTCATCAACCTTTTTTGCGTCGAAAATAAAAAAACGATTGTGTAATGTGTAAAGTAGCAAAAAGGCACGTGATCATCTCATGTCTCCGCCAACAATACAGAACTAATGTGCATAGTTTTATTTGATTCAGAAGTTCACTAGTTTCTATTGTATTTGTTAGTTTATTATCTGTATATTGTTATTTTTGCCATTCTTATTTTGTTATGGCATTATTATTACAACTTCGAATCTGTAAGTAAAAACCACCTAATAATGAAAATATACAGGACAGTTTGGAAGGCTGGCCTGCACCACTGGACTACCAGTTTGTCTGTTAGTCTGTCCCATACAGTGTGTAGTGACGTTAAAAGTAAATTTTCAACAGAAGCAGTAGTAAAATAAATTGTGACATATCCCACCATCCCTAGCCTTCAATAATTGAGCAATATTGCATAAGCAGAAATGTGGTTATACTGAACACCCGCACAGCTTTAATTTATCCACAGGCACAAGCCAGCACGGTGAATGTTATGGATAATCAAAGCTGCGCTGATATACAGAATAACTGCATGATTTGCGATTTGTTCAACATCACTTTTATACAACTGTTCTAGAAACAAGAAACTTATATCAAGTAAGTAGCATTTCGGAAATTTGAAATATGACAAAATGTTTTGGTTATATTTTCCTGCTAGCAAATCCCTAGTTTGCAAATCCCTAGTAAAATTGGTCTTCCTACTTCCTTTTCATTTTGTGTTTAGCTTACCTGTCACAAAGGAGCGAAGAGATGCACACAGTGAAACATTCTAGTGCAATTACAGAAAGCATAAGTCACTTAACAGATCAAAAATTACATGACAGGAACTAAATGGTGTATAACTGGAATTAGTTTACATTACAAGTGTGCAATCTGATAGGTCAGCTATCTCAGGATTTAAAAAAAAAAAAAAAAAAAAACATTATTCCACAGCAGGCGGTGTCATCATCATGCTTTGAAACGGACAAATAATCCATACACATCTCATGTTAGTTTGCTTTTCTTGTGCTTGGGTTTATTTTATGAGGGCCTGCTCATTAAGGATGTGTAGGGGGTTGTAGAAAAATGTTTAAATTCCTTTTTAAATTACTTTTACTATGTAAAGCTGCTTTGCGACAATGTCAATTGTAAAAAGCGCTATACAAATAAAACTGAATTGAAATTAAGCTTTTATGTAGTATGTACTAAATTCAAAATTAGTACGATCAGCGCTTAGCATGGCTCGAAGCGTAAAGCTCTCCTGACCTGCCTGTCTCAGTTAAACATGCTAAAGATTTCAAAAATAAAACATAAAATTTGCATTTTAGTGTGCTTTTTTGAATATAATAATGTAGTATATATATATATATATATATACACTAAAACAATTATGTGCCTCAGGCTGAACAAAATAGTCCCCTGAATGTTCCACCTCACCTTCTGTGCATAACTGTTAAATACTGCATGCATATTAGAGGTTTATTAAATTTGAGTGAAGCTGATAATTTAAATCTTATTTAGTGTAATATTTAATTTACTCCAAGTTAATTGGCTTTTTATAGTTATACTGCTTTATAATAAAGTGGATTAGCTACGTATGCTCGGGCTCTCGGTCAACAATTTTAACACACTTTCAGTAATAAATGATTAAGAATGAATGCAACTAAGATATGCAAACAAAACTCACAATTAACCATGCTAAACAATTCCTACTAGGAAGTAGTAACTTGCATCTACTAGAATGTAGCTTTAAGGATTTTTGGTCTTCAGAAACTGTCGACTGGTGCAAACATAAGTTTTCTTTACAGTTCATAAACTCCCAAGTAGTGCCATTTTATGCTCAAAGTTACTGAAGTTATATAGTTACTATGCAGGAACTATATGAAGTTCTAACAGTGTATCACAGACCCAAACACAGTTTATAACCTGCAGAACAACTAGCTGAGGATAGACGTCATGATCTTACAGTGCTCTGTTGAAGTATGTTGAAATGTAGGGATGTGGAGCTGCAGCTACAGCAAAGTTACTGCTTCCGGTGTCCACCAAGATATTCAGCTGAAAGCAAAAAACATAAGCAGGGTAAATATGATTAATCATCTCCCGCCCTGTGAGTCACACCTCAGAGGAATTTCACAGAAGTTCACAGAGTGCAACTAGAACAACATCAGACTTTATTTTAAAATTCTCCAAAAACTTACAATGATACATGATTGTGAACTCCAGGTACCTCCAGGAGGAGGAGGTTTGATAATATACTGACTGCAGTAGAGAACAAGAAGTGAGGCACTTAACAGCCCTGGCTTCAAGGTTGTGAAACATTCTGTGTGTCAGACATCACATCACATTTATTAACATCACTTACAGATAAAACAAGACATTTTTTCCTAAAATATTTTACTGATTTGCTCTGGAAAGGATGAAATCCTATTATTACCCTTATTACTATACTATTATCCAATGATTGATGATTTCGCATCAAGTTCCACCCTTTCATGCATTTCTGGGATTAAAACATTTTAGAAAATTTGAGAAAACTGTTTCCACTAATCCACCTACAATCCCAAGCTTTCTAGAGGTACACGTATTAAGAACATATGTCAAACCCGAATGTCAATCCTAAAAATCACACAAACGAAAAAAAAAAAACAAGATCATTGAAGTCCCTGGACTCTGGATAGACATCTGTAATGACTCAAAGACAAGAAACCTCCCACCCCACTGTCTCAGAATTCATCCATCATGGTACATGTAGTTCATCTGGTACTGTATTGTGAAGTCGGTGGTTTTATGAATAAGCTGTACCCTTTTTTCGGAATCTATAAGAATTTTATAAAAAGAATTTTTGCCTGGTCAAGGCCCATTTTTCATGGAATTGCCCTATGCACTACACAGGAAGGGCACCATCTGATTAGTTCACTATCTTGGGGTTAAAATTATAACAATCATTCATCAATTCATTTCTGATATCCCTTTCTGATTGGCGGAAAGCTAACAAGTAACTCTTGCTGTTCTTCCACGAGCTGATTTATCCATCATTAACATCTGATAGGTTGAATAACTTAAAAATATTTTGAATGAATAATAAAAAAATTATTGAATTTAGCTTTTGGGTGATACGGAGGATTATTCAGATATCGGATGGTGTTATCCGTGTCGGTCTTTAACCTCGGCTGATCGATCCTCGATCTGAATGATTCTTCACATCATACTTTGCCTCATTCAACTGATAACTGCTTACTACGTGGATAATGCCCGAATTAAAAAAAGGCAGACAAAAACTCAATATACGCAATACGGCCCTCGTGCTGTTAAAAATAAAATAAAAACTTAATTTACACTTTGAAAAGCTTTTAAAAGATGCTTTCATGAAGTGCTTGAGATCATTATGAAGGAGCGGGTGGTGGCCACGCTTTAAAAATGGAAAAATAAACCCAGAAAATCTTGCTCTAGTTTGCTTTTCGTACGTTTCGGTGTTGAACTCAATACTAGCACTCTGAATTTAAAGCGATGCTGGTACGGATCGCACTGACACACGGAGATGCAGGTGGCCCTCATCTATCACTGTAACATTTACCTACTTATTATTTTGCATCGGCGACCTTGTTACGTCCAAAACTTCGCCCATGTGAGGTTCTTCATTGGGTGATCACCAAGTAACAAGTCAGTGATTTATCTTTTTGGGACGTTCCTAGAATAAATCTTTCGCCAAACATCCACAAACCAATCGCAAATTACTCGCAAACATACGCAAACGCTGTCGCGCTACTTTCACGTAATATATACGCATTTAGGCCACAAGATATTCACTTGCATGTGGAGTCGCAAAACAGCTTGACGCGCATTTAAAACTCGCAAAAAAAAAAAACAATTTGCATCAATCGCTTTTCTATCGCACCTCCAGCGTGATCACCCCCCCCCACCCAAAATAACTTAACCATAGACTAATTATTGATTTCCAGAACCATAAATTTTGAGATACATTCTTCTTCCCCATGTATGGTTGGAGCGCTTGCATCTGCAATGCTTGTTCTTGTTGTGCGTGCGAGGTAGCGAGATGCCTACGTTACAGTGCGTATGTACACACGTCATCAATTGTGAATACTGTCGGAGGGTAAATTGTTGTCATGAGGAGGAATTGTACTGGTGAATAAAGGAGGATACGATATGGAACAGCCCTAGTGAGGACCTGCCAAATGTCCCCACAAATTCGAAACAGTCCTGCAAAAACATCCTGGTGGAGACAATTTGACCTCACCAAGATATAAACAAACACACACACACACACACACACACACAGCTAATGATCTAAACCCTGCTCAAATTTTCCAACACACTAACCATCTAGCTACTGTGAAAATCCCATTCAGGGACTCCGCTGGCACAGCCCTCCCTCTCCCTCTCCCTCTCTCTCTCTACCCACACACACAGACACACATATGCTCCTGTTTTGGCAGACGCATGCGAGCAAGCCACAGCAGTCAGAATAATGTTGTCTGAGCACCAGCTCAACGAGGGAGAACTAATGAGATAACGGAGCAGTGCCATCTTGCCGAGTGGGCAGAGGGGCCATTACAGACATTCCTCATCGTTAACTCCATCATAATAAACCTACTGACTCTGGGCTCCACTACGCCGCCAACATCTCCCATTGTCCCATTTCAAATCAGTTAAGCTCTTCAACGCTGCCGTTCATTTTAATGGCTTATTATCTCAATCAAACCATACGGAGAGGGAAAATAAAAATGCTGATTTTATTCAAGCAACTGGGCTGACGTCATGAAGAACATTTGTTTATCTCTGGTGTCTGCTCTTCATAAATTATTTTTTATTACCCTGCAGCTATTTGCTTATGGGTTTTTTGTTGTTGTTGGTTAATTAGTTTCCCCTTTTTTTTTTACATTAGCAAACAGAGTTAAAGCTGTAGTAGTGCATCTAGAAAAACCTACCGAGGAGTTTAATCCTGTACCCAATGATTCCACTCTTTCCGGGTCAGACTTCCACCGGCATATACTCACTCATCATAGTGCAGCACGTTCGCCTCACAGCAAGAAGGCCTGGGTTCGATCCCCGGGCTCGGGGTGTTTCTGTGAGGAGTTTGCATGTTCTCTCCTTGCTTGTGCGGGTTTCCTCCGGGTACTTCGGTTTCCTCCGACAGTCCAAAAACATGCACAGCAGGCTAATTGTCGGTTCCAGATCACCCCTAGATGTGAGTGTGAATGGTTGTGTGTGTGTTGGCCCTGCGATGGCCTGGTGAGCTGTCCAGGGTGTACCCCGCCTTCGCCCAGAGTCGGCTAAGATGGGCGCCAGCCTCCCGGCGACCCTAATTAGGATTAAGCAGCTTAGAAAATGAATAAATGAAAGAACTGATCTGGCATTAGGGTTGTGTGGTTTACATCACAGCAGACACCATGCAAATGTGGGGTGCACCCTGAACAGCTTGCCAGCCCATTGTATCTCACACACACACACACACACACACACAACAATTCACACTCACACCTGGGGCATTTTATTTTTTTTTGGTATACTGTATTAATCCCACAAGGGAAATTATTCAATTCACACCCACACTCACAACTAGGGGCGAACTGAACAGCCAATCAGCCTGCTGTGCATGTTTTTGGACTGTCGGCGGAAACTGAAGTACCCGGAGGAAACCCATTCAAGCACGAGGAAAACCTGCAAACACCACACACTAATGCCCGAGCTGGGGAATCAAACCCCGACTTTCTTGCTCTGAGGCGGACGTGCTAACCAATACGCCACCGTGCCGCCCTAATACTCAAAATAGCCATTAACAATAAATTCGGATTTTGAAAACATGAGTTTGAAATAAAACACTGACAGGTAGAATTTGTGAATTTATACTTTCTTATGCAGGTAAATCAGAAATTCCGGTGGGGGGTTGAATACTTTTTAAACCCACTGTATATGAATCGTCATGGTGGCATAGTCGGCTTCACACCAAGAAGGATCATGGGTTCGAGCACTGTGTGAAGTTTGCATGTTCTCCTCCTGTATGCGTGGGTTTCCTCCGGGTACTGAGTGTAAATAATTGCTTGTTTGTTGTCCTGCAATGGACTGGCCAAAGTCAGATGGGCATCAGCCTCCCTGTGACCCTTGTAGGATAAAATGGGCAAACAAATGAAGGAATATAAATGTCAGTGACCCCTATGGGCTAAAACAAAGGTGTGTCCACTCAAAGCTGAACTGCTTTTTATTAGAGGACACAGGATTAGACTTACAAGTTGTAACTAGACTTGTAACTACAGTCCTCAAAGCTAGTTTCTCCTGGCTGGTGTCTCCCATCTTTGCCTACCTAATGCTCCTCTGATCCCCCTCCTTTCCTCTCCACTTCATCCTCCCACTCCAACATTTTGCACGCTAGGCTAATCAGCCCACATCAAGATGCCTTGGCTAATTGGCAGCCACTCTCTGTCACTGTGCGCACATCTGCTACCTGTTTGTAACAATTAGCAGATGTGAGCCACTCCAGCCATCGCCTCGGCGGACCTCGACAGATTCAACAATTAGTGCCTTGTTCAAAAAGCCTGGTGTCAATTAACATAAGTACTGATAATTACATATCCATCGAGGATCTTGGATCAGGTTTTAAACGCTCGCATCATTCGGGTCAGCCTGCTTAGTCATCTAAGGAGGAGATGAGAGGCCCGAGAGGAAAAGCGCCTGGATAATGAAGATTTCACATAGAGCGGCACAGACAGAGCAATCATCAAATAATGATGTACTCAAACTGCATTCACATG
Organism: Neosilurus mollespiculum; assembly: GCA_030014195.1. Taxonomy (NCBI): domain Eukaryota; kingdom Metazoa; phylum Chordata; class Actinopteri; order Siluriformes; family Plotosidae; genus Neosilurus; species Neosilurus mollespiculum. The sequence continues at coordinate 9,310,128 of JAQMYF010000026.1, read as the reverse complement.
ACATGGAGATCACAAAATCCACTCGAAATCACATGTCAGCCTGCAGGAATGAGCTAATGGTCTTGGAGGAGGACTGCGTGGGAAAAAGAGAGAAACAGAAGAGGGAATGACTTCGCGTTCTCACTTTGTAACAAAGGCAACATTATTTTCATGATTTCTAAGTTTATCCCTATATATGCCTGACAAACAGCTGATTTAAATAAAATGTATTCTATCCTTGCTGCCTTGATATGAGTGATGGAACGTCCTGATTGGCTAATCTACTACTAGCATATCAGGGGTTTTATTTGTTCTGAGCTAAAAGCTAACACCGGTTACTTTATTCGAGACAAATTCTCAGAAAAGCAACAAAATACGTTATTAAAGGATTTGATAGTCGAAACATTTTTGGTGCTTAATAATTAGAAAGAAGGGTGGCACGGTGGCGCAGTGGTTAGCACGTCCGCCTCACAGCAAGAAGGTCCTGGGTTCGATTCCCAGCTCGGGCGTTTTTGTGTGGAGTTTGCATGTTCTCCCTG
>JAQMYF010000026.1:9296506-9309510 GCA_030014195.1 Neosilurus mollespiculum | reverse complement strand
TGTGTGTGTGTGTGTGTGTGTGTGTGTGTGTGTGTGTGTGTGTGTGTGTGTGTGTGTGTGTGTGTGTGTGTGTAGAGAGAGAGAGAGAATTTCTGTTTCTTTCTGCATAGGAACATGTCAATCTTGAATGTTTTTTGTGGGCCTGCAATGATCTGGTGAGGGGTTCGGAGTGTGACAAAGGATAAAGTGGCTCAGAAAATTAAATGTAATTATTTTTGTTCATTTGTTTAGTGTTTGCATCAAATTAGTTAGCCGCTTAGAAGATACTTGTCCATGCTTACATTTTTTTGTATCAGATTTTTCTGTTTTCCTCTTTGAATACAGTAATTCCTGTGGTGTGATATATTCTTAATTCTTTACATTAAAGTTCCTAAAGCAAAAATAATTACTGCAATGATTTATTATTAAAACATACTGTGCATTTTAGCAGTAATAAATTAACATCCAGAAAGTCACAAATGTTGAAGATTAACAGAGCTCAGTCTTACTAATAAATGCTGTCAATTAACTACCACGAACATTATGAAAATAAGCGCCTTCTTATCATAGTGGAAATTTTTTTCTCTCTCTCTCTCTTTTTTTTTAACTCAAAAATATTTTCAGAGGCAGGTTTCCATTATGTGGCATATTTGTTTAATTACTGATTGTACTGATTATCAATTTATTTATAATTTACTTAAATAATCAATGACAGGTTGATGTGATGCAGTCCAAAGCAGAGCCACCTATACCATTAAGGTCCATAGTGTTTTAATCATTTTCCACCATGTGCCATCAATGTGCCAAAGATTTGTCTCTCATCAAAGACAAACGTTTTGTTCATTCATACTTATATTTAATCCCTTAATACTTACATTTGGTTCTAAATTGTATAATAGCAGCTATAAGCAGTCTCTAACTCAGCAGACTCTCTTTTTTCTCTTTTTAAAAGTAAATTAGATAATATAATATATAAATATAATAATAATAATAAGAAGAAGAAGAAACAGGTGGTACTGTGGCATAGTGGTTAGGACATCCACCCCACAACAAAAAGGTCCTGGGTTTGAGTCCTGGGCTTGGTAAGGGCATTTCTGTGTGAAATTTCTTTTTCTATCTGTGCTTGTGTGGGTTTTCTCTGGGAACCCCAGTTTCCTCCCACAGTCCAAAGACATGCATTTTATGCTAATTGCCCGTTCCACACTGCCCCAAACTTCACGCAGAAACACCCTCGCCGAGCCCCGGACTCAAACCCAGAATCTTCTTGCTGTGAGGTGGGTGTGATAACCACTATGCCACATTGCTGCCTTAAATAAGAAATAAATCTTTTTATTATTTGATTATGTGGACCACCTTTCATATGAATCCTTGTGAATAGCTATTACTGTAAGAATGTTTACCTTGCAGCTATAACCACTGTCTGATGCTGCTATAGAAAATGATTCAACAGCTGTTGACCAGTCTGACTTGAGAACCAAACCCTGCTGAATTACTAAACCCAACTGCATTATTAGGATGCAGTAATGATCATAGTTTAGTTAAAGAACACTCATAGATTATAAGTATTAACTAAGGCAGATATAAAGTAAACCTGGCCTGATATGGCGGGGGAGTATCCTCCCCAAGGAAAAAAAGGAAGGTGCCGCTCTCATTTCTTGCAGCATAGTACATAGTCTAAGAACTGGACTAGTCAGTCAGTGACTACCCAGAGCCAAGGCCAGAGAGTAGACAAACAGGCTAATCCAAGCTTCTGCTAGCTGCACAGAGTCGTCACTCAAGGTCAAATTCAATGCTATAGAAACTGTGTCTGTTCCCTGAACTAACAAAAATGTAAAAACACTCAGAGAGTTTGTTCTAGAAATCTTATTAACATAAATTTAAATCATACTGAATCTACAGCCAGCACCTTTGATCTAAAGATAGGATTGTTAAATGTTAGATCTCTTACATCTAAAGCGCTTTTTGTTAATGAAATCATTACTGATCAGGAGTTTAGTGTAATGTGTTTAACAGAAACATGAATAAAACCCAATGAGTATGTAGGATTAGATGAAGCACTTAATGTTCTTGCGCCACATTATCTTAGAGAACTTCTTGTTTATGATCTAACACGCCCCCTTAGATCAAAAGGTGCAGGCTGCTTAGTGACACCTCGAATACTGTGGACTACTGCAGGGGGTATAGCTTTCTCTTACAAAGCCCCACAATTATGGAATAAGCTTCCAGTTAATGCTTGGGACTCAGACACAGTCTCTGTTTTAAGACTAGGCTGAAAACTTGTTTAGTTAAGCATTTTGTTAACAGGCTTTTATTAGGTAAAGGAGCAGATCTGGGGGTTCTCAGGCATAGAAAGTACTGGTAAACTGTGATGTTGGGATGCTGTTGCTCCCTCACTCTACATGCTCACCCAGGTCCATTGACAGTGGAATGGCCAATTGCCCAACGTTACAGGGTGCCCTCATGTCTGCCTTCCTTCTGGTTTATCTGTTTTTAGTTATGCTGCCATAGTTAGTCATGCTGGAGTCTCTGCTTGCACCCAGCACTAATAAACTCTTCTTTTACCATTACACTGTTATAAGAATACCTAAGAATAACAACCCCCCCCCCTCCCGTGTTTTGGCTGTGGTACACTTGCCTCTTCTAGGATGCCAGTGATCCTGATCCTCATGATCCGTCTGCTTTCTGAGTCCTGTGGTCTGTCCTGGTGTGCTGATGCTGGCTGGAGTTCTCATCTTGGAAGCCCCTCGCTCCCGCTGAGGAAGATCTATATGGACTTATATGTGCACTCAGACTGTCAAGATGACTTTTATGGTGATATAAACTTTTTTGCCAGTTATTTAGGACTTACAGTTGTGGTATAACAAACCGGACTACATGTTGGACTGTAATGAAGTTTCTCTTATATGGTTTGTATTTTTATGGATTCACTCAAATGAGGATGGGTTCCCCTTTTGAGCCTGGTTCCTCTCAAAGTTTCTTCCTCACATCAACGGAGGGAGTTTTTCCTTGCCACTGTTGCTGCGGGCTTGCTCATTAGGCATGTGTACGGGTTGTAGAAAAATGTTTAAATTCCTTTTTAAATTACTTTTACTATGTAAAGCTGCTTTGCGACAATGTCAGTTGTAAAAAGTGCTATACAAATAAAACTGAATTTAACTGAATTGAATGTTCTCCTTGTGCTTGCGTGGGGTTCCTTCGGGTACTCTGGTTTCCTTCCACAGTCCAAAAAACATGCATGTTAAGCTGACTGGATATTCCAAAGTTATGTTCCAAAGTATGGGTGTGAATGGATGTGTGTGTTGCCCTATGATGGTTTAGGGTGAACCTGGCCTTCACCCAGTGTCAGCTGAGTAGGATTAAGCAGTTCGGCAAATGAGTAAGTGAGTGAGTCAGTGAGTATGGTTTTATTTATTTACGGTAACCCCATGTCTCAAATCTTATGTTAGGTAACATAAGTGATACTAATTACTGTATTATTTCAGTCAGGCACATAATTTCATGAACACGCTTGGACCACTATCATAGCACTATACTTGATGCATGAGGTAACGTTGTCCAAAGTGATTTCAGTAGAAATAGAAATTGCAGCTACAGATGGTGAGGGTCCACTGTTAATTATGAACAAAATCTCAACACGAAAGCATAATTATCATTAGCCTAAATGTTCCCACATTAAGCGTTTGGGAATGATATGCTGAGGTAGCCTTACTCAGAATAACTGCTGATACATAGCCATTCTGTGCAGGTCAAATTTCATATTATGGCATGCTTAAGGAACGACTTGTACAAAATATTTCTATTACCAACAATCCAACTGCTCATACACTACCATAAATGTGTTCTTTTAAATCAGGTATCAGGATATTGCTCCAGGTCTACTCAGTTTATCTGCTATTTATTGACAGCACCCAGGTAAATTCGAAATATCCTCAAATGACTCCAAGCATTTTGATTCCCTCCAATAGGCACCATATTGAGTAGCATTTATCGCACTCAAACACCTGTACCGAAATAAAAAAAAAGGCACCCCATTCTTTTTTTTTTTTTTTTTTTTTAAAGTGACAGTGTTAGCAGAAGTATTTTTTTAGGTGGCCATGCCACTCTCTCCTAGCCTCTGCTGTCTCAGTGCCAGTGGTTTGCCCTAAAGGGGTGTCTCTTTAATGTGCGGTAATCTCTGAGTGTGCAGCAGTCTCGCTTTCAGCTGTGGGAGCGACCGAGAGCTCTTCTTCAGCACAGTCACAGCTCTGCTGATGAGATGGAGCCTATTCAGACCTTATGCTCAGGGTACATGTCTGGAAAGCTTATTCTAAATGGCAGCTCGCGCAACATGGCACTCCTTGTTGATTCTTGTGGAGCTTTATTCATCTGTAGAAAAAAAAGACAGGCTTTTTTATGCACCCAATCTTTACAGGGTGTCGGTTTTAGTCTTTCGAAGTTTTCAAGAGAATCACCATGTGCTCTAGCACGTTCATGTGAAGTGTATGGTTGAAAAAATAATGAGCTCTGGGTTTCCTTCATCTTGCATCATTTCAACTACAATTTCTATTTGAAGACATTGTTTGGTTAGATATGGGACATTTGAAGGGCCTGCACAGATCTGGTGGAAAATGAATACGATGAGTAACACATGAGAAATGCCACATCTCACCACACACTTATAATAATGATAAAGGATTTAGTTGTTTTTTTTCCTGGAGGACAATGAACAAAAGAAGGGCAACAGATGCATTTAAAGTATTTAAGCATCTGTATTTATGCCTTGATGATAAATATTTCATTCAGTTGGCTTGAACAGTGGATTGTCACAAGGGCTGGGTGAAAATGGCAGTGTCTACTATTTACACCCAATTCAGTCACCAATTTTAACCTCTTCATCTCTACCACAGTTACCACACACCAAAAAAAAGAAAAAAGAAACTGTATAAAATGTAAATAACTACAGAATGCAATGATTCATTAATATCATAAACCCATATTTAATTTATATTAAAGCATAGAAAACAAATCAAATGTTAAATATTAGACACTTACTATTTATTAAAAAATATTAACTCATTTTGCATCTAATGGGAGCAACGTGTCTCAAAAATGTAGGGATGGAGCCACAAAATTCTGGAAAAGTAAGTGGTACTAAAAAGAACCAGTTGGTGAAACATTTTGCAACTAATTTGGTTAATTGGCAACAGGTCAGCTACATGACTGGTTATAAAAAGAGCATCTGGGCAGAGGTTTACCAGTCTTAAAAAAATATTTCATCTAGAAATTGTGCAACAATGTCAGAATAATGTAAAATTGCGAAGACTTTGAATATCACATCATCTACAGTACGTAATATAATCAAAAGTTTCAGAGAAGCCCGGTAAAGCTCTGTGCACAAGGGAGAAGGCCAAAAAATAATATTGGTTGCCCGTGATCTTCAGGCCCTCAGATGGCACCTCATTAAAACAGGCATGGTTCTCCAATGAAAATTACTGCATGTGCTCAGGAACACCTCCAGAAATCATTATCTGAAACTGCCAAATAGAACCTTTATAAAGTACCTTTTGTGCAATGAAATCAAATCAGTTCGGATTGCTTGACTTTGAATTTCAGTGGTACCACAGACACCCTTGTTCATGTTAGCATACTAAGCTCTGCATCTCTGGTTAGGTGCATATCATTCCTCAGCCTTTCAATGCAATGCAATTATTTTTATATTAATTTACTTATGGCTTGCAATGCAATTATTCAATGCAATTTACTGCCAAAGTAGATGAATGTTAACTCACAAAACAAAAAAAAGTCCTTAAAAAGTGTGTACATTTGGCAGCCATCGTAACATCACACCTGGAGAGCTGCAAACAAAATCCAAATTCAAGGTAATCCCCTAACACAGTCAAAAAACCATAAACAGATAATAACACAAACCAGAACCAGGGACATTCGAAAACAAGATTTGTAATTGTAGATAAATCTGCAAGAAGTATCAGTGAGAATGCTGAATACAAATAAACCAAATACACCTGAACTGTGTGTGTTTCTGAGAAAAGTAACTAGAGTACTCAAGCACTCAGGCTCTTGTGACCTCTGGTTCCCCAGACGTTTTTTGACCTTTCCCTCGATGATTGATTTAAAAAAAAATCACTGATAAAACATGACAAAAAATGGGTAATAATAATAAGTAATTTGGTTTTAACACACATACACACACACACACACACACACACACACACACACACACCTCAGTTAAATCCCAAACCTGAAAAACAAAAAGCAAATCTCTTCAGAATTTTTTTTTTTTTTGCCAAGATAAAAATAGTTTAGCAATGTTGCTAATATGCAGCATCTATGCTTTTGTAGAAATGTAGCTAGCCAAAATAAATAGTATTTCCCCAGTTTCACATATTCACAAAATATTTGCGACCCAAAGTGGTTTGAATTGAACTGATGAATTGATCTACCTACCCTTTTCATCAAAGGACTTATAGTCACCATGTTCAAAAATTTGCAAAGTAAAGAATTGAAAAGAAATGCTAGTATTTCTTTCATATAGTCATGTTTATGAAAGGACGTCCATCACTTGCCAAAGTAAACACATAATTCCATTCACTTAATTTTATTAAACTTAGAAGCTGTTTGTTTTTTTAAGCCGTCACATTAATCCAGTGGTTCTCTAACTTGTGAAGCTTCATTTATTCATTCACTTGACAAACCGCTGTATCCTACTAGGGTTGCAGAGAGGATGGAGCCTATCTCAGCTGACTCTGGGTGAAGGTGGGGTATACCCTGAACAGTTCGCCAGACCATCGCAGGGCCAACACATACACAGCCGTTCACTCTTACACCTAGGAGCAATTTGGAACACCTAATTAGCATGTATTTGGACTGTGGGAGGAAACCGGAGTACCCAGAGGAAACCAATGCAAGCACTGGGAGAACATGCAAACTCCACAGAGAAACGCCCAGGACTCAAAACTAGGACCTTTCTTGCTATGAGATGGACATGCTTACCACTACGCCACCGTGCTGCTCTCTTGTCAACCTTTTCTTTGATGTAATGCATTTTTTGTTAAATATGGAATATAAATAAACTTGACATTATTTATAAAATAAATATAATGGCTAATTTGTTGAATTTGGCTTAATTAAATTCCTGTGACCATATAATAAGAGCTTAATAATAAACTCATCATCACTGATAACAGTGAGTTGTGATTTCCCAGATAGAAGTGCTTATTAAAATCTCATGGTTTGCTAAGCATGGATGGCTGAGGCCAAGTCAGGACTCAATCTAAAAACCCAAATAACTAAAATTTATTCACCTTAGCTCAAGTTTATTGCACTTGAAACATTTTTTTTCTATCCTAACAGCTTTTATTTTATTTTGCATTTAAGGTTGTAAATAGCTCTCTTATCTGGCTAAGGCTAATTTTCACCCATGTGCAAATGCACACTCAGATATTGTCCTCATTTGTGCACAGGAAATAATTCAACAGTAATTTAAGCATTTAAGCATTCATAAGGGAAAATAGCACTTTCTTGACTGCACATCCTGGCATATGTAGCTCTGTTAGTTCATTTAGAACTGTGCAGGACATTTACAGTATTTGAACTAGATGAGGGACAGAACTGTAATGGCCGTCACACTCTCAGCTCACGGTAATTATCAGGTCTGCTGGAGGGTTATGCTCTCATGCTGCTCACTTCTTCATTTTCATGTTGTTATGTAGAGGTGTTGTTGTGGGGATGGAATGAGAAATGGCACCATGTCCCAGAGAAAACTGTGCATCTTCTGAGCTGTTGAACCGTTCTACAGCGCAGCCACACAAGCTCTCTGATGTGCAAGAACAAATTAGAATCACCTTCCCCACCTTGTCAAGAGATGTCTTGTGGAGAGGGGGTACTCACACAGGTTGCTAGGTTTGAAGAGGCAAGGGTGGACAAATGAATAAGAGGCATCCTCTGACATGTGTTTTCAATCCAGCTCACTACATTGCTGGGAAAGGTAATCGGGGTGTGTAGCATGCTGATTAGCTCGTTAAATCATGCTGGGAGTAAGAAGAGAGAAAATATATGCATTAGGAAGGTGCCTTAAAGAACTGGAAAATGTCCTAGCTAAAGGCTCCAGGCAATTATGCACACACAAGGAAAATAAGCCTCCTTCAAAAAGCAGTGTTAGTTAATAACACATTCTGAGCACAGCATTCGATACTTGGTTTTATTAGATACGTCGGCTGTGGGTCGTTTACTAGACTTTTTTACCTGATGAAGAAAAAATAATCATGTAGGCGACCACAGGCAATTCAGAGACTCTACAGTCTCCAAAATTCTTGCAATTGTGTATTATTTGAGTAACTTGCTTGTAAAGGGCTCACAGTTTCATTAAAGTATGCACTCACAATGACAAAGTCTGATTTCCATTCAGCCAGTTAATGGCATACAATCTGCTAGACTTGATGTGTGACTTCTTCCATATTCCCACACTTCTTTCATTTATTCCCTCATTTCTATTCAATCATGCAAGCATACTTTCCTATATATTTCTTCACTTGCATTTACAGAACTGTCTGTCAAGTTGATCATGTGTTGTTACTTCAATGTGGATATGATATTTCCTCCTTTATTAAACAACTGTATTTGGTAGGTTCCTATTTCCCAAACTAGTAGTTACTCCATGTGGAGTCGTTTGATTTACAAATAGGGTTGTGAGAGACTTTTTTCTTGTTTAATTTATTTATTATACAAATTAAGATTATAAATATTACTCTGACTATTGCAGTAGATGCTGTTTGCAATTATTTTGTTATTTTAGAATGTTTCTGGGAGTCATTTAACATTACTCTGACACATTGCACTAGCTTATCAAAGGTTTTGAACAAAAAAAGAAAGGAAAATGAAAGATTAAACCTCTTAACATCAGCATCAACATCATGTGACTCTGATTCAGTGGAACAATAGAAATTAAGACAGCAAATAGGAAAATTTGCCAGTGGGGCAGTAAATAATGAGCAAAAAACCCATGTGGGAGGCCAAGACCTGGTTACAGCATACAGCATGTCCATTCAGTGTGATTTCCATCTCTCCCAGTGTTAGAAGGTTCTTGGCTACATAAACCTTGCTAATGATTTTTTATTATTAATATAGCACCTTTCATAATGTTAGGTTGCCAGCATTTGGCTTTGATTCAAAAAGCTACAAATGGAGATTTAACATTAACTAGCATAACCTGTAAGCTGGGTAATAATGCACTGAAAAATATGTGCTGTGCTTTGCTAGGCGGTGGTTTATTTGTTAAATCCATGGACCAAATCTATCTATTAAAAAGAAAAATGGTTAGCCCAATGCTACCTTGGTAGTGGTTGGCTTTTATTATAATTGTTATTAGCTCAAAATCAAATAGCCACATAAGCTAGGCAAACTGTTAAACTGATACTGATAGTATAGTGTTTCCAATGTGTGTTGAATCCTTTAATGTTAAAATACTGCATACAAGTTTAGTAGTCACCAAAACATAAAGTGAAAGAGTTTTTAAAATGTATGTAATAAAGTCTTTAAAAGTAATATGTCTATCATTTCTGATATTTATTCATAGTTAGGGAGGTGGAGGTTTTCTGAAGAGACCAGGAAATTGGATTTGCTTAGCCTTTTTGTTCTCACTTGCATTAAATATGAATCAAGGAAGCATGTAATGAGACTGAGACCGAAATGGATGGTGTTAAAGTTGATTGATGACTGACCATCCACTGTTCCGGATGATCAGATCACATTTGCTTGATAAAATCTCAAATCAAGCTGTCTGCCTTCTGAGGAGACCTGACTCTCAAATGGTGATGAATATTGGGTTCCTTCATGTACGTCTATGAAGAGTTTCAGTAAATGTCTTGACTGTGGAAATGGAAGAGATGGTAAATATATAGACTCTGTTCACTGTATAGATATGGGGACAGATACAGAGTTACACGGTAAGATTGGTATAATTTTTAACAATAAAATTGAGCAGAGAAGAATTAAACACAATGAGCCTTTGGGAGAGTTTGGCAGCTGACTGCTCACTACAATCTAGTCTTCTGACTCAGGAGGAGCTTTAATCCTTATGATGTCTTAACCAGGACATGCTACCACAACTTTACAACTGTTCCTAATAATACAAACTGAGCTTTCGGTACCTTTACCTCACTGTTACTCACTTGCTTTTATGACATTTACAATGGAGCACTAGGTCGAAGCATGGATGGTTGTCCCATGTCGTGTCCAGTGTCCGTGTATGCCCACTACAAGAACGCCAATAAGGCTGTCACTTCTGAGTTAATGCTGAAACCCAAAAAAAATAGAGGCTCATTCACCACTGCTCAGACTCATGCAGAATTGGATAAAAAAAAAACAACACACACAAACTAACTCAGGTATGCAGGCAAACCTCCAGGTAAGTAAATATTCATGAAGCAAAGGCAGAAATCACGAGCTCATCAGAACTTGAGCTTGTTAAACGGATACTTAAACTAACAAGACAGGTGATTAAAATTACCACGTATTATTGTGTTAATCAGAAAGGCAGTAAAAAACAAACCCAGGCTTGAAAACCTGTCAAAAGACATCTACCTGGAACTCCACTTTTAAGCAATGCTTAAATCTATATATTATCTTTGTGCACATAAAACTTCTCTATCACACTATATTTTACATTGCACAGATATTCTGTTCTGGGCGGGGTGGCATAGTGGTTAGCATGTTCATCCACAACAGCAAAAAGGTCCCGGGCTCTGTTGTTTCTGTGCTTGCATGTTTTCCTCCAGGTACTCCAGATTCCTCCCATAGTTCAAAGACATGCATATTAGGCTAACTGTCTGTTCCAAATTGCCTCTAGGTATGGATGTGGGTGTGAATGGTTGTGTGTGTTGTCCTGCAATAGTATGGAGAGCTATTCAGGGTGTATTCCCTCTTTGCTTAGTGCTGGCTGAGATAGGCTCCAGCTTCTCCGCAACCCTAGTAGCAGGATTAATCTGTTTGGCAAATAAGTAAATGAGATATTCTATTCTATTGCATCCACACTGTACAGATACTGTGTATAATGCTAATGTTTATTTTTGAGATATATATTTAATAATTCTATTACCTTATATTTCACCTATTCACTTATTATTTCTCCTAGTTTAATTATTCATTAACCTTTTTGCACAGTCTCAGTACAGAATCAGGGACATTTCACTACATCTTTTACTTGAATAACTGTGTATATGACAAATAAAGAACCTTAAATCGTGAATCTAGACCTGTTTGCTGCCGAGGCCAGAGTTGAACATGGCGGTTAAAATTGCTTGTTATTATACCTGGTCAAATCCCTGGCCGATATCAGCCTTGAAAAAACTCCCAGATGCTGTTGTAGATATAGTGCCTCAATCCAAGAAAGGCTGGCCTTTGAGCTATAAAGGAGGCTCTGTTGATGGATATGAGTTTCTGTGTTGTGTCAGTTCACGAATTTCAGCTGAGCCTCCATGTCATCAATGTGAATGCACTGTAAGAAATGGTACATCTGTAAATGGTGTAACATGTTACGAAGAATTACTATTTATCACATTTATAGCATCCATACTTTATTTGTAGCCTGTGAATGGCTGATAAGTGAGGTTCAGTCTGACAAGTACTTAGCTGTTTATCACCAATTAACTGCAATAATGGAATAGAAAAATAACCAAAAAAAAAAAGGTTTTTGCTTTGAAAAGCTTGGCATTTAACTATGTCTGTGTACAGTATATGGGCCCCAGTGTGGCCTGGTAACTAGGAATGGCCCTGAGTGAGGAGAACAGAGGAGCAGAGAGGATGGGGTTTGAGTAGTACTGAGATCTGCAGCGGGGAACATCAGGCACAATCGAGGCATGTAGCATGGATTAGCTTAAGAAAGAAACCCAGGCAGCCAGAGATCAAATGAGACATATGAATGACTGAAGCCAGCAATCTCTGATTTCTGCCTCTGAGCATGTGTGATGATCTGGCAAATCAAAGCAAACTTTCTGATGTGCCGGCTTAGATAGCAACCAGAGCGCGGCCTCATTTGGAAGTCTGAAAGCTTCACCAAAGCCCATGGAGGCCACCATGCAAAAAGAACACTACACGGAAAATCTCTGGTTGTCATACAACTTGTTCTCTCCTACTTAAGGCCTGCCAAAGACAGGAAGCCAGTGCGCAACACAAAAGCTGGCCTGGAGACAAAGAGAAACCCAATCCAACAATGAAGATGATTATGTTCTTCTTCGGATTGTAATCAAAGCTAAATGAGTGCTTCTGGTCTAATTAATCTTAACAATTTTATTACACTCTTAATTTTCATATTGAAATGTTATGCCAGACTCATAGTTCACAGATCATAAAATTATTTGGGATAAATAATTTAGACTTGATATAAAACTAATATATAAGGAGTGAAGGAACCTGAAATTTGACACATAAATGTTTAAATAATGATTGCTTCAGTCTTGGAATTCACTAATGGACAAGCCGGTGTGTGGGAGGCAAGCAGTTCTGCAGATTAGCATGGACTCTGGGGCTGTTTTGACAACATGGCACACTTTTCCTAATTTCAGTTAATAAAAATTGTGCCGTTTCACTCAGAGATTTATTACATTATAAAATATTTATTTTGTCCTTACAAGCCTAAATCTTAAAAAATAATACATAAATAATAGAGCATTATGTGTGCAAGTAGTGTAGCATTGCTGCCCTGGGTTTGATACTTTGCTCAGCTGAGTTTATTCTCTGTGAAATGTTCCACATGTGTCCTTAAGGGTTTCCTTTGGATATTGGACTTGATTGGCCATATGAATACACACCTTAAAGTGAATGTTTGTATGCAGACATTCAATCTCATTCAGAGTGTAATTCCAACTCACATCCAGTGTTCCTGAGATGGAATCCAGATTCACTGTGACAATGACCATGATAAAGCAGCTTTTAAGCATAAGCAAAGAAATTAATCAATGGTTAGCTGTTATTGCAGCCTTTGCTGCAAATTTGCTGAAAAAACAAAAAACAAAAAAATGTTTATATATATA
>JAQMYF010000026.1:9267205-9287658 GCA_030014195.1 Neosilurus mollespiculum | reverse complement strand
TGCTCTATCATACACACACACACACACACACACACACACACACACACACACACACACACACACACACACACACACAGACTGCTTTCAACTATGAAATGCATTAAGACAATCAGACTTTGGCTGTTTACATCTCAAAATTCTCCAGATTAGTGAAGACAGGCTATAATTTCCCATGGCTCTCGTAATCTTATTGTGATCAGTCAGAAATGTAGTAGACAGCAGTTCAGGAGCAAGAGGACATTGATGAAAGATACATGCGAATTTATTTGAGCCTGTGCTTCAACAGATCAAATGTTATTAAAGAATGAATCAAATATTTTAAGTCAAACTAAAGCCCTACTTCGCTGATAAAAAGTGAATTGTCCTGAAGTTTTGCAGGGATGAAATATCTGCACAAAAATAAAATTCATTTGTGCAGAAAATATGTACAGGACAATATAGTGTTTTATAATGTAGTAGAACTGTTAAATACTTGCCAATCTGCCAATCTGATTGGCTAAGCCCATGCTTGCATGGGTTTCCTCTGGGTACCCTGTTTTCCTCCCACAGTCGACAGGCATGCACATTAGGCTAACTAGCTGTTCCAAATTGTCCCAGGTGTAGATGTGATTGTGAATGGTTGTGTGTTTGTTGGACTGGCGAGCTGTTCAGTGTGTACCCTGCATTCAGCCAGGGATGGCTGAGCAATTCTAATAGAGGATTAAGTGGTTTGGCAAATGAGTGAGTGAGTGAGTGAGTGAGTGAGTGAGTGATTGGTTATATGTTGATTCATTTCCTTAATTACATGGCTCATTGGAATACTTGATTCTGACTGATCAACTACAGTGATCTTCACTGTGTTATTTTCAGCTGTCTGGTGTTTCTTTGCAACAGACCATTATTACATATAACAGACTGTTGCTTTGGAGTGGGCCATTAGAGGAACCAATAATCAATTTTATAAGTAGCTATAATAAACCTGTTGAGGGTGATACAAGACCCCCTTAATATGCATTGGGGTCCTGTTTTCTCCCTGTCAGGGTTTATTTCTCAGTAATGAGTGTCTTTCTATTTATTGTCATTTACATCACAACAGCTCTGGCTTCTTCTGCCTGAATTCTGGTTTTACAGCAAATCACAGGTTTATATTAATGTGCTGATTCTTATATCTCATTATTAGCTCCTGGCCATCGGGAGCTATAGGAATGGGTTCCATCCATCCATCTGTCCTATTGTCCGTCACACTTTAGGTCCCGGACATTTACTTGCCACACGCTGAAGCTGGGACTTTCAAACTTAGTATGCTGGCTCACTACTATGAGTGCTAGGATGACCTACTTTTCAAGGTCACAGAGGCAAAACTTTATATTTGGTTTCCGGACATTATAGGGACATTCCACGTAACATTATATTATTAAAGAAAAAACATACAGTTGTTTTCTCTGAGCAGATGTTTGTTTAACAGAGGTAAAAAGCTGTAAATTTTTGTTTAGTGGAGGCTCCCTCACATTAATTACAACTTCTGTATAAACAGATGAAGTTTGATGGCATTCTGCTGTGGTACTGTGTTTAATTCTACAACTAACATGATATTGTTAGGATACGCATTAAAATAACCATCAGTACATCCACGTCTCAATAAAGAAGTCAATACAGTGCCTATAAAAAGTCAAAAATTAAATATAGTACCAAGTGTGTCTATGTTTACTATAACCAGACTGAGATATTTCACTTTTTTATCATGCTCATTTGTATTCACAACATAAAACCCGCTTCCTAGCTTGAAAGGTTAATTCTCTACAGTTCTGTACAATTCTGTACAGACATCACCAGCAGACAATGTAAACTATACTTTTTGCAGCTATACTGTAACTTATGGCTTTAAAAATGAAAGCTTGTCAGATGAAAATGAAAAGGATGAAGAGGGACCTATTTAATGGAGAAGCACCTTTAATGGGAAAGTGCAAATCAATGCGAGATAGCAAGCCAGCTACCCGACGGCCTATAAAATCGGTGAGGCTTCTTCTGCATCTATTTCCACTAGCAGAGCAAAATTAAACTGAACATATGGCTATACTGTCTCAAAATATTACTTACTATACATTTCTTGTTTATAGAATAGCAGGAGAAAAGCAATATCAAATGAACAAGAGTGTAGTTACACTAAATATCGGTACAGCTCTGACTACCTTTAGCTCAATCATGGCTGTGCCAATATTTTTTTTTTTCATGCCAGGCCAAAAACAATACCAATTGTTGTATTGGTAGGTGGGGCAGTGAAGGCCCGGTGGTGGGGTGCTGGATTTCTAAGCCCCAATGCCACCGTGTTGTCACTGCTGTCCCCCCAGTGCAGCTAACTGAGTTATCAAATGCCAAGAACCATTGCTGATTTTTGTAAAAAGTAGGCTGCACTGCTGCCAGCGTGTTTCTGCCCTGTGATGGCCTGGCAATCTGTCCAGGGTGTACTCTGTCCTCACCCAGAGTCGGCTGAGATGGGCGCCAGCCTCCCCGCGACCCTAACTAGGATTAAGCGGTTCAGAAAATGAATGAATGAATGAATGAATGGATTGGTAGGTTGGCATGGTGGCATAGTGGTTAGTAAGTCTACCCCCCAGGAAGAAGCCATGCACCAGGGAGACATGGCAGAGGCAGGCCTTGACACACATGGGTCAACGATATCAAGAGATGGATTGGCACCAGTAGCTGAGGACAAGCAAGAATGGGGAAGGAGATGCGAGGTCATTGCCATGGACCCATGGTCTCTAGGTGCATCTAGGAGATGGACTTGAAGGAATTATGTTGTCAAGTTCATCAAGATCCCCTATGATGGCGCATCAAGGTCTGATGATTCACATTTTAGCATGATTGGGTTCAAATTGTAACACACTGTAATAAGAATTTTAAAAAATTTTGACAGTCAGAAATTTTGCCACGATCAGTGCAATCATCACAAATCCACCAAGTTCCCTCAAGATCATCATGAGACCACCAAGTTACCTCAAGATCATCACAAATCCACCAAGTTCCATCAAGATCATCACGACTCCACCAAGTTCCCTCAAGATCATCACGAGTCCACCAAGTTCCTTCAAGATCATCATGTCTCTACCAAGTTCCCTCAAGATCATCATGAATCCACCAAGTTCCCTCAAGATCATCAGAACTCCACCAAGTTCCATCAAAATCATCACCAATCCACCAAGTTTCATCATGATCATCCCAACTCTACCAAGTTTCCTCAAGATCATCACAAGTCCAAGTTTCCTCAAGATCATCACGAGTCCACCAAGTTTCCTTAAGATCATCATGAATCCACCAAGTTCCCTCAAGATCATCATGAGTCCACCAAGTTCTCTCAAGATCATCATGAGTCCGCCAAGTTACCTCAAGATCATCATGACTCCACCAAGTTCCATCAAGATCGTCATTAATCCACCAAGTTACCTCAAGATCATCATGAATCCACCAAGTTCCCTCAAGCTCATCATGAGTCCACCAAGTTCTCTCAAGATCATCATGAGTCCACCAAGTTCTCTCAAGATCATCATGAGTCCACCAAGTTCCCTCAAGATCATCATGAGTCCACCAAGTTCACCCAAGATCACCATGAGTCCACCAAGTTCTCGCAAGATCATCATGAGTCCACCAAGTTCCCTCAAGATCATCATGAGTCCACCAAGTTCCCTCAGCAGCATCACAAATCCACCAAGTGCCTTCAATTCGTATAAATCATGATGACATCATGGACCTCGTGCACCAGTGTAAACCCAGGGTTAATATACAGTATCTGCCAATAAACATGAATTTATTTGAATAAATAGTGATGTATAATTAAATGATGTACAGCAGTGTTAACCTTCTTAATAGCTCATTTTTAATGATGACTTCATGCCAATATTATAATCTGGGATTAAAAAGTAAGACTATTATTATTGTATGCGATTCCTGATCATAGTTTCTTTAGAAAAGCAAGATACACATCAGACATGGTGCATATCCTTTTTCATTTTTTTTTCCAGATCAGAGATTATAACCATTAAAGCTAGATGCACTTTATCACAGTCAGTCAGTCAAAAAGAATTTCTTATAATAAGACCAGTTGATGAAAACAATATGATGATTGAAAGGGGAAAAAAAACAAAAACAAAAGGATTTTCTCAAAGTCTTGCTTATTAATTTGAAGAGAAATCCATTCTCTGGAGGGCACATTTGTAAACAGCTCTGAATATATCATTATGAGCTTCAGCCTAGTCTGTAATTAAAAGATAGTGGCTGGAGTTGCCGCACTGACAGCTCTGTTTAGTACAGCGTGCAGCGCCATCGATTCTAATAAAGGGTGCAGATAATTTCAGGTAGACAGGAATTTAATGATTAATTTCCTCTTTGGTTTTCTCATGATCATAATAATGTGTTAGACAATGTGCCGTTGTTGTCCGCATAGCATTTACCCCTCCTGGCATCAGAATATTGCGACGCCAGTAAGTGAACTTTTAAATTATGTGTTCTTTTACCTCAGCGAGCTGCCAGGATACAAATGAGTCACAAAGCATCCCACGCGATCATGCACATCCACCGTATAATAAACCCATTTCACCCAGCATGAAATAAAAGACCATTTTCAAGTTCAGTGATTGGGTTCATAAACTCTTTCTCTCTTGCCTTCTCCCTCTACCTTTCTCTCTTTCTCTCTCTTTCTCTCTAACACACACACACTCACACACACACAGCAGAAATCTAAGTCAGGTTGATTTTGAAATGAAATAAACTGCTCAAATTACCATACAAGCAACAAATCAATAATTAAATTAATGCATAAATTAAACAGCAAATTGCATAATTCCCCCATCACTCATTGTTATCATTACACAGGTTCACATGCATATTCAGCTTCATTTACAAGAAGCTATACTAATATTGTTCAGACACACATCAGCTCCTTTCTATCAGCAGGGAATTGAATGGCGTGCAATATTTGGAAGTGTGTCAAGTCAAGATCGTGAGGAATCAAAACATGGGTTAGGGAAAGAAATCCAGTGCACACAGAGGGGGTGAGAGTGCATACAGGAACACAGCCAACACATACACACGAAACATGGCAGTCATAACCTGTTCACACTGCTGGCAAACATACACTGCTCATCTGAAGGCATATATACACTCAGTTGCTAGTAAGGATGCATACAAAGACTTTTTCATGGAAGCTTAATTTGAACAACTGAAAGCACAACATGTAAACTGCATTTTATGTTTTATTTATTGTCAGCTTGTCTCGGAGGAGTAACAACTTTTCTAAACACACCACCAATAAACAATGTATATAACATGAGATTGGAGAGAAAGCAGTGTGTCTACAGATGGAGAGCACAGATATTAACTCAAAAAGACATTCCAAGGAATATGTGATCTGAAGCAGTTATGTAAGGAAGAGCCATCCAAAATCCGTCTTAAATATTATGCATGGCTGATCCACAGCTATCGGGAACGCTTGTTTGGGTGTAAAGGTTCAACCGGTCATTAAATTCAAGTATTCACTACCTTCTTCCACCAGCACTGAGAATGTTTAATAGGTTTAATTATATGTGCATTATTAGTTAAAATACATTGCTTGCTCTTTATTGTAACATAAATAAACATCTGACCATATTGTAAGACAGGTTTATACTTTAATGCATAATTTTAAGTAATTCCAAAGGTTTCCTTGCCACTGCATATAATCGGGGCGGCAGGGTGGCATAATGTTTAGCACGTCTGCCTCATTGCAAAAGGTCCTGAATTCAAGTCTTGTGTTTGGCCTCTGTGTGAAGTTTGCATGCTTTTCCCATGCTTGACTGGGTTTCCTTCAGGTACTCTGGTTTCCTCCCACAGTCCAAAGACATGCACATTAGGCTAACTGGCTGTTCCAAATTGCCCGTAGGTGTGAGTGTAAGTGTGAATGGCTGTGTGTGTGTGTTGCAAATGAATTGGTTTGGCAATTTAATGAATGTATATTATAACTCATTCACTTACTCACTCGTTTGACAAGCCACTTATTTCCAGTAGGGACACTGGGAGGCTGGAGTGAAAGCAGGGCACACCGTGAACAGCTCGCCAGACCATCACAGGAGCAATCTGGAAAAGACACGATGCCTTATGTGCATGTCTTTGGACTGTGAGAGTACCCAGAAGAAACCCATGCACGATGCATAAGTACATCTAATGAAAATTGTTGAATTTTTTTTTCCAACATACTTGTACAAGCAAACATTTTGCAGTCTTACAGTGCAGCATTTTACAGTGACTACAGATAAAGGTTATATTCTTGAACACAACCACAGGGAAAATTAGTTTATTTATTCAACCAAAATATAAAAAGATACTTGTATAATACTTTTCTTCAGAGAAAGTCAATGCACTCTTGGTTTCAAAAGCTAGTATTGCCCCCTCTAAGCAGAAATAACTTTTCGTAGGTGTTTTGCATAATTGTCCACCGGTTTCTGACATCAGTTTGCTGATGTTTTTGACCACTTTTCCATGCAAATCGGGGCTGAGCTTTGACTAGGCTATTCCATAACCCTCTATTTATTCTTTCTGAGACAGTCCTGGGTGGATTTGCTAGTACGCTTAGGATTATATTCTTGTTGAAAATTGCACCTCTGTTTCAACTTTAATACAGATGACATGACATTATCTTCATGCACTTTTTGATATCATGCAAACCTGATAGCTGAAACAAGCTGCCCTGTCCCTAAGACAGCAGAGCAACTGCAAACTAGTATATAATAATCTCCTACACTGCCTTTATTCCCCTGGAAAGCTGGCTTTGCTCTGTGCCACACATGTGTACTGTGACTTTTGCATTATACAGTCTGCTGTCGTGACCAATCCTGGACAAATTGGCAGTTGTTTGAAATCTATGCCACTTGTAGATGATTTTCTTTACAGTGAAATTATTTAGTTGAAATAATTTATATATCTTTCAAAAGTCCCATAGGCATCCACAACATATTTATCTAAAGAGTTTGGTAGTTCTTGGTATAATGACACCATACACTTTAATAGCAAACACCAGATATTAGATACCAGTTTTAAATTAAAAAAAAGTAAAGTTACTCCTGCAGGACTTTATAATCAATGGCACCTAATCTGAAAAACTGGATTCCAATTTTAAGGCTTTGGAGGTGTTGACTTGTGAAAAAAGTAAGGCTGTACTTACTTTTTCCATATAAATGATCTCTTCCTTTTGTTTATTTAAATTATAAGAATGTAGATTTTAAAGTGTAATTGTACTTGTTGGAGTATATCACCTTTATCTGTAGGCAATGTATCAAAGAGAATGAAATATTTGCTTCTTCACATGTTTAAAAAATTAGATGCGATATACCCATGACTTACACTTATACATATGGGGCATTCCACAGCAATTCGTCCATGGGTCATAAAAAAAATTCTCTATGAACAAAAAGTTGGTTCAGTTGTGATAACAGAAGTATCAAAGAACCTGAATCAATTATTGTTTCATTATTGTATTAAATTCTCAAAAGCTCTTAAATGCCTTGCTCACTGGGTCGAATGTGGTCACGAACAAGAATGTTTACAAAAAAATCGCAGATGTATGCGTTTCAAATGCAAAATTGGGGTGTATTGTTCACCAAGTTCTCACCAGTTTGTCTTGAGTGCGCTGGCTGCGTGGAAACATGTTTGAAATTATCCCCAAGGTCTGGCGAAGGAGCATGTTTGAACGGTTATGTAATCACTACCGTGTTACGCTGAAATGCATCTTTTGTACGTGTTGGCAAAGTTCACTTTCGTGCCCATTTGTCCCCTTACTCGCCCTCTTTTGTGGTGGTGAAAGGGGCATTTCCCTCGCAATGGTGGTGAAGGAAACGTGATGGTGGCGAATGCAGGAATTGCCTGCGATAGTGAAAAAAAATGTCGAGATTCGACCATCATTCGCCACACACTGTTCGCCCAGTGAGCAAGTTTTATATTTGTAAATTCTCCTAGCAGAGGACAAATGACCATGTCCCGTCCGTGAAAATATTTTTGCTAGATCCTTTAAACCAGGGGTGTCAAACTCATTTTCACTGAGGGCCACATCAACTAAATTTCTAAGTCAAAGAAATTTGAGGGTCAAAATCACTGAACATCTATTCAAAAAGGCAATCATGAAACCTGCATGGCAAAATAATTAGTTTAGGTATTTGTCCACTTTTCCTTTACTTACTTTCATTTCCTGACAAAGCTTGACAGCATCAAGCTAGTTTGCAATCTTTCTTGACTCATGAATGACTGGCTGCCACCTAGTGGCTAAATGACGAATTCATTTCATGGTAATGGTTTATGTAAACAATGCACGATAAACTTATTGTCAGAATGCTCTCATGGGCCACAAAAAAAAAGAGTTGGTGGGCCGGATTCAACCTGAAGGCCTTGAGTTTGTACCTGTGCTTTAAACAGATTATACTTATAAATTATAAAATACTCTCATCCATGGAGAGAAACTACCTGCCAGTAAAGGTAAAAAAGATAAAGTCTTTTGGGCTTTTACACCCAAGCCTAGTGGCTCATCAGAGCCGCAGCTTATTCCGGTTTCTGTAGTGTCAAGTGACTTAGGAGATCAACTCCTCCTGGATGGGAAGCTAGATCATAGAAATTCTAAGAAATGTTTCATTATAAAAAGTTTACATCAAATGGTGTCCTGTCTGTAACACATTTATTTTATCTCTTTCGACAATTACGACTCATACAACGAAAATTAATCAAAGTTTTCAAACCTACAGGTAAATATTAACTCCATGATGAGGAAAACCAAGACACAAAATTTATTTACAGTGTAATGGGAGACTTAGTTCACCAAAATGTTCTGTTTGTGACAAAAATACTGTGGAATCCCTGTATATATTTAAAAACACATGTACACATACACATATGACCTTGACAGAAATTGTTACAAAATTGTTGCCCTTGTCTTGTTGTAACCCATCTGTTGCTCTGCAGTTTATCATGTGGCCCTTCCCTCATCCATCAACACACAGGGACCACCATCGGACCACTGCTGACCAGATATTACTTGCATGATGGCTCATTCTCAGCACAGCGGTGGCACTGTCATGGTGGTGTGTGTTCTGCTGGTAAGAGTGACTCAGCCACAGCAGTGTTGCCTTTTTAAACACCTTAGTGTCACTGCTGTGTTGAGAAACCCAAATAACATCGGCTCAGAGGTAACCCTGCGGTAGTCCCTTACCAACCTGCATAGCAACAGATGGGGTCTTTTTTAGTCAACTACACTTTTTCAAGGGGTTATTTGCAGAGTTAAGAGCTCTTAAAGGTTTCCGGTGTGGAGCCATTTTGATAGAGAAACAATATGTTTATAAAAACACACCTTAAGTAGCATGACACAAGATTGACTTTTTTGTTGTAGGTTGGGGCGACGCGGTGGTGTAAAGTCTGCCTCATGGCAAGAAGGTCCTGGGTTCAAGTCCTGGACATGGGCATTTTGTTCAGTTTGCATGTTATCCCCGTGCTTGTGTGAGTTTCTTTCAGGTAGAGTCCAGGGTTCTGTGTAGGCCACTCCAGTTCTTCCATTCCAAGCACACAGGAGTAAATTAGCAATTATATGTCTGTTGTTTGCATGTCTGTTCATTCAGAACCACCTTGCTTTGATATTAGGGGGTAGAAGGGTCAGTCTATCTATCTATCTATTTTCTATTCAGAGCTTAAATCCAAGAATACTATCCAGCTAAAACGTTGGTACAGTTAAGAGGAACAACACCGCATTCAACTAAAGGTCGTAACATCATTTCCAACCTCCATCTTGGAAAATTCAAACAAATACCCCAGAATTCCTACCTTTGACCTCAGGTTCAGCAAATAAAGTCAAATCAATGTGGCTGACCACAGCGAGTACCACCTCTTACCTTTAGATCAGTTAAAAACAAGCATTCACTTTTTATATCAAAATAAAATACAAACATACCACGGATACTTGTTAAATCTATGAAACTGGCTACAGAGTTCAATGTTTTGAGAGGGTAACTAGACATCAATCACGGCAGTTAGCTGGTGAATTTGTTGCTAACAAAAGATGACCTACAGAGTATGTTTTGCCCTCACTTTGGAGCTCGAATAGAGAGAGGTGTACTGCGGCAGCAAGTCACTGTGTCGTTACAAAACAGAACAAAAAAACCACTACAATCGAAAAAAGCAGCTCTTTTGTTTTTAAGAACTAACAGTGAAACCCATTGTGTTCGAGATTGTACAAAAATAAAAAAGTGCTGTTCAGCTCCACTGTAAGTGCACTAGCAACGTCCTCCTATGATGTCAACAAGGAAGACAATTGCTCGCTTCTCTTGCTAACAATGGAAATACTACACCATTAGCAATTTATGGCCATTGGTGGCTCGAAGTTTCAAGACTGTAGGTCACTGATTGAAGAGTTGAGGGTTCAAGCCCCCGTGCTGCTGCTGTAGAGGTTTTGGCCAAGACCCTTAACGCTATCAGTTCAACCAGTCCACACAGAAGCAGAAAGAAGACAGCGCCATGATTTATACCAGAGGTTCCTGGTCCTGATCGTAGAAGACCACTGGCCTGGTCATTAGTGTTTTTCCTTGTTCCGAACCCACGCGATTCAACTAATTAACAGCACTTCATCAGTTGATGAGGGTTTGAAAGAGCAGGGTGCAGGACAGGGGTCTCCAAGACCAGGGTTGTGAATCTCTGATATACTATATACTACTGGTCTTGGGGAACCCCTGTTTTATCGCTATAAACAAACATAAAACACCGCAGGAACATCACGAGTCAATGATTTGATGACAAGGTGGGCATGATTAGGGTTGGAGCCAAAGTCTTCAGGGAAATAGAGCTCAGGGTTGGTGACCAGTGCTCTATAATCACAGCACAAACAATTCAATATAAACATATTTCGGTAAGAATTTCTTTTGTTCAACAAAGATGAAGGTCTTGAGTCTTCATTTGGAGACAGCTGGTGACACACGTTGATGTGATGAGTCTGAGGACTATTGGACAGCCTTTTCTGCTTCAGCTGGAGCCAAAGTGAATCTCTCATCTCAGCTGTGCACAGCTGTTTGTGCTCACGATTAAGAGCCTTTTCAAGCCCATGTGTCAGTGCGACACAATGGTAAAACGTTGACGAGGTCATTCTCGATCAAGTGATGGACTTGTACAAATTGTGCCAATTGTATCACAAAACTCAAGTACCTGTCAGACTGTACAGCCACCCCCCTGGAGAGTCGTGTTGATTCAGTCTGCTGTTTCTATGTAAATGTGTTCAGCCTGAGCCTTTGTGAAGTGTCGGGAGTCAAGACCTGTTGCCATAGATACAAATGAAACAGCCTAGATGTTTTTATTTGGCTTATGATGATTGCCGCAGCTGTTATCTTGCTGGTTTTATTCGAACAATTAAAAACCACAGCTCATCTGATTATGCCTTTATTTATCTCCTCAGGCACATATGTATAATTTGTTTTAATGCAATTTTCAGCAAAGCTCTCTAATTAAAACGGTACCAAACATGGCTGCTTAAATCTGAAGCAGCAGGAGGAGATAAACATGTCGAACGTGTTATTCTAAAGGTCTATTAACAAGAGCAAACAGACACACATTTAAAACGGAAAGGTTTCCCTGAAAGAAAAAGACTTGTATCTGAACACATACAGGTGCAATCAGATGCCGGAAAAAAAAAATTATTAATTCCACAGCACCCTCTACTGCTCATTTCATGGAAACACAAAAACATTTTTTATAAAGTTACTAAAAGAAAATATTGAAATAAAGCAACTGATGGTGTTTCGAACATTAAAGGAGCATTATGCTATTTAATATGCATCTAGATCTACAACAACATTATTATTTTTAAATTAACATGGTAGAAATGGGAATTAAAACAACAAAATAAAATTGACACTATTTTCTTGAGCATCGTCAAGTTTGTTTACTCAGATTGCACCTTTAACTTACAAGGTGACAAAAAAGGCATAGTTTACCAGAGGTGGTCAGCGTTCAAGAATGGGGTTGGCAAGTATTTGACTGCAAACTGCCTCAAAAGGTAGCAGGAGGGCTGTAAAAATACATACAACTGCTTCTTTAAAGGTGCCTCCTGTGCACAGTGAAGAGCTGATGTATGTCGTTGACTCAAAACTACCCCCCACCCCAAAAAAAAAACAAAAAAAAAAACCAACAATCATCGTCATTTTGGCTGAATACAAAGATTTCCTGGCAAAACCACCACAGCTCACAGGCTTAGTATCTCTCATTTACCGGTTTTACATCTTGCTTTGGTTCTGGGCCTGTTCACAACAATAACAAGATTGTGTAACCAAAGGAACATTGCGCATGGGCAATATCTTGGTATTGCAACACTGATTCGTAGACAGTGGAAATGTCAGACATCAAGAAGGCATAAGATTTCAAGAAAAATAAAAAAAGATGATAATTACTAGACACTTGCATACAGGAAGTGGTTTCAGGAATACACTGTCATTTGCAGAAATGCATGTATGAGGCACAATCATTAATGACACCATGAGGAATTCATGAAAATTAATTTATTGGTAATATATAATTTTTTTGTCATAATGAAACTCTTCACACATTCACCCAATCCCGAACATTAATACTTGATCACAAGGAGAAAAAGGCTCTTCAGCTGTAAGCAGCTATTTTTCCTACTAGATGAAGAAAGATGAATAAGGAATCTACATGCACATTAAGGTGAACAATTCAGCTGAATACACAAGTATCAATGTCACCAGTCAAGAAAGATTACATGTGTGTGATGATCAGGTGTCCACATAGTGTACAGTATGTACAAGACGCTATTCCTGTGCCAATGATCTGTCTTGTGATCGATGCCTGCAGATTAAACAATGTTAAAATGGTGACTAGAATATGTGCCTTAACTGTTTGCAACAACATCTACATAACTTCAGAGTAAAACTAATGAAGAATAAGTTGTAGCATAAAAACTAAACTATATAAATTTCACATTTCCTGAACCGTTCCTATTAATAACAAAATGAGAAGTAATTAATGACAGTCAATTTTAATGCAGTGCAGAATAAATATTATGTGTGTGGAAAAAAAGTTCCTTAGCACATCCACCTCACATCAAGAAGGTCCTGGGTTTGAGTCCCAGGCTCAGGTGTTTCTCTGTGAAGTTTGTTCTCCCAGTGCTGTCTGCGGGTTTCCACCGGGTACTCCGGTTTCCTCCCACAGTTCAACGTCATGCACATTAGGCTAATTGACTGTTCCAAATTGACCCTAGGTGTAAGTGTGGGAGTGAATATTTGTGTGTATGTCTTGGCCCTGCATTGGTTCAGGGTATACCCCGCCTCCGGCCAATGTTGGCTGAGGTAGTCTCCAGCCACCCCGCGACCCTAGTAGTACTGAGCGGTTTGCTGAGTGAGTGAGTGAGTGAGTGAGAGTAAAAACATAGTGGAATTAATGAAGGACTCTTGTCTTAAACCATATATACTGTTTTTCAAGTTCAGGGATTTCTCTCAAGTCCTGCTTCTTGAAAGAGAAGACAGCACTTGTTCAGAGTTAAGCTCATTCAAATCTATAGATTAATTTCTTTGCGTGTGCAAAATCTGAGGCCAACAGCTTCTGTTTTAATATTTTATGGGTGGGCAGTATTTGAAAACTAAGTCTCAGAATGATGATGTCATTAGGGCCCATTTTAGCATGTACAGTTTTAAGATTTTGATATATTTAAGCCATTTATTGATAGATTTATGTTGAAGGTGTCAAAAGGCTGAGATTAAAATCATTGCCTGTGCAGTGGGATTCTATGTATGGACCAGGATACATTTATTTAAGCACAAATACCTGAAACACCGAAATAAAATTATGTTTAAAGCCATACTCCTCTGTGTTAACTTGGGACTTGAACACGTCATCATTCTGAGACAGTTTAAAAACAACCACGCATAAAATCGTTTAAATCACAGCTATCAGTCCAAGTTTTGCACACAGACAGAATTTAGTATACTGTAGAGCTCTGATTAACTGTGAATAAATATCTTCCTCACCTTTAATGCAGGATCTCTAAAATAGTTTGCGTAGCATATCTGTGGGTTCTATGAAAAAGACTTTCATTTTACGTTTATGTTTCATTACGACACATGAATAGGTTTAAAGAAAAAAAAATTATAATTATAACCTAAAGACAGCTTTAATAAAAATGTGGTCTGAGAGTGGAAAGTTTGAATCCAGTCCATACACAGATTTTTTGTAGTCAAATGGCTGCAAAACATTTGAGAGCCCCTGCTCTGTACACACTTTAAACAATAAACGCTTGTTTAAGGTTATAATTTTTTAAAATCATATTAGCATGCTACTCTTTTTTACCATTGGTATGCCCCCTTAAAGAACTCTTTAGATTCCTCATGCACTCAAGCGGCCCTTTCCCCATCAGCGCAGACGGATGCCTGTACGAGCCTCCGAGGTGATCCCACAGCGTGAAATACTGACCGTAGTTATAGTCAAAGAACAGATGGTGGTCGGTGTGATGTGCAGCTCCATTGATAAATTTCTCTAGCAGCCGTGGGACCCGGTAGTCTCCATCATGAATAGAGATGGTCCATACATTAACAAACACATAGAGGCCCAGGTAGAGTACTTTGTGTAGAGGGAAGAGGAAAGGGTAGATGTGGTAGGGCAGTCCTTGAAGAAAGCCGTCTACGGGGTGGAAGGCGTGGCTGGCGAAAGGAGTCGGAATCTTCCAGATGTGGTGAGGTTTATGGAAATACTAAAATCGATTTGAAAGGAGTTGGAATTAAATAATTAGAAACATTAATTTTCATGATAAACAAACATTCTCAATCATGAAACGTATACAACTGATAATTACCTCCACCAAGGAGGTTATGTTCTACCTGTGATTAGCCTGTTTGTTAGCAGGCTTACGAAAAAAAATGTGTGTGGATTTTTTTTTTTTTTTTTACCAGAGGTGGAGCTTTGGACAAGGATTTTTTTGGGATTGTTTTTTAAAAGGATTGTTTAATGGAGAGATAGGATGATTTTTTGGAAGTGTTGTATTACAGCATGCCCAGCAGGGGTGCTGTGTGCGATGCTTTTTTTTTTTTTTGTAGAAAGTCATGTGTGGCAGAAAATGTCTGCCAGAGGAGGGGCTTTGGACAAGGACTCTTAAATTTTGTAAGAGTAAAAACCAGAAAGGAGAACATGCTAAAGATCTGTCCTGGCCAACCTGAACAACAGGAAAGTGAGCATGAGCTGGAAATTTTAAAGAACCTAACAAAGTAATATATTTAACAATAAAATAAGCAGCTTCATTAAAAAAAGCTGATATTAAAAAAAAGGATCTCCTGAATTAAATCAGATTTTGGAGACAATCCAGAACCAATTCTGGATCCAGGAATTTTTAAAGTATTCATTAGCATTGTCAGAGTAGAAGATTTTTTACAATTATTTTGGTTCATATGGAGCATTGCAAGGCTTGGCGGAGGTTTGCTGTGTGTTCTTGTTACCTTATAGATCAGTTTGTGATGCAGAAATCGGTGAATCCAGTAGATGCACATATCAGTAAAAAACAGGAAGGAGAACATGCTAAAGATCTGTCCTGGCCAACCTGAACAACAGGAAAGTGAGCATAAGCTGGAAATTTTAAAGAACCTACAAAGTAATATATTTAACAATAAAATAAGCAGCTTCATTGAAAAAGCTGACATTAAAAAAGGATCCCCTGAATTAAATTCTGTGCCGTTACAGAAAGAAAGAAAGAAAACATCAGTAACGGGGGTGTTATACGGTCCACTGTGACGTGACTTTCATTCATTCATTCATTTTTTGAATCGCTTAATCCTACTAGGGTTGCAAGGAAGCCAAAACCTATCTCAGCCAACACTGGGCGAAGGCAGGATACACCCTGAAAAGCTTGCCAGTCAACTGCAGGTCCAAAACACATATAATCATTCACACGTACACCTAGGATCAATTTGGAACAGCCACTTAGCCTAATGTGCATGTTTTTGGACTGTGGGAGGAAACCAGAATACTCAGAGGAAACCCACACAAGCATGGAGAGAACATGCAAACTCCACACAGAAATGCCCTCGCCAAGCCTGGGACTTGAACAAAGGACCTTCTTGCTGTGAAATGAATATGCTAACCACTACGCCAGTGTGTCACCCTGTGACGTTATTGTTAATATTATTATTACTATTATTATTATCTTTTTTTTTAATTAACAGCATGTCCAAAAGTGTTCATTCACCAGAAATACCTTCTTTAATTTACTTTTGTGGTACTCATGAAAGAATACCAGACTTTTTATCCTTTTATTGTTATTCTTTCTCATTTCTTATCACTTGCATCATAACAGATATCAGGAATCGTTTTCAATCCAGCAATTTTTTATTTAAGGGAATAAAGCCCAAACCACTCTAACATCCAAGGGCCTGGCCAAGTTTTCTAACCCACTATGCACCAAATAAATCTAAGCCTGCACTCTTATGAATACTAAGATTAGCCCCGCCCACTTTATGGAGCTGCAAAATGCCTACTAATAAAAATTCAATGATCATTCATAACATACTTAGCCTGCAGGTTGCTTCAACTCTAAGAGAAGTGACTCGTGGCAATGGAGTTAAAGTTTTAAATTAATGCGAGAACGACCAGCATATTTTATTGAGACAGTTTTAAACGTTCATCTTAAATAAAATGTTTATCACACTCAAATGCATAAACGTGCCAAAATTTGAATGGCTGTACATGTTTAGGTTATAGGAATGTGTAAGAATAACACATTTAAAGACATTCATGAAGAGAAATATTGAGGTTATGTCTCAAACTGATAGGGCGAAATGTTTAGAATCCAAAGATACACAGATACTCGGGTTATCTTACACTTTACACTGATCATCAGATTTGGCATGGAGATAAAGCGCAAAGTTCACAGTCAGGATTATTCCAGTAGAAACATAACACACGGTCACACACAC
Source organism: Neosilurus mollespiculum (assembly GCA_030014195.1). Classification (NCBI taxonomy): domain Eukaryota; kingdom Metazoa; phylum Chordata; class Actinopteri; order Siluriformes; family Plotosidae; genus Neosilurus; species Neosilurus mollespiculum. The sequence continues at coordinate 9,270,718 of JAQMYF010000026.1, read as the reverse complement.
ACATTCCTACCCACACATAGACATGGACACAGGCACAGACACATGCATGCATACTAGGGATGTGAATCTAACAACAGCTCACGATTCAATTTGATTCCGATTTTTGGGGTGACGATTTGTTTCAGAATCGATTCTCGATTCAAACCGATTTTTGATTCATAACCACTACAAACAAAGGGTGCCAATTTCACGAGTAACTACATTCCTCTATAAGCTAGGAACAACTCTTCTAAAAGAAAGAAAGAAATTATATTACTAGACAGCTGGTTTTGTAGATGTAATTATCCGCTTTGCTCGTTCAGAGTTGGTTGGGAGTTTAGTGAAGTGATGGAGTGTGTGTTGATCAGGAGTTGGTCGTGCTGCTGCTCCGGTTCTTTTAGCTCCGGGTGATGGTGTAAGATGTGGGCTTGGGGATGTGAAGTGTTTCCCAAAAAACTTGACTTTTATTTTGCTCACCGCATATGTCATGTCAAGCTCCTTCTTACCCGGAAGGCAAGCATTTGCCTTCAGCGAAGACGGCGCTGGCTGTATTTATTTTTCCTCATCCATGTCAAAGCTAGGCTAAAAGCTAGTTCTGTAGCCACCACTCACTGTAGCAATTCACGACTGAGGACAAATGGTACGCGCTGTGAGTAAGGTTGGAAATGCTCGAAAAAAACGTGTTCTTAAAAATCGATTCTTGAAAATTTTAATCGATTCAGAATGCTAATAAATAAGAATCGCAATTCAGAGGTGAATCGATTTTTTTCCGGCACCCCTAATACATACATACACATACACACACACTCCCACCCACACATGGACATAGTCACATGCATACATACACACACACAAAGACACAGACACATACATGCATACATACACACACTAACACAGTCACATGCATACATACACACACGGACACAGACGCATTTATACATACACATATACACACACAGACGCATGCATACATACACACATGCATGCACACACACACACACACACACACACACACACACAAAGACACAGACACATGCATGCATACATACACACACTAACACAGACACATGCATACATACACACACACGGACACAGACGCATGCATACATACACACACACACACACACACACACACACAGACGCATGCATGCATGCATACACACACACACACACACACACACACACAGATGCATGCATGCATGCATACACACACACACATATACTCCCAACTACACACACAGAAATTTGTTTTACTATCCTTTTAAGGACCTTATTAGCAACTTAAAGCAAAAAAATCCCAAGAAGTTCTCCTCATGGAGACAAGTCAAATGTACACACGAGGAGAGAGACAGAGAGAGAGAGAGAGAGAGAGAGAGAGAGAGAGAGAGAGAGAGAGAGACAGACAGACAGACACTTACCCAATGGAGATTCACTGACACTGTCATAGAGCTTGCTGTAGCCTCGTACTTCGGCAAAGAACAGTGCAACAGTGGGAATGCTGATCCACGGCAAAGACGCCAGAGCATACTTTATTTCACGTCTCACTTGGTTCTGTTGGGTACAACAGCAAGAAACTAAATAAACACTAATTATTTCACAGTGGGTACGGAAACAGGGACTCTAACAGGAGTCACTTACTGTATATATCATATTAGTTTATTACTGACTGAAGTCCAATGCCACCTGACCACCACTGAAAATACACTACACATATTTAGGAAGTGGCTCATTCTCAGATGAGGTCCAGCAGGATTTCTAGGATTTCTAGGACCCCCTCCCCCATCACTTTGGGCAGTGCGTGGACTATCCCACCTGAAAGAAGAGAACTTTAGATGGGCTCACTGAGTGTATTTCACACTACATAAATTTCTGCACTGATGCCATTGTCCCAGCTCAGATTTTCTATTGTTACCCAAATAACAAGCCGTGGGTGACTAAAGACATCAAAGCCCTCCTTAATGACAAAAAGAGGGCATTCAGGGCTGGCAACAAAGAGGAGGTGAGAACGATCCAAACTTTACTGAGAGTCAAGATCAGGGAGGCTAAGGACATTTACAGGAGAAAGCGAGAGTTGAAACTCCAACACAACATGAGAGAGGTTTGGAGTGGTCTGAAGACCATCACTGGTTTCAGGCCACCCATCAGCAGCGGAGCTGAGGGCAGTGAGGACAGGGCCAACGAGCTGAATATCTTTAACAGATTCGACACTACAGATTCGAACTCGTCAGGAGCAAGCCTGAAACCCCCTGCCACACCACTCTCTCCTTACTGCACCTCTGCCTCCTGTGATGGACCTGACAATCCTCCCCACCTGTCAACTTCACCTATAATCAGGTTGAGAGACAGCTGAGAAGACTACATTAAGGCAAGGCAGCAGGACCAGATAGGGTGAGCACCTGTGTCCTTTCAAGCCTGTGCCCCCCGGCTCTGTGGAGTCTTACATTAATTGCATCTTCACGATGAGCCTGAGTCTACGGAGGGTCCCTGTACGGTGGAAGATGTCACGTTCCTGTACCAAAGACCCCACATTCCAGTGGCCCGCAGGATTACAGACCTGTGGCACTGACTTCGCATGTCATGAAGACCCTCGAGAGACTCATACTGGATCAACTCTGACCCATGGTTAGACCACATCCGGACCCCCTTCAGTTCGCTTACCAACCTCGCCTCAGAGTTGAGGATGGCATCATCTACCTGCTTAACCATATCCACACTCTCCTGGACCAGCCGGAGAGCACTGTGAGGGTAATGGTTTTTTACTTCTTCAGCGCATTCAATACCATCAGGCCGACCCTCCTAGGTGAGCAGCTGACAGCGATGCAGGTGGATGCCTCTCTTGTGTCCTGGATTGTGGACTACCTGACCAGAAGACCACAGTATGTGTGCCCGCAGCACTATGTGTTGGACACGGTGGTCAGCAACACCTGAGCATCACAAGGGACCGTCCTCTCCCCTTTTCTTTTTACCCTCTACACGACTGACTTCAGCTACTGCACAGAGACTTGCTATCTTCAGAAGTTTTCTGCTATAGCTGGATGTATCAGTGGAGGTGAGGAGGTGGAATATCGGGCTGCTGTGGATTCATTCGTCACATGGTGTGAGCAGCTTAATGTGACAAAGTCCAAGGAACTGACGGTGGATTTTAGGAGATCCAAAAGACCAGCGGCCCCTGTTTCCATCCAGGGCGTCAATGTGGAAATGGTGGAGGATTACAAATACCTTTGAGTTCATATTGACAATAAACTGTACTGGGTTATGAACACTACCACACTTTACAAATAGGGCCAGAGCCGTCTCTATTATTTGAGGCGGCTAAGGTTGTTCAATATCTGCCGAACACTGCTCAGGATGTTTTATGAGTCTGTTGTGGCCAGGGCTATTCTCTATGCTGTTGCATGCTGAGGCAGCAGGCTGAGGGTTGCAGATGCAAACAAACTCAACAGACTGATCCACAAGACCAGTAACGTTGTGGGGATGGAGCTGGACTCTCTGACAGTAGTGTCGGAAAGGCGAATGTTGTCCAAAATAAAGACA
>JAQMYF010000026.1:9240455-9263808 GCA_030014195.1 Neosilurus mollespiculum | reverse complement strand
CCCCAGGTCTCCCTCAGCCTGGCCCTCGTCCTCTGTCGGCTCTCTTTCACAGCTAGCTTCTTCCACAAGTGCATCATAAGAAGCACTGGCTGCTACAAACAAATTTGTAATTTTTGCACAGCTGGCAGCCTCAAGAAGACTCTTTAATTTTTTTCTCTTTTAACTTCTCAGCTCCCCCCTTCTTACGTTTTTGTGGCATTGTTTTAAAATTAGCTGGCTATATTGCTCACAATGTTGTGTTCCCACACACCGGTCTGAGCAGCGAGCAGCTAAATAAGAATGGGCGGGCTGTATGCGCTTGCCCGCGGGGACAAATGAACGGGCGGGGCGGGACAACGTGACTACAAGGCCACTCCAGGGCAAACTGTTAACATCCGCGGACTCTTCAGAGTAGGTGGGCCTTTGCCATGCTACAAGGTGTGTTTTATAACACACATTTTCCCGGCCGGACCGGCCCCAAAGTACCTTGGCCCACCAGGAAAACCCGGTACTCCCGATTGCCAGTCGAGGCCTGCATTAGACTGAAGATCTCACTCATTTAATTGCTGAACCGCTTAATCCTACCAGGGTCAGGAGAAGCCTGGAGTCTGACTCAGCCGAGAGTTCACCCTGAACAGCTCACCAGATTATAGCAGGGTAAAAGACATAGAACCAATCACACTCACACCGGGGCAATTTTGGAACAGCCAGTTAGCCTAAGGTGCATGTCTTTGAGCTGAGGAAACCGGAGTACTCAGAGGAAACCCATGCAAGCACGGCAAGAATATTCAAAGTCCACTCAGAAATGTCCGAGACTGGGACTGAAGTCCAGGACCTTTTTGCTTCGTTACCATGCCACCATAGACTCAAGTTGATAATGTAATATTTTTTCTTTTCTCTCTTTTTTTTTTTAAAGCTGTCAGATTTCAAATGAAACCCATTTAATCAATGCCAGAAGACTTAACCACAAAATCTTCAGTCATCAATTTGCTTGACTGGAAGAAAGGGGGCCATATATGTGTGTGTGTGTGTGTGTGTGTATTATGCCTGCAAATGGGGACTGACTTTGAAACGGGATCTTCACAAGATATATGTGTTGTTTCATCGTGTCCGCAAACTTTGGGCCATATATTGTAAAAAGAACCAGGTAATAAATATAAGAAGTCTGATAATAGTGGGGCATGATTTTCTGTTTTGACTGTTCTTCAGAGTGAACTTCCAGAAGCAGAGCAGGATAATGGAGGATCCACTGAGTCCGTCAAAGAGCAAGAAATGAAGTGGTCTGACTTGGCACTACAAAGTTTGCATGAAAATACTCCAAGTACCGGAACATAACTGACTGTGATTTTATCAGTTTTTGAGTTATATTGTGTATATGGCTATTTCTTCTTTTGAGTTTTTCCAAATAAAAATCCAGTATGTAAATGCCAAAATGTCTCCGTGGGTGAATGATAATCTTTTGCGTGAGCAATACGGAAGCTACTGTGATGCACCGATTTTTGTTCTGCAGGAAATTGTGTATATTTGTCTGTCCTCAGTCCACAAGTGTGCGCTCGGTCCCACTAAGTTATTAGAAAACATTTGAGACCTTAGGTAAATTGTACTAAAGTAATATTACAATAGTCATTACATATCTAATTCAATTTGGCATCTAATTAAAAGGTCAACTTCGTCTTCAAGTTAGACAGAGCATGCGTCTGAAGATTTTAAATTCGAATTTCTCCACTAATTACATAGTAACTAATGTCATGACAGTCGTATTATTAGTAGTATCAGTGTAAACACATCATTCAGGTAACATAACCTAAAATTAAACCCTATTTTACGTCAAGGGCCTTTCATTATATGCGCTAGTCGGTGCCATGTGAAAGGACAGTGAACACGTGAGTCATTAGTCATTAATAGAATGAATTTATAAACTAAAGTTTTCCATGCAAGTTTTCTGACGGAACATGTGCATTACATGTAGCACCTTGAATGACATTTTTTGGAAGATCACAAATTTTCCTTTTATATTAGTAACTTGTTTCAGATCTTGATTTCACAAAGCACTGAATCACTGGCAGCCAGCAGTGTCTCAGGTGGCTGAAGCTTTGGGTTATTGATCAGAATGTTGGGATCTAAGCCTCTGAACCATAAATCTGCCTCTGTTGGGCCCTTAACCCTCAACTGCTCAGTTGTATAAATGAGTTTAAAAAGAAAGAAGTCATGGGTAAGTAAAGAAATGGATAAGGATGTCTCCCAAATGTACTTTATTGATCAAGACTTTACTGGGGCAACTGTGGCCTAATAGTTAGAGAAGCAGGTTTGGGACCAAAAAGGTCACTGGTTCGATTACCGTACAGGCAGGAAAAATGTATGGCAGTGAAAGGAGGACCTCTCCCCTCTGCACCCTCACAACCGAAGTGGCCTTGTGCAAAGCACCTAACCCACAACTGCTCTCAATGAGATTGACTGGGTAGTATATACTAACAGACATTCACCCTAAAAACTTGCTTAGAAGCTTAACAGAACATGAACTTGTTAAACTAACACAGGTGATACAAATGAAAGTGGAAATCAGCTAGTGAAAGGAAAGGTGCTGAAAACCAAACCCAGGCTCAGACTTCTATCAACAGACACATCTATTAGGAGCTCTGCTTTTAGGCAATGCCTAAGTCTATATAATAACTCTGTCCAATATTATATTCTTCAGCAATGCAAGTATGATCCAAATTAATCCATCAGAAGAGATTGCAGCTTGTAGAGGAGAATGAGTAGACGAGATTTATGGATGTGTGCGCACACACCTTTTGTGACAATGTGTAATGGTGTGGTTTTTTTTGTACAGCTTAGAAAAATGTTGCAACAGGAAAATTTGTTTCTCACTTACTAGCTAACGTCAGCAGAACCAGGCTCTGATATTCTGGCTCAAGCCTTGTTGATTATTTCAGCAAGTTGAACATAAATTCCCATAAAAATGCTAAACGTGAGCTTTTATTTAGCATTTTTCTAGTCACCCAACCATCTTTTCAGTCTTAAAAATAAATAAATAAATAAAATAAACTGGGGGGGGGGGGGGGGAAACAAACTAACAAAAGAGGCAGGTTCATTTCAATTATTCAATCAAGTGCCCATAACAATAAAAAAAAAAAAAACACTTAAGTCGAGTTGGGGAGACCTGACAAAAGTGAAAACCGAGCAATACCACTCAAGTGAAAGGTCGCATGTAGTGTTTGTTCTGACCCAATTAAGGTGAATTACAAATTAAAACACAATGTTATGCAAAAAAGAATCTGTACCGTTACAACATTTTAATAAAATAGAAACATGCATCTGGTGTGAAGAACAACTCCAAATTCCCTTTCCTGTAGGATTTATATTTATGTTTCAGAAATGAATTTCCTGTGTCACACAAACCATGTGCACTAATACACATGTAAAGCACAAATGATACAAGTAAAATACATGAACAGAACATTTCAGCAAAGGGTCCCGATGGAAAATATTGCCTTAGAAAGATGTCAAGATGAAATGTATTCATTGGAGGAAATATTTCATCACGGTAATGATTTGAAAATGTGTCCAACCATAAACCTTTAAATGTATTGTTATGAAAGGCAGCCAATAGGATCATTTTAAAGACATTTCTACTACAAAAGGTGCCAATATCGTTACCTTGAAAATCCCAGTATGTAGATTAAATTTGACCATATGCACAAAAAAGAAGAAAGAAAAAAAACAAAACCCCACACCCTTCATTAATGTCAGTGAACAAGATGGTTAATTTTCCTCTCACATGTGGTAATGACACTCTAAAGCAACAAAGCAAAGTCCAGTGTGATCACTTAATAATAAGCAGCTCCTTCAGTCTTCTCGTTTCCTTCACATCAACGAACTGGACTTCTGAAATTTTGACCTCAAAAGGTGGGGCTTTGGCCAAGGAACACTCCATGGAAATTTGCAGATGATCTGAATCAAATTCTGGATCCGGAAAGTTTTAAACTATTCGTTAACATTGTGACATTTTGGTTTGATTGCTGGGTTTGGTGGAAGTTTGCGTTCTTCGGGTGCTCTCGTAGCAACTGGAACGACCTCTGCTTTATCTAAAATAGCAAAGCAGAACAGTGTTGTTCATAGAGGTCTCCTATACAGCTCCATCAAAAATAAATTCTACAGCAAAACTGTAAATTTTGGCACCTTTTGCACTCATTTCCTGAGAGTTGTGATCAGTTACAGAGTAAAACCAATATACACCTCTAGCTACTTCTTCCAGTGTTGTGTGATCACTACAGGTTTAAAAATTGGAGAATGTACATGAACTCTAGAAAAGATGGAGTTCTAGGTGAGTAAAGCTCATACTACATCCTTCCCTCCATGCACTTACCACTACACATTCATTAATATGAATAACTGAAACCCTTCACAGACACAGCCAGGAACATGTTTGTCCTTGCCATGTTACTGAAGTGGGGGAAAGACAAGGCTCAATGGTTGACCCACTGGTACTCTTAACCGTTTTCCTTCACCAAGCAAGCTGCAGGAATGCTTCCTGAACTACAAAACCTCATTCATCATTTGGTCCTTCACACAGTATCCTTACCATTAAAATCTATTCTGTTGAATTAAATTTATAGCAAAAATACATATATAGATATATATATAGAGAGTATAACAGTAATATTATATGGCACAGTTGGAGAACAAATGATGAGATTGCACATTTTCAGTCTCCAACCCAAAGGCAGAGAAGTACAGGTTAACGTACTGCCTAGTCGTGTACACAGAATAGTGGGAGGGTAAGATGTTGACACAGACGTTCTCCTCCACCGTTACTGTAACATTTAAAGTACACAATGAATATCAAGGTACACAGAACTGTTCTGTAAGAGATAGATTACATGCATTTCTAAAATGCAAACCTTTATCCCAAAATCAAACCCGAGCCCAAGTGAATCTAATAAAACAGAACATAAAAAAAATCCCTTATAACCAGTAGTATTTGTTTTCCCGATATACATTACTTTTCTGGTTCAGGTAATTGTACCATTTTGTCAGTCACACACATTATCTACAGTATGACCTCCATGTTTCTTAACGTCACAATGTGGCTCTTTTTACTCTACGGAAGAAATCGTGGTACATTCAGCTCCATAAAAAAGTCTTTACACATTACAAAATGTGAGGAAATTACATGGATACAGTCAGAACAGTCCACTGGCCTGCAGAGGCTGCTGAACTTTTTGAAACTGTTGTCAACATTTTTAAATCCCAACATTTTAGTCTCTTTTTACATTTCTTTGTTACTCTGCATTGATCTCTGCTTCTGGCCTCTGAATGGCAAGCTCAGCTCGGATAAAAGCGCCCTGTCCCAAGGCAGTGGAGTATGCACGATTAGCGTGTAAAGTTGAGTATCCAGGGTTGCTATACAAGCTTGACCCACTGCGGTTTGGCAAAGGGGTTTGCGAATGGGGTACTGGATGATAATCATCCAGATTATCATAGTGAGATTGCTGAGTGACTGTACTTGGTCTCTGTCCATGTGGTTGGTGAGAGAGGGAGTCCTGCGTAAGAGGAGGATTAGGTTGGTTGTACTGATGCCGTTCTCGAACACTATGAGACCTCTCTGGTTTGGGAGGGGGCACGGGTTTGACAGGGGCTGTCTTCTGGTCATCTTCACTGCTGATAGTGGTTTTGACCTTTCCTACATGCTTCTCTGGATCTGGGCGATCATATCGAGTTTGACAGCTTTTGCTGTCTGGGTGCTCCTGCCAATGTTTACTGTTCATCTGATTGTCTCCTGGCTCACACTTGGACTCAAGTTGACTACTTTCTGATAGTTGTGGCATGCTCCGTGGGGGAGGTTGTGACAGATGTGAATGGGTGGACTGATAGGTCCTGGACCTGCTCTGTTTTGGCGCAGCAACTCTGTCTCCCATACCATTTCCCTGGCAGTGTTTCTCGGTTTCCATATACATGAGAACATCTGGGTCAGACATCAGGTGTCTGGAGGCATGCTGAGGTCCAGGAGTTACACTGCATCTCCCATCTTTTCCTTCAGTAGTGACCAACACAGCTTTACCAGGATCTGACTTACTGCGCAAATGCAGGACTTCTAATCCCCCAATGTCCCCTGGGACGTAGGGCCCCACATTGTCATACTGTGACATAATAGGGCCTTTCACTTTTTGTCTGGCCCGACTTTCTCTGCGAATAGAATGCATGCGTAACCTTTCTACTTCATCTGGATCCCAAGCATAGTAAACAGCTCCCTTTTGGCCATGGTAAGAGGGTATGTCCCTACTTACAAATGTATGTTCTTTCACAGGAATTGCATGCCGTGACAAGTAGTGATAGCCACCTGATTTGGCCCCTGACCTGTTGAGGTGTGGAGCAGCGTCACGACTACTGAACGAGTGAAAATGACGTAAACGTAGAGTACCGTAAGGATCCACATCATAGTACGGAACATCAAGAGAGTGTGTGCCAGAGTAAGGGCTGTACCGGTACTGGACTCTTCCATTCTCAAAGTAAGGTTGCAGTTGAGTGACATGATATTCTGCTTGGGAGGGCTGTTGGTAAGACTTGCAGTGGTATACTGGGCGCTGATAATAATAGAGATCATCATCTGGAGGAACCTCTGTTCTAGTAACTGGCGCTGAGCGGACGGCGGTGGGTGGGACATGTAAAGAGTGCACCCTGCGGATTGTTGGATATGCGGCATGTCCATCTGTTGAGCTGTAACCATGGCTGCGATGCAGTGACCCTGGGGAAATATATTCACCCCTCATGGCTTCACGAGATTTCATTGACTGGTGGAAGGACCTTGGTCCGATTGTATTGTAGCGACCATCACCATGGGGTCTGTAAGGAATCTGGGGCTCTGACTTAGATGCATATGATAAATGAGGGGGCACACTGTCAGGCCGGTAATGACAAGGCATGGATGATGGCCCAGCAGGGGTGGGTCTTTGATGATAATAGGCCTCTCCAGTGGGCTCGATTAGCCCTGTCTCTCCTTTAGCGTGGTAAACATACCCTGACAGATGAACGGAAGACTTGCGTTGTGATGGATGAGACTGTGGTTGCGTGTCATCCAATGATGGAGGCATAGATCCCTCACTCAACATTGCATGGTAGGAGGCTGCACTGGCAGCTTCAGTTTTGCACAGATTGGCCGCTGCTATTTTGCTTTCAATTGAGCGAACAGGTGGTGGTGGCGGAGTTGGTGTAGTACCGTGAGTCTGGTGATGGCTAATACTCTCCATTCGAGGATTTACAGGCTTTACAGATTCCCAAGACTTCTCTCCAGATTGCTCTGGGGACGTCACAGTCATAGGAGTGACTCGAGGCTGAGTCTTGGACTGTGTTTGAGGTTTACATTGAAAGTGAAGTTGTGGTTGAGGTTGTGACTGAACCTGCGTCTGACCCTGAGGCTGGAGAACAGCTATCGGCTGTTCTAGTAATTTTGTGGTCGGTGCTGGCAAACCAGTTTCAGGACTCTGAACCTAAACAAAAAAAGAACAGTCCATTGTTTATTACTAAACTCCACATCTCCTTAAGCTAAATGTGTGATGATAAACACCTAAAATCTCACCTTAGAACTTGGTTGTGGTGTGATTAAGAGTTCCTTTTTACTGGTGGATGTGGTAGCAGCTGTAGTGGTACTGCTACAGGTTGCAGTACTGGCTGACGTCTGACCAGTAGAAAGCTGTTGCCTCTCTGGACCATTATGTGTGGGGGAAAGTTGAACAGGTTGGGTAAGAGATGAACCTTTGCTGGGAGCCAACAAAGTAACATCTCTGTTGCCAGACAAACCCTGAGACTTTCCACCCTCACCTAGGATGAGATGCATGCTGGTGGATTGGGTTAATGTTTCAACTGGAGTGTAGGAAACGGTTGAAGAGGACGGAGCAGGAAATTGTGGCACACGAGTTGTTTCTTCTTGGTAAGTCTGCGGTTTAAGGGTAGTGGGAGGGGGTGGCCAACCAAGGTTTTCCACATCCTCCTGTGACCTGAGGGGTGAAACAGGTGTGGAAGGTTCAGAGGATTCCCTATGAGATAGAACAGTTGCCTGCTGAGCAGATTCTGCTAATGCTAAAGCCAGCATGCGGGCAGTGTTCTTTGGTTGAGGATGAGGAGGAAGAAGAGAGACAGAGCTGACCGGAGCAGGGCTGCTTGGTGAGTCCAGAGCTACGGTTCCTAGGGAACAAAAAAAAAAAAAAAAGAGTGTTCTAAAGTTTAGGACAAAAAAGCTGAAATCAAAAATTGGAAAACAGCAGCAACACTGTGTAAGCAGAAACTACTAATTTATGTTCACTTCTAGGGTCCTCATGCAGAGTCAAACAAAAACGAACAAACTAGACCTGCTTTATTAACAAAAAGTTACTTTCAGCTACTTCATTAACAAAAATCTAACTTACTCAAAACTCTGGTGACCATAATGATAAATCTAACAAAAGGCATTTAAATCATTCATTATATTTGAGCACCCTTACCTTGTTGGTCCTGAGCAGTGATTTGTTGTGATGCATCTACTCCTAATGCCTGTTTCTTCTCACACATAGCAGATTTGGAGAGAAGCTCTAAATGAATAGCTTCACTTAGAGGCAAATCTGTGGATCTAAAAGACAATGGACTAATTTTGGCTGGAGAGTCCTGGAGAGCTGGAGAGGGTAGAGACGGCTGGTGCTCGGGAATCTCTGGTCCTTTATTAACTATGGAGGCATCATTAGGTTGAGACGTACATAAGGGTGGCAACAGTGCAAACTTTTCACAGCTCTCAGAAGACTGGAACATTATTTTCTCAGAAGAATTAGAAGCACTTCTAAAGGCTGGACTGAGATCGGGAGACTGCTGAAGGCTAGTAATCTTCGGTCTGACAGGCGAGACTTGCTCTGAGTCACTGGCACTGCCGGGACTTCTCTTGAGACTTACAGCTTCGGTGTCAGCAGAAATGGCGGAGCTCTCTGCCAAAGGCAGACTGCACTGGAAAGACATAGGGTCAAAGTCCAAAGTGGCCATGCCAATGTCAGGGGGGCTCAAATCCACATCATCATTAGAGCGTGGAGGGGAAATAAGAGCTGGCACACAGATAGGACCATCATCCCCTTCACTGTCTCTATGGTCTATATTATCATAAGAATTGCAGTGCTGCCGGCTGTCCATTAGGTCACCATTAAAGGATGCGGAGAGGGCGTCACTACTGGAGCGTGGCCTGCGCGGCCGGTACACTTTAGACTCTCCTAGGATTATAACAAACATAACTGTAAGACTTAAAACATACATTAGACTCTCCTAAGATTATAACAGACATGGGGGGGAAAAAAAAAATAAAAATTCATCTGCACTACTGCATTACCTTCAACATTGTGCAGTGAACTGAGAGACTCCTCGCTCTTTGCTGATCGAAGCGTACCAGTATCCCCTCTGCTTCCTCCTAATGCCATGGCTTTAAGTTCATTAGGTTCACTTGGATTCCGGTGCAGTTTGCGCTTAGACGTTGAAGACGACTTGCCAAGGTTAAAAAATGACCTCCAACTGCCAACTGGTGACTTCTTTGATTTTATAGGGGGCCTTTTTCTGTGCAAAAAAATATCAAATAGTACCTGTTAATATTTTTAAATCAAGCTTACAGAAAAATATCAATATATATATATTTTCTTTAATTAATCTAGGATACCTTTCTGTAGGGAACTCAATGACTGTGTGGAATTTGCCCTGTAAGGCAGCAGGTCCTTCTCCCACTTCAATATACTTGCTATCTGCAGTGACAGGAGAATTGATTTGGGCTTGCGTGCGTGCCTGAGCTTCCTCCAAAGTAAGCAGCTTGGTGGAAGGTGAAGGTACTAGCAGTGATTTAGGACGAGACAAAGAATTGTGGCCTACAAAGGATGAGGGGGGGGGGGACCAAAAACAAAACAAAAAACACCACATCATTGCATAGTAATACACAAATTAATTTAATAATACTGAGAATTATCTTTCCAGCCAATGTTCATACATACCAGCTCCTTCTCTGATCAGTGAACTCAGCTTCGAGCTAAATAGAACATCTACATGATTCAGGATGAACTCAACCACTACTGATTGTATCCGTACTTCCATAAAGGCAGCAGTTCCACTGAAGCATGCAGACTCAATCTGTTTAGACCTTATTACAAATGGATGAGCAGGTAAATAATTATAAAAAAAAAAAAAAAAACCAATAAACTTGACAAACTTTAAAAAGCTTTAGAAACTTTATTTAAAATTACCTTAATAGGTTGGGGGCCCAAACAATGGCCAAATTCTTGCTGTGCATGTTGGTCACATAGCTAAATGTCGCTAATCGTGACAAGTGCCTCATTAGAAACTCCAGGGTCCTAAAAAAAAAAGACAAGTTAATTAGAACTGATTAATCACCTGACCAATAAGCTTATACCTTCTATTATTTTAAGAAATCAAATTTAAATGTTATTTCTGAGAAATTTAACTAATCCCATTTCTGTGAACATACAGGGTTTAAATCTTCGAAAAATATCCTCCAAGTTCTATAATGGAAGCGTATTATGAATTATTATTATTTCTATTAATTTAAGATTAAGAAGAAATGTGTTGGAATGGCCTGCAGGGGGCACTCTACCCATTCTTCAAACCTGTAATGCGGAGGAGGCAGCTGCTGGATGACATCATGTATTTTGATTAATCTCTCTTCATCTGTAGCTGCTGAAACTGCCTCCTAGACAGGGACAACAAGGAGAGACAAATGAATCTCACTGTTGTCCATTAATGTCTTTATTAAAACCATCACTCTGTCACACCCACTTCAGTCATGCCTAGCCCACATTAGCGGCAACTATCACATCATTCTGCTGTGCCAAGCGCAAAGCAAAACACTCAACCCCACCTTTAACGGTCATCACTGTGTGAATGTTGTCATAGCAACCACAGAAACTTACCCCAGCCTGTTTTATTTTCAGAATGTTTTTTCCCCATAGTGATGCAATTTCATCATAATGATGGATTCCTACACTACTCTTCATATAAAATATGACAACTTTTAAAAAAAAATATATAACAAGCCCAAACTTCTGTTTATCTAAAGCCTTGACACAAGCATCAATGCAGATGCCATTACTGTTTTACATGGCTAAGATTATTACACCTCTTAACATAACCCACAACAGGTTCGACAGCAGATATGTACGGATCCACATTCTTGTTCCAAGACCAGTCACTATTAAACCATAAGCATTTACGTGTGAAAGCATGAGTTGGTAGCATCACGACTGTCTCCATTTGAGAAGTGCTTACCGAGAATTTCTCATAAAGTTGGTAGGTGAGCAGTGGGTTAGGCAGCTCTCGGAAATAGAGCTTGCACAGTGAGCCAACACAGTGAATATCCTGGATGTAAACATCTTTGGTCAGATCTGGTATCTGCTCAGAATCAAATTCATGTCTAAAGAGGAAAGAAAAACATCACAACAACCAAGTGCTTGCAGGACTAAACAAACGTAGAATCAATACACAAGATATTTATATATAACCAATATGAAATTCTTACTTTTTGACACCAGCATACAGTGGAACCCAATAATACAATACAAACATTTCACCCTCTCTGATACAATGCCTACAGATAAAAGTGACTGATTGGTACACACTACACCAGAACGGAACCATCTGATTGGTCCGCTATCTTGGGATTAGAAAACATTATTCTGAGTGGATGCTTGAATCAAAAATATGGACACTCATTTTTATCAAAATCACTTGGAGAAGGCATCATCATCATCATCATGCTTTAAAATGGAAAAATCTTGTTTGAGTTTGTTTTTCTTGCATTTTCATGTAGTATATAAAACACCTTTACAGAGCATGGTTTACTCATATTACTCATGTTTCTGTGCAGTATGTACTAAACTCTGAATGAGTTTGCTAGTGCCCATATATAGGCTTAGACCAGGCCTTTATTGCAAAAAGTGATCTGGACAGACAAACAGAGTTTTAGGCATAGTCATAGAGCACTGTGAAGCATGTTGAAAATGTATGGTTCGAGGCTACATTCCTGCCTCAAGGACTGGGCAGCTTTCAGATACTGATTAGGAAATCTGCATAATATTAGAATGCTTCAAGATGTGAGGGCATCTGCCACAATTAAACAGGAGGTGGAACATTCAACAGGAAAATGATCAAAAGCACAATCCACAGAGGAATAAGAAGAAATGGAGCTAGAGAAAAGTATTGTTTAAGCCCAGATTTGAACCCCACTGTGGTCTAAATTTCCAGCGACTGGTGTCAGAGACTGGAGGATAATTATAATGAGTGGATAATTTTTTCGAAGTTACTTCTGCTTAATGGGGGCAATCTTCGGTTTTGAGGCCAAGTGTGTTAGTTCCTCAAAATAATACATTCACTGATATTTTGAAAAGGCAAATTTTTCTTCTGGTTTTGTTCACAGAAAACACCTGTATAGACTGTGGGGGATGTTTGCTTCTTAAAATTTCAAATATATTAGAAAATAATAATAATAATTTTTTTTTTTTTTTTTTTTTTTTTTAA
This sequence comes from Neosilurus mollespiculum, assembly GCA_030014195.1. NCBI lineage: Eukaryota > Metazoa > Chordata > Actinopteri > Siluriformes > Plotosidae > Neosilurus > Neosilurus mollespiculum. The sequence continues at coordinate 9,251,307 of JAQMYF010000026.1, read as the reverse complement.
ATCTACAATTTTTTAATGGGATGTACTTATTTTTTAAGTATTTATTAAAAGTCTAAAATACTGAAAATCTGTTTCATTTTAAATGCACATAAACAGAAGTTTTTAGAATGAATAAATATTTAAAATAAACCAGATTTTCAGTATTTCTATTACTATTAATTATATTCCCATACACTGGACATGAACAATCCACAGTTGTGACTGGCTTGGACCCTACATCTTGGATATCAGCTCATGTACCATGAGTACAGAAAAACAAAACTAGCAGTGAGTTAATGAAGCAACTTGGGGGGAAATAAATAAATAAATAAATAATAATAATGATAATAAATAAATTTATATGACAAATGGTAAGAACATTCATTTATTCATTTTCTGAACCGCCTAATCCTAATTAGAGTCATGGGGAGGCTGGCACCCATCTCAACCAACTCTGGGCGAGGGCAGAGTACACCCTGCACAGCTCGCCAGGCCATCGCAGGGCAGAAACACGCTAAAGGCAATGCAGCCTACTCTTGACAAATTCTCTCACTGTCTGGTGAGAGGCATGTAAAAGAACCATTGCTGATTTTTGTAAAGAGTAGGCTGCACTGCCGTCAGCGTGTTTCTGTCCTACGATGGTCTGGCGAGCTGTCCAGGGTGTACTCTGCCCTCGTCCAGATTCAGCTGAGATGGGCACCAGCCTCCCCGTGACCCTAATTAGGATTAAGCAGTTCAGAAACAAATGAAAAAAATAATAAAAAAGTGATAGATGTCTCCCAATCCAAAGGATATGTATCTAATAAAGCAGTTATTCCAATCCATCTCCTAATACATGGCTGATTGCTTTGATGCTACTTGCCAACAGCCTCATCAATATTCAAGATCCTACACTGCTTACAGGTCCCTGATTAAAATTTTGTGACAATTTTCAATAATTTGTTAAAAAAAAAAAAAAAAACATTTAAAAGTTTAGGGGAAAATGTGGAATAACTGATTTAAAATGAATCCTTACATAGTTTTTGGGAGTTATTACCAGCTTGAGTGTAAAATATCATTAAAATTATAGACGACATAAATACTAAGAAATTCATGTGACTATTTAAAGACTTCAAAGCTGCTATTTATATAATAAAGAAAATGTTAATTAAAAATTGTAATAAATTAAAAAAGCGTGCAAAATTGAAGCAATTACGGATAACTATATCCATAACCGTGTAGATAAATGAGTAAACAGTTAGGACCCAGACCCTCACACGCGCACACACACACACACACACACACACACACACACACACACACACACACTCCCATGAGACAATTTACTGGCAACAGCTTTAATATAAAACCCTCTGCTGTATAATGAACATAAACAAGTGCTTTATTTTTCCTGATATCCCTGCCAGTGTATTATATTCTTACACATACCGCAATTTCTGGATGTTGGATGCAATCCCAGAGAGCCGATACATTCCATCCACAATTCCATGCTTCTCAATGAACTCTGTGCAGCTTTTAAGCACCTGGGGGACTGAGGATTAAGATTATGAGTTAGTCACACCATGTGTTTCGATATGAATCGGAATCTGAAATTAAATACATTTGCATTTGTTCATTTTGCAAAAACATTTATTCAAACTGATACAAATGTGGCAGAATACAATCCAGCTCAGAGCATGAAGAAAAAAGCCAACTGTGATATAACGTTTGAAATGAAGTGCAAGTACTGGGAAGGGTGCAGTAAGATACACATGATGCCTGATCTTTCCGGTCAGGATGGTAACGCACCAAAATAGCATCAGTAGTTATATTTCTAACAGGGAACAATGATCATTAACATAAAAAGAAACAATTCATACCAAAGTGCTGTTGAATTCTGCATCTGAATGCTGCTATACTGCAGCAATTTTTCCAACTCTTATTTCAATGTGGATTATATATCATTAATATATGAAGTATCACACATTGTAACAGTTTATTGTTAGAGTTAATGTTTATGGAAAACGTGCGAGACAAGATAGTTCCCGTTCATCAGCCTTACCCCCACACTCTCTCTCTAAAAAAAAAAATGCAGCTTGTCATTTTAGAGAAACCAGAAAGCGTAAAAACTCTGTCCTCTAAACTTTTCTGTACTGATAAACTCTGCAAAGCATCACGACTGTTACAAACTGCTGACAACTAGAAATGCCTTCCATAAATGATCTCAAACGTCTCCTAACAAAAAAGGTCACAGCAGCACAAAGTCTGCACAGTCTCCTTTAATAATCAACTTTAACATGGCGAGAGTAACTCTGCTTGGTGTCGAGCAGTATCACAACCACCCTGTACACTTGCAGACTATATAACTGCGTATTAATCTGGATCCACAATGATTCAAGGCTGATAAGTTTGAGTCATTCTTTCAAGATTTCCTAGAAATCCACAGAGCACTGGGTCACGAAACATGACTGGTAAAGCATGCTATATATATATATATGCTAGATATGATTATCCAATAAATCAGTCAAGTTTGTAAACTGGTTGCCCTTTTTTTATTTAACAATGTCTGGTGGTAGACGCAGACAGATTGTAGACATACTACATAACCCTGCAACATTTTATTCAAACAAGATTAGTGAAGTCAGACATCCCTGCCCTGGCCTCTTTTTTCCTAGAAAAAAAAAATCCTTATGATGAGTGAGACTCAGGCTGTCTCAGAAGCAGCTGTTCGGCAGAATTCCTGACAGCGCAGTTAAAAATTCTCAGGCAGGATAAAACCACTTCTGAGCCACCACATACATACCAATAAGGATAAAAGCTTCATTGTCTAAGACCTAGTGAAAACTAAAAAACAAACAAACAAACAAACAAAAAAAAAAACATATATTGTTGCGGCATCTTAATTAGAGGGATTAAAGAAAACTCTGTCTTATAAGATCTTGAGTCGATTTTCCGTAAAACAGTGCTCGATACGTCGAAGTAGAGCTAAATATGTGTATATATATGGCCATGCTACTTATCCTGTACAATTAAGGTCAGATCTGTAAAAACCAAAATAAGTGTGGCCAGAAATGTGAAGAGAGTAACTATAATGTTATTTTCTCACACTAATTGTTCAGTCAGTTCAGGGTCATTGTTCTATAAGATCAGAATAGGGAGAAAAAGACTTAGTCTGACATTAACCCATTAAAACACACACACACACACACACACACACACACACACTCCCAAGTTGTTCTCAAGAGTTATGCCCTATAAAGTAAAAACTTTAAATAATGAGCAAAAAATACTAAAAGCATTTCCCCTGAGAATAAATTTCTGGTTTTGGTGATAACTAATAGAATAAAAAAGTCTACCCGGATTTTTTTTTTTTTTTAACCCTTAAACTGTAATCATGTTTGAAAAGCCAACCCAAACTGAAAGCATCTGGCAATAGTTAATGGAGGATTTTGTCGTCTAACACAGACAGTAGTGGTGATGGCTGCCAGGGAGCTCTGAATCAGTGGCGGAGAAATCTCCAGACATGGCCCTCCTAACCAATTCGATATGACCTTTACACCCTCTTAAGCCATAGGTTGCTGCAGCAACTGAGCCAAGCAGGCACAGCTAGCACAGTTGCTGGGGGTCGTTGAGCATTTCCTCAGGCCACACAGACAGTATTTACAAACGAAAGCTGGAAGCCAGCCAAGGTCTTCGGAAGACAGACACTATGGCCTCTATTTAACCTGAGGATTGAGTAAGGAAAACAGGGCTTTTAAGGACTTACCATCGTGGCCGGAGTTGAGGAGATGCTCTCCCAGGTCACAGCCGAACACCCTCTCTCTGAGGATCCCTCGCTGCTTCAGCTTCTGCTTTGTGGGCCGGGACTTCATGAAGGTGCGCAGGAAAGTGATCAACTTCCCGTGCTTCTTGGATACTGAAGGACAATTTAATTTATTTATACAATTCATGTTTACTTAATCAACAGCAAAAAGCAAATGCACTAAAAATTAAATACAGAAGTAGATAATGAAACGTGTCACTTGTTATGACTCGGCCATTAACCTTCTTAGCTTGTGCTTGAACTGTGACCCTGATCTCTGACCTGTCCTTAAAACCTGTTCTAGTTCATGGGTATTGAGGAATGAATACCTGCTGAAACTTTGTTCCAAATCCATGCAGGCTTTTACAGTTACAGCATTAAGCAGACACCCTTATCCTTACATTTATTATTTTTATACAACTGAGGGTTAAGGGCCTTGCTCAAGGCTTGTTGGTACTGGAGCTTAAACTCCTGACCTTTACAATGAGTAAGCCAGAGTCTTAACCACTAAGCCACCACTGCACTTTTAGCCTGCAGAGTATGCACAAGATTTTTTTAAGATGACCTCATGTGACCTTGACCTTTGACCTCAGAACCTATTCCAGTTCATGGGCTTTGAGTAGTAAGTAACTGGTGAAAATTTGGTCAAAATCCATTGAATGGGTTTTAGAGGACAGAGTGCCCACAAGGAAGTTTGGATGGAGAGATGCACACACAGATAACTTGAAGCCATAATGTCAGCAGGACAGACATGAATCATTCACACACTGCTCAGTGTTTACCCCGTGTCAAGTGTGGGACCTGCTGCACTGTTCACATACACGTGCTGTCTTTTACCAGTCTGTCTTTTTTGTATTTTTGTGGTGCTGCAGGGATTTTATAAAATATAAAAATGCACCAACTCTTATAGAAATGACTGATGATAGTCTTTCAGTATTATAAATCCTTTATCTACAAAGAGACAAAAAGAAACATTTGGGGTACCACTTCCTCCTCCTCTCGAACTTCTCTACTGACAACTTACTAAGTAAAGCCTAACCAAAGCCAACTTAAATTACAGCAATCAGCTAATAGTGGACTCAAATTTCTCTAAAAGGAGAACTTCATACTTCTACTTTCATAATGTTTGGGCATTAGTTAGTTATTGCACAGCTGGCAAAACAACACTGGGTGGAGTGGTCCTTTTCCCACTCTCTGAATTCATGATGTAAAGTCATATCATGCCAGATGAGTAAAAATAGCCAGGAACTCACACAGCAAACATTTTACATCCTTCCTAACAAATTCTCCAACGCTACTAAATACTCTTAAGGGCTCAGCCATGAAATTACCTACATGGTTTGGCCACCAAGCCGCAATTTCTCGATATTAGGCTCACACATTAATAAGTGAGTAACGCTTTCCACTCGTTTCATTATTGAAGCAGCAGTGAAGTACCGAGTCAGTCTGCTCTACAGCATTAAATGCTGACTATCATTGCCATACATATTAAACCCTGCAGCCCAGGCCATTTAAAACAAATGAGAAACACTTCAAGTAAACAGATGGGAAAAAAGACCAGGGGAATAATGGAAGAGTAAAAAAAAAAAAATACAGGAAATACAAACAATCTTTCTGACTCAGAACCAATCTCAATATTAACTAGTCTGTTTAGGAAAAATATTTTTTAAAATCCTTATTCTCACATTCACAGATGTCTTTCTGAAGCTCAGTCAACAAATTCTGTCTATAAGCCCTTCTTGGCTTCATTCCTGTTTGAATACAGAAAGCATTACAACTATAATCCAAAGATCCTTCTGGATCTGGAAAGTGGTGGAATCATAAAAATCAGCTGTTGCTGGAAATGTGGGGAACATGAGCAGCTGGAGGAGCTGCTGAGATAATTCCTTCTCACATGATATACTCACACGGATGTATGCATGCATGTACACACACATACAGTTCAAACAATTTCCAGAATAATTAATATTATATAAGCAATACACACAGCTCCAAAATAATTGCCACCATTGGTAAAGGTATGATAAAGGGAAACAAATATTTGGGATTGTCAGAGTTTGCCCCACATGCCATGCCATTACTCCTCCATGTCTGACAGATAGTATGTTTGGATCATGAGCCATTCCTTTCTTCTGCCATTCACCTCTTTTCCCATCAATCTTGTAGTACAAGTTACTCTTGGTTGCATCTGGCCAAGGAATCTTGTTCTAAAACTGGATGGGGATTTTTTTTATATACTTATTATATATTTAAGTCTAATGTGGCCTGTCTGTTCTTGAGTATTGTGATGGTTTGCATCTTGAGATAAACCTTCTTTATTTACATTCCTGAAAGTGTCTCTTGAAGACTTTGACAGTGATACGCCTACCTCCTCCAGAGTGTTCCTGATGTGGCTAGATGTTGTGAATAAAGTTTTCTTCATCAGAGAAAGAAATCTACGATCATCCACTCTAGTTGTCTTTTGTAGTCTTCCAGGTTTTTGATGTTGCCGAACTCGGCAGTGCATTCAAAATGTACCAAAGTTTTGATTTGGCCACAAGCATTTTTCAGTCGTTTAGATATGTTAGGGTTTTTTTATTTGCCACTTTCATTTGCATGGAATGAAAACTAAGAGCTCCTTTAAACATTAACCAAATCCAAATTGCAAAACACTTGGAATCAACTCAACCTTCTTTCTCCTTAACTTATGAAAAACTAAAGAACAGGTCACATCTGACCAACAAATATCCCATTAGTCTGATGTCCAGTTACTTTTGAGCCTGTGATAATGGAGGATAAAAAGAAGGCTATATTCCTAAATGGCTCGTAACACTACAATTACATCTTTATTTCTTAATTGTAAATCCACTGTGGAGATATACTGAGAGAAACTTATAAAATTGTCCCACTCTCTATACACTTAAGGACCCACCTGGATATTATACAGTCCCTAACAGTTGCTTGCAATCACCATACACTTACATCTTTTATGTTTTTTTCTTGTGTTAGTGGATAACGTACCCTGTAGTTGCTAAACAAATCCCCCACAACAGTGTTCTAAGAACTATGACCGGCCTTAGTTCCTGCACTGCGGACACACAAAAAAGTGCTTACTTCCTTAGTAAGTAGTTCTAAGTTTCAAAGCACTATGAAAAAATTCCTTTGGCCAAAAAGCATCCATTACAGGCACCAATATTCTAAGCTCTTGAATAAACTAATTAAAGCATGTTCTCATTTATATTTAACTTTATTAGCTTGACACAAATGTTCAGAAACTCGTAATGAGTCATCTATGAGTTCACTGGGGTAGTGGCAATTGACACGAAGGCCTAAGTCACTTAGTCATTTATCACCGTGGGGAAGATTATAGAACACGTGAGTTTCATAAATAAGGCAATGGCTATAAAATAATAGGTAATTTTAATACTAATAATAAATGTAACCTAATTCATCGACAATTGGGTCATTCTCTGAAACTGGTACCATAAAGTGTGACATTCACAATCCCCAAGTTTCAATGAAGTCCTGCATATTTCCCTCTATACTGACCATAAATTCATGAAATTCATTGTTACAGAAAACAGTGAAAGAACTACTTCATGTACATAACTGCACTTTTATTAGTAACAAACAGAAATATTACAAACAGAAATAAATCTGTTTGTAATACCGAATCCATATTCGAATTAATTCACGTATGGACACAATTCATCCCATTTGTTTTTGGTGAATAATTACAGTTTGACTACGTTTGAAGTAAATACACTTCAGGAGGAACTCAACTGTTCAGTGAACGTTGTAACACAGAACCTCACTTCATAGGAAAAATGGGTCGGTTCCGTATGGAATTGATGTGTGATTCTCAGTCCACAAAATAAGAAAAACAGGAATTTCTACTTTGGATATAAATTTTAACGCAAGATCTTTATTGCAAGACCTACTATTTGCACTTTGAGCTGATACTTCGGTGATAGTATGGCATGAAACATAAGTAACTAAAAAATGTTCCAATTTTCATCCACATATTGCCACCAATGTTGCAGAAAATTTTCTATTCCCCACCAATCAGAATCAAAATCAATTCAGAGGCATTTAACACAAGGTTCATTAACCATGAATGGAAATTCCATCCTGAATGGCTTGCATATGAATCTTTATAACTAGAAATGCATTCTTGTCACTAGGTGTATCCCCTGCGCGGTCAGTGGCACACGCAGTATCATCACATTTTTACTAAATTTGATTCTTGTGTCATGGAAATCAGGTAAAGAATGATGTCCATAGGCATATCTGGTATAAATAACAAACAATCCTGTGCTAAATTTGACATATCTGACTTTTTTCATGACAATGTGCATATTTCATATGGCCCTATGACCTTGAAATTAGCTCAAGGTGACGCAGTTTCAATAGGTTTGAAGACCTTGACATGAAGTATAACAGGAAACCAATCCGACAAAAATGGTGATAAGTGTTAAGAGGCAATTTTGATTAACTGACCTATTTGGCCCAGCTTCGATAGACTGGTAGGGTGGTGCCGTAGGGACCATTCAACATAAATATAAAATAAATCCATAAAGAACAAGCACTGCTAGAGTGTTAACAAGAAGTGTATACGGCAGTCTGTCAAAACAGTATCTCTTTAGCGGGGGATACAATTAATCTGTGATCTTCAATTATGTCCACAATTTATTCTATAATTAAATGTTGGGGTGATTTCTTTTTGCTTTTACGCTCCTTTCTGGATATTTGTTTATTTTTAGATTGGTTAATGATTTCCTACCTCATCAGCAATGCCATTTGATTACCTATCTCTTTTGCCTCCTCCTCTGTACATGTGCACCCTGCTCAAAAAGATCAGCTTTCAAGACTTTAATGCTAATGCTGCTTTCAGTGCTATGACATTTATCATCTTATAAATCTCAACCCAGCCACATCGTGTCACTGTAATTCAGAACAACACAGTGGAGGTGCATTTGGTAAATTTTAATGTTTAATGTCTGCTGTCTCCAGGATTTATACACTGGATTTGAGATTTAGCCCTCAACCTGCTCTATATTTTTGTTTCCCATTAGACAACAATGTAATGGCACTGGTGACATTAACATGACAGACAACTACAAACTGTGCACAAAAATAAAAAACAGCCTTGATCAACAAACTAGCACCTCAACCACTGGCTTTATCCAAAAACACAATGAACCTGATTAATGGTGGATTTTTCCCTTTAAGAACACGTGATTAACCCATTACATAAAACCACAATGGACAAAACAGGAAAATGTGTGCTAAGCCTGGTGACTGGAATTTTTCTGTGATGCCAATATCCCAAAGTCACTTGGACACTTAAGCAAATTTTGCAGACCAGGTGTCTAGTGTGGAGAATTTGCTCATCAAAAGCTTCAATGTAAAAACAAAAAAACAAAAAAAAAAAAAAAAAAAAAAAAAAACAGGCATTTCCTGTCCTACTTTTTAAAGACCAGCAAAGCTATGAATATGGAATTCACAGATCTTTCACACGCAAACAAGACAAGACAAACACAAATGCACTAGGGGGACAGAGAAGCTACAGACTCTGTTTGTGTGTTCCTGTCCCAGGATGTACGTAATCCTGGCTGAGGAGACACAGACACACAACAGTTGGACACAATAATAAATATTACAATGCTGATGCAGTGTGGGAAAAATTACAAGTGCAAAATGGGACACAGGGGTTGAACGGAGAACACAGAGAGGGGACGGTGGGATAGAGGTTTCACATTGCATTACACATAAATATCACTGATTATGAAATATAGTCCTTCAGCCAAGTCACTTGTTATCCACTGTGTATATTCAACACCAGTTAAATCTGAACACACAGGACTAAATATGTGGTTTTCAATGTCTTATTTAAAAAGAAAACACTTAATGTCTATGTATAAAGGCATTTCTAAATCATATATAAAGGGCTAAAATTCTCTAGAGCTGCTACATCTAAGCTCATGTACTAGTAAATATTCCCAACAACTCCCACAACAAATATTCATTATATATCAATTATTCACCAAAAGGCAAGGTGGATGTTGCTGAATAGTCTCCAAGTACTCAGCAATATCCAATGAGCCTGAGACAAATAACTGTTTTAGTACAGGAGAGAAAAACAAACTAAAACTACCTGACTTTTCCGGGTTGATAATGTCTATTGATATAATGTGATATGCCATCAGAGAATTAAAAAACAAACAAACATTATACCAATTGGATAACGCTTGAAATGAAGCTGCCGACACACACTCATGGTTTGTCCAGGTCACTTAGAGCAGGTGACGCCATCACTGTCACGCTTCAAAATGGAAAAATAAATCATAATATTCTTGTATTAGTTTGCTTTTCTTGTGTCACCGTGTAGTATATATGAACCCGTTGAATGAGTTAAAAACACACCAGCTTTAAGTTTCCATGTAGTGTACACTAAATGTTTGAATGAATGAATGCTATTAGCTGCACAGTGCTTATACAGAGCTCACCTGTCTATGTCATGCTTTAAATAATGCAAAACTAAAAATCTTGATTTAATCTGTGTTTCAGGTTCCTGTGTACCGTAAACTAAAACAATGACTCGTCTCAGGCTTGGTGGATGTTGCTGAATTGAATAGACTACTCGGTGTCATCCACCTCACCACTGGCGTATAATTAATTATCCCGAGATAGTGAGCCAATCAGATGACATTATTCCTGTGTAGTATCTACTATAATCTCGTCATGTTCAATAACTATAATGAATAATTACACCAAAATTATTTAACTGGACCATGATTTATAATTTATGGCATTTAGCAGACACCCTTACACAAAGTAACTTGCATGTTAATCTCATTAACACAACTGAGTAGGTAAGGATTAAGGGCCTGGCTCAAGCAGGCTCGAGCAGGTGAGGATTAAGAGCCAACAGTGGTGGTTGGTGGTAATGTGGGCCTGATCTCAAACAACGACGAGACGGCCTACCTAGAGGAGGTTAATAACCTGGAATTATGGTGCCAGGACAACAACCTCTTCCTCAACGTCAGCAAGACTAAGGAGCTGATAGTGGACTTCAGTACTAAGCAGGAGAGGAATTACCGGCCCCTGATC
>JAQMYF010000026.1:9197425-9233680 GCA_030014195.1 Neosilurus mollespiculum | reverse complement strand
GAGTGAGAGAAAGACAAAGAATGAGAGAGAGAAACTAAGAGAGCCAGAGAGAGAGAGAGAGAGAGAGAGAGAGAGAGAGAGAGAGAGAGAGAGAGAGAGAGAGTATTGCATATGTATAGTGTAGGTCAGTGAGGCTTTGGGGAAGAATACCAGCACGCACAGGGTGGGAAGAGACTCCAGGAGGCCGGCCGCAGAGCAGAGCAGGGGGACACTGAGGGGGGACGGCAGAGGGAGGCACAGTGATACATCATTACACATGCATGGGAGATTACAAAAAACTCAAGCAAATTATCAACATACAGTACACACAGGAATCCTGGAGACATCAGCAAACATGCAGGCAGTGAAGTAAAAAGCAAAACACAGATATCATGCAGCACCTTCCTTCCTTCCTCAGGATCAGCATGCACCGAGTTGCTCTTCACAACCAGCATGTTTTCGTCCACCCCCCAGATTCACTCAAGTGTATAAACCCGTGTCATTACATCCCTGTGCTTACACTCTTCCCTAAAGAGCATGCAGGATTGTGTATTCTGTCCACCCAAAGTCACCAGAGTGAATAGTCATAATGGGACACAACTTCAGGGATGCAATAAGCGATGTGAGGCACAAACATGACAGAAGTAGAGCGAAAAGGTCTGCACTGTCAGAAAGCTCTCCAGAAGACTTGGCAGAGAAGTCAGTCCAAAGCATGATGTAAAGTTCACAGAGCTTGATCTGAGGCCACTCTAAACATGACAAATTTCATTACACACCCAGTGAGCATTACTGTCTGAAACCCTCCATTTCAGACTTCCATTGATCATCATATTTATTTATTTGGTTCAAATTTATAGTGTTTGGCTTTGAGGCTGTTTTCTTAAAGTGCCTATAAATCAAAACTGGTGTTTCAGAGCTTTTTGACATTATGGTCAGCGTTATGCTAATATTCTTTTTAAAAATATAACAAATGCACAGATACTTGAGCATTCTGAGCATTTTATATACATTTTTATTTGTTTATGGAGGTGGGGGAAGATTAGGTTGATCATTGCTGTTATTATGAGGATATCCATTATCATATTCAACCAGTGGCAAATGGAAATTGCATCGCATACAATATATTACAACAGACCAATGTCTCAAGACACTGCATGCATTTTACAGAGCATTTTAATTAGGCAAACAATGACAAATTGAGTGTGAAAGTCTGTTCCTAAGGCATTAATAAATGTAAAGCTGTCAAAATAATATGACTAGCTTGTACTTCTTCCAAAAAACTTCTTCCAAAAAACCAACAAATAAGACATGGGTAAGGCTCATGAAAACTACTCCATGATATTGTGTCATTTACATGATTGCTATAATCCATATCATATTAAAATCCCTCATCTCACAAGGTTAAAAGCATACGGTTTAAGCATGTCATTTACGCTACTTCTGAGATCTGGCCCATGACCAAAATGAGGTTCAGGCAGCTTGTACTCATACAAGTTTAACATTGGGAATGTTATCTTAATGCAAAACAGGTTAAAACATGCTAAACTATGGATTTACTTCTGATTGGGCTGTTTTAAACAAGGTTAAATCAGTCAATAGTGTAAATGACAGGGCCAAAAATCACTTCTGAAATACCTTTATTCAAGGACCCACCACAGAAAAACTATTTGTCATTGGATGACACAGGTTTTGGACAAGGATCTTCAATACTCCAACTTTCTTCATAAAAAGTATTGAATTACAGTTAGCAAAACATAATTTTTCAAATTCTGAAACTGTGTTGGGAGGTTTTCATGCTTTACCGATACATATGTGCAAATACTTGCATTATCGATTCTTATCAACATGAACTGAGGGAAAATAATTTGCATTTTCTTCCCCAAACTTGCTATAATTTCGCCTGCCTTACTCTTGTGTGCATCATTCTGACCTTGTTGATACAGACAATAGAGGTTTATTGTAATTAAAGGTTTGTTCTGTTGATGCTTTAAAAGTGTCTTCCATGTTCTCTGAAAAAGTCAGTAAAGGTATTGCTTAATAAAATATTCTATAAAACAGTTTTTATTGCTTGTTGTTTGGATGTTGTTTCAGTAGGAGGTAAACCCCCTGAAAGTTTTCTAAAAACAGAAACTGGCAAGCACCAAGTTCCTGCGAGGAGTGAACAGCCAATTAGCACTGTGATGCACAAGAGCAAATCAGCATTGCAATGTATACAGACACCAAATGTACAAGCCATGCAAAATCAAATTGATGGTTTCTTAAAGGGGATTGCACATCAAAATGCCCTATTGTTATTACAATTTTTTTAAAGGAAAAATCCATTTCTATATACAGAAGTTAACGTAAATGAGCAGATGCCTGTCTGATGTATGTAAATGTCATGTAGCATTACATGCAAATGCCCCTAGTTTCAATGCAGGTAGTGACGTTCCATTGTTGCATGTTTACGATAATAAAAACTTGAAACTAATTGCATTTTATTCAGAAGTTTACTAGTTTATATCAGATTTATTAGTTTAATATCTGTATACTGTTTTTTTAACCATTATCTTGCCTTATATGTCCTATTCTCACACAAGAGTGAAACCGACTATGGCGAAATGGTGGCGTTTTCAAACAGGCTATTGGCAGATTATAACTTCAAAAATGTAAGAAAAAAAACACCTGATGATAAAAATATTCGTATTTCCAGTGTAACAGGGGAGTGTGTAAGGGTTTCCTTTTATTTTCTCTTACGTATGGTTCTGCACTAAAAATAGGCTCCAATTTCACTTTCACGGCTGTAATACACACAAAACATGCTTTCGGTATAAACTGCTACATTGATTGATTCATACCAAAAACAAAAGGTGGCCATCAGATGGGCAACTAAAATGCCTCAGAAACAGTCCTGGTATAAACCGACGGGCTTTAAGTGTATTAACTTCTCGTTTTAAACGACTTTTAGACCTTGATATGACATGCTGATGAATTGCGCTACACAACAATGGCATTTTAAAATGTATAATAATTCACAGAAGTTAAGATAAAGCGCATGCTACAGATCCTTGATTTAGATCTCATCTCTTTCCTCAATGCAGCAACTCAAGTACTACCCAGGCAGGGATTTGTCTTTTTGGAAATCAATACACTTTAATTTCCGAAAGCAAGTTTTCCTGGCCCGAGGGACCATCCAACAAGTGAAAAACATGACTCTTATTTGAATTTGAACATCTTATCATAAAATCACTATGCAACCTATTACAAAATTGTTAATATTTTTTAAAGCAGTGTTCAAAACACAGAATCAGATATGATCTGTGAAGAGCAGCATCTTATAGCTTCTATGAATATCGATTTGAAACAGATGGACATACAGGAGCTCACAAACACCCCTGGTTGGTCAGTATTACTCAAAGCAACATAAAAGACAGGAACGCAAGGCAAATTATGGCATGTTTGGATTTAAGCTTGTGATATTATTAAAATCCATAATCACTTGGGAGCCTGTTCTCTGTTAAGCTGAGTGTAACTGAATATGTGAAAACATAGTATAAAACATGAGGTGAAAATCACTGTATAGAGAAGGACTGCTGGGAAAAATTGTCGATGGTGGCGACAGCTTAGGCTGAGCCCATATTAACACGTGAGCAGCAGATGGACCGTACGCTTGAAAGATTTCACATCTCTCCCACTCACTTTGTCAGCGGTTTCAAAACCAAAGCTGGAAAAAAAACTGTCAAATGAAGTGAAAAATATTTGTCTTGAATAAAAAAATGATAAATATTTCTCTTTAAATGAAGACTGTACAGTAACAAAAGGAAGTGTTTAGTGTCTCCTCCGCACATTCAGAAGTTCTTCAGTGTTTCTTTTCAGTATCAATCTATCTCTTCCCTTCTCCTTCACAGCCCTTTTCTCTCATCCACCACAACCACACAACCCACCTGCATCCACATCATACTGAACATACATCCTAGATAAACAGGATTTCAATGGTGTGTTAGCTCAAAAGCACAGACGTCACTGACATTTTGCTCGTTCTGCATCTGATCTGATTTTGTGACCTTGTGTTACAGGTGGGGAGCGCTACAATGGGTAAATAAGGGTTGTTATATGATAAACACTCTCATTTCTTGCCTGAGTTTGCTTGTATATACCGGTACCTGGTTTGGGCACTGAATTGGTGACAGACTGAGGGACCTTGTCGTTAATCAGCTCCACGCACTCACTGGGAAAGAAGCCGACCTGAAGAGAAAGAGCGAGAGAGAAAAAAAAATAATCACGACGGAGGGAAACAACATCCACAGTATCTGTAAACATTCACTTCACAGCAGTGTCACCACACCAAAGTATAGCAGAACAGATAACTATTGTCAGTGGGAAAAATTTAAGGTACAACTCTTGTTTTGAATCATCTCTACTATAAAACTAAGTCATTTGGGGTAGCTTTCCGGAGATACTAACTTTTGTACTCTTCAGATGGAATAAGATTTCCACTCTATATCTGTTAAGAAATGATACTGGATAATATATATAATAATCATCATCATTCTGCACCAAAAATTCCAGCAATGGGAGTGTCTTCTCAATGTACACATAGCTGAGATGATAAAAATGTTATGTGTACTGCATACATCTCATTTTAACACAAAATGATAGCTGTGACCTTTATTATAGATGCCTTGTCCTTAACTATAGATTGCACACTGCCCTTTAGCATTAGTCAACCTCATGACTATAACACGGCTCTAGGATTTACAAGCGCTAGGAACCGAACGACCTACTTAAAACTTATGGAAGTGTCACTTCTTTGATAAATCCTTTAAAATATTGCCCATGGATGCTGTCCAGTCTGAAAAAAAAAAAAAGAAAAAAAAAGATGCACACTCTAATGTCTTGTTGGACTGCCGTTAGCCTTGATTACAGCACATAACTAGCTAAATAAATAGCATTGTTTCAACAAACTTGAACGTTACAACATTTATTTCCATCCAGAGTTGGGTTAATTTTTCACTGACATCTAATGATGGGAAAACTGAACCACTCCATAAAGTCTTCTCCAGCACATCTCAAAGACTTTCAATAGGGTTAAGGTCAGGACGCTGTGGTGCCAGTCCATGAGTGAAAATGATTCCTCATCCTCTCTGAAACAACTATGACTACGCGCTGTAATCGAGGCTAAACACACTCCAACAATGCTACTCACTAGGCCACCATGCCACCCGACAGTAAAATCAATCCTGAAACCATAATTTTCATATTCTATAGGGAAAAGTGTTTTGCAGTTTTTTTGTTAGTATAGTGCCATGCCTGATAATACTGTTCTCTGTTGTCTTTTATCAAAACTAAACAGAAAAAGGTAATCACTTAAATAACAAAAATATAGATGATGTTCAAAGGCTTTATTGTATAAGCCACAATTCTGGTGGTTTGGGTAAGTTACTGTTATCTTAACATATGTAGGAAGCCTAAATACATAATTTACCTACATAATTACCTTTGCCAAAGAGGTTATGATGTACAGTGGTGTGCAGTGAAGATTATACACCACCACTTTTGTCTAAAAGGGCTCCTAATAAAAATAAGTAAAAAAATTACTTCTCTAAAATTTTTTGGTGAAAATATATTGAACAATGCTGTTGTAGGCAATGAGAACCAAAAAATAATTCCAACAAGTATATTGAGGTAAAAGTATGGCTAATAAACAAAAACACTGAAAATACCAACTTTTCAGGAAAATTGAAAGGTGTCACAAATTGTATTTTTTTTTACTTTTGCATAGCATGAATGAACTTCAAACCATATGAAATGGGTAACGAGGGAAGAAATTAAAAAATACAGTGATGCAGTGATGATTATACACTTATACAAAACAAGTACTATTCAAGTATTTATTTCATGTAATATTGGACATGAGATTAAGTAAACAAACAACAAAATATAGTAATAAATTTAAGGGGGAAAAAAAGTCAATATTAATGTGGCCACCCTTTACTTTGATTACAGCATTTAACTTTTCAGGCAGGTGTTCACATATTTTTTTAATTTCTTCACTTGCTAAACCATTCCATATGGTTTGAAGTTCATTCAAGCTATGCAAATTCCAATTTTTTTTTACATTTATTTTTGAAAAATTGGTATTTTGTTGTGTTTTTTTTATTAGCTTTACTTTTACCTCAGTATACTTGTCAGAATTTTTTTTTTTTTGTTCTCATTGCCTACAATAGCATTGTTTAATAGATTTTCACCAAAAAAATTTAGAAAAGTAATTTTTTGCTTATTATTAGGAGCCCTTTTAGACAAAAATGGTGGTGTATAATCTTCACTGCACACCACTGTACACTTGGTTTTGAAGTTTGTTAGCAGGATTACACAAAAGGTCATGTGTGGATTTTCATAAAATTTCTACCAGAGGTGGGGAGAAGGACAAGAAAGTCTCCATTAGATTTTGGAGATGATCCACATCAAATTCTGCATCCAGGAATATTTTGAAGGATTCTTTAACAGTGTGAGATGTTTGACTATGTTTTGACATTTTGGTTTATATGGGGGATTGCCCATTGACCATGAATTGTTGACACACACTGCAGTCATGTCTTTCTAGGCTGTTCTTGTGCATGATGTATATCATCTACTAACATGACTTAGCAGACATATCTGGAAATGTCATCCTGCCTGAGGAATTTCTGGCATGGGTGCAGCGTCATGCTCTGCTGATTCCTGAAGCTTAATTAAACTAGACATGAGAGGTAAAGCTATAATGGAGTCCAAACAAGGCCTTAATAACATCCCATAAGCACCGTGTCACTAAAAATACAACAAACCACACCACACAGTGCTCATGACTCACATGTAAACAAAACAAAAGCACTGCGGAAAATACCCTGTCATTCCAAACCACTTTGCTAACACTATTCATGAGTTGTTTACGTTACAGCTGACAGATCTTTATCAGTATTTCTGCAACTTTTAGTTCCAATTAAATCATATTGGGAGATGGTTACCCCTCTCTCCCTCCCCAAAATAATAATAATAATAGTAATAGTAATAATAATAATAATAATAATTATTATTATTATTATTATTATTATTGATGCTGATGACGATGATTATGATGATAATAATAATAATGATGTCCTGGCATTGAACGTACAAAACTCTGGAACTGGACAGGAGGGAATACGGTTCTTCCAAAAGAGTTTGCGTTTGGACCCAAACCAAGCCAGCAAAAAATAAATGTACCGGCAGTATAACAGAGCCATCATTTTCTCCTTTACTTCTCAATCTGTACATTTCTTGAAACTTCCAATGGTAAAGCATAATAAACTACAAATCTGAAATACCACAAAGTTTGAAACTCTGTTGCCGTAAACATTACGACTACGCCATTAAAACCAGTCCAAGGTACTCAAGTTTCATACTTTACTTCATCTAATAACACTGGTACTACTGTGAAGGATGAATTCCTGCCAAGAATTACACCACTGTTTTCTTTTTCGTTTTCATACTTAGCTCTGACTGTTCTGACAATAACAATATTCTGATCCTCTTTCTGCCCTTACTGAGCCGCCCACCTCAGAGACCTCCAGATAAAAGGCACATGGGAGGATCCAATGTTTCAAAAAAAGAAAAAAAACAGTTTTTTCAAAAGAAGGTCCTTTATCTAACCCTAGTGTTAGCCCTAGCATAACCCTACTTCTTAGCACTCACCCAGTATCTATCTGTATGTGGTGCAACTTAAAGGCTCATCCTCTGCAAACAGATGCTGACTAACGCTCCACAAGCTGTCAAAATTAGACCGTCCACTACACCATAAAGTAACTCTAAGAAATTAAAATAATCCCCTCCCACAGAAGAAAAAGAATAACCTGCCATATATTTATGAAAATAACTTCTGTCATCATATTAACTTTTGGAAACTGTTACTGTAGTTCACTTATATTCACTTATTACAACCAGGAGATCTTCTTCCTCATTTGCTAGATCACATTTTCTCAGTATGATAGATTTAAAAATTACTGACTGTTATTTAACCCTTTGAATGTAGCTCATTTTATTTTCAAGTTTTCTCTGAATTAAAATAACAGACTTGCCTACAAAACTAACTTACTTTTATTACACAGTTCATTTGAATACTATATACTGATTGGTCAGTTACCGCATTCTACAGCCTTATTTCTGTTATGTCGGTATAACAGAAAGCTTCTGCGGGTGGCACGGTGGCGTAGGGGTTAGCACATCAAGAAGGTCCTGAGTTTGACTCCCAGACTCTGGCGTTTCTGTGTGGAGTTTGCATGCTCTCCCCGTGCTTGTGAAGATTTCCTCCGCTTACTCCAGTTTTCTCCCATAGTTCAAAGACTTTAGGCTAGTTGGCTGTTCCACATTTCCCCTAGTGTGAGTGTGAATGGTTGTGTGTGTTTACCCTGTGATGGTCAGCCAAACTCAGTCTTACCCAGTGTTGGCTGAGAGAGGCTCCAGCCTCCCTGCAACCCTAACTGGATTAAACTGGCGAATGAGTGAGTGAGTGAGAAAGCTTCTGTGAATAACAGACTGTTAATGTGGATCATGCCATTAGCGTAAGCAACTCAGGTACTGCCCTACCCTCTCAGGGTTTTTATTTCGCAATAACGCCCTGCGCACTGCACCGATTTTCTTCTGATACTGATTCTCAACAATCCTCCCTTAGTGATCTGATACATAATCAATCATTATTAAAAAAGATTTTTATGCCAAAACGCGAGGTGGATGTCGCTTAATAGAGACAACGACAATAGTGAATTAAATTCAGCAACATCCACCGAGCCTCAGGTCAATACTTGTATTAGTATATCGAGGCCTAACAGCAACAAGTGGACAACTCCACTTTTCATAGTTTTGAGAAAGTCAGTTTTTTCATTGTTTTTACATGTAAAATCAGTTTGTTCTCTGTTTCTTTATACACAGGTGTATTTGTGTTACAAGTTGTAAAGTGGAGATATCTACTTGTTGCTGTCAGGCCTCGAAATACTACACAGAAACATAAACAAAACACAAACTAGCTTATTTTTAAATTTTTTTTAATGCATGAGAGATGCAGGAGCACTGAACCATGCAAAAACAGGTGCACGGCTGAGCAGCGACATCTCTTTAACGCTCTTTAAACGTTTTAGTGTATACTCGGTGTCGACCTATATTGGACTTTTCCCAATATACCAAATATTACTAGTTGATGAGGCCAATTACTGATATTTGGAACCAATAGGGATTTCCATTAAAAATGAAAATCTATTAATATTTATAATAATAAATAACCAAACCTAGAAATCTAAATAAAAATAAAAATAACTGTTCAACCAAAACATTTTCTCATTTCTGATTGGTAGAAAGCAAGTCAATTTTAGGTATCTAGGCTTCTATGAGTCGACTTCATCGTTGATATGTATATATAAGTTGAATGATTACCGCATGATTGGCAGGCACCAATGTTCCTCCCCATAGATATCATACAGGATGGATCTTTGTAATTACTTAATTATATTGGTAAATTAAGATACCGATAATCTGCAAAATGCTTAAAATTGACCCCTAAGAATAAGCCAGGCCAAAAATTGGTCGACCCCTAGTATAGACTACACAGAAACATAAACAAAAGCAATGAAAATGGGATTTTTACAGTTAATTTTCACATATTCTAACCATTACAAAGCCAGGTCAGGTGAGCTTTGTCTGCTTTGAGTTGAGCTAGTGCTGTGTAGCCATTGGTACCTGTTTAGCTTACTCATTCAAAGTTTAGTATACACTACATGGAAACCTAAGTAAACCATGCGTTGTGAAGGTGTTACAAAAGTAAATACTATATACTATGCAGAAAATTAAGGAAAACTAATAAAAACTTTTTTTATTTAACCATTTTAAATCGTGATAATGATGATGCCACCTGCTCCAAGTGACCAACCATGAGAGTCAGTTATTTTAATACAAGCATTATTAATCCTAAGTAGTAAATACTACGTAGATTCAGCTTATTCTGTCACTAAATTCATTTTTATTTTCTTTGGTGTTACTGTGGAATTTTTGATCACTATCTAAAAAATAAACAAACATCTCTGGTACCTTCTAGAGTATCTGTTCAGTATCTCAAAAGCAGATTTTGAGATTAAAAAAAAAAAAGTTACGTCGTAACCCCTCAGCCAGGACGCCCACACACAGGTTTAGGTTGTAGGGAGTGCCTATGCAAAAGTTCAGAAAGCTGGCCTGTGCATGAGTCAAGCAATGGCCCAGACAAAATTACTGTCACGCCACCTGACCACACAAAGCCAACGACAATATCCCTCCAGCCATAACTGGCTGAGGGGTAAAAACCACGACTGTGAAATATTTACATTAAAATCTGTTCACACAACAACAGACTCCTGGATCAAACCAATCAGGTGTTAGCCAGATAATATGGGGAAAGTCTTGAACTCCTGTCATCACCCTTGTGTACCTGTATCTGTAAAGAACATACCTGGAACCCATGTTTCCCTCTCCACCATGTGGTATCCTCTTTAGGAGGCATGTCAATCACTGATACAATGTCTCCAACCTGAGGGTGAGAGAGAGCTGTTAAGGTCAGTACCAATGCTTTTCACCATTTCAATATTTCAGATATATCATTAGACGGGGTTTTCATTTCAGCTTCATTACATTTAAATAAGCATGCAGTCATACTGTCACCATGCTCACCTCAAATGACAGCTCATCGGCCGCCTGGGCGATGTAGCGCTTAATGACATGGGCAGCTGCGATAGCTGGGACATTGATGGAGGACTCTTCGTGGACCAGAAGACGATTCCCTTTGTTGTCAACCTGAAGGAAAACAGGATATGTCACCGGCTCATGGAAAAGTATAAGCTGGCCAGTTTGTAAAGCTCTTTAACCAAAAGCTAATAAATCCTTAAGCTTTTCTTGATAGTGCCCACTTAACACTGGGCTGCGGGTCTAACTCTTCCACTGATACGAGCAGAGCAGTGAGATAGCGTCAGAGTAATACCTCCATCCACGTAAGGACTGGCCCGCAGTTTATCTTGTTATCAGCAATTGCTGAGAGACGGGAAAGGTAAGCCATCAGCATCTGGAAAACTGCCTGTTGGAAGAGAAAACAAATGGAAACACACAAGAGCTACTTGATTCACCTTGATTATTATAGATTATTTCCATGGATATTTAAAAATACTCTGATATCAGCAACAACAACATACTGATCCACATGCAAATATAATTTTTTTCTTCAGGGATGACATACAAATTCTTTATAAAGACGAATTGACTTACCAGTCAATTTGAAGACATTGTGCAGGTTGAGAGGCAACAAGTTTGTGCTAATGGCTAGCACCGATTTCTACTGAATTGTTTATTCTATTCATTGTAAGTGTCATTAAACTGGTAGTAAAACGAAGTTGCGTAAAGTAAATCAAACTTACTTTTCCCAATGTGATGTAAGAGACACATCCTGTACCTATGACAAATGTGATGCAGTGATGCAGTGATGCTACACCTCAACATTTCACTAAGGATATTGCAGTGAGACCCAAGACTCTTCATACAATGAATTGTCTTCCACATTCTTCTGCCGGCCTACGACTGCCTCTCCTGCGAGTGACTTATTTCATTTATTGTTAATTACTATATTCATCGGCTCATTTCCTTCACCAACTTCCTTTGCCTGACCTAGATTGTTCCAAACACTTCTGGAACTCGTAACAGATCTTCGTCATGAGAATGTGCTTACCTACCTGAATCAGAGAATATCTAGGTGCTATTGCGGCAAGTCTTGTCGTGGTGGCTAACTAGTGGCAAAATAAATTCCTATAATACACTTTATAAAGGGATCCAGGCATTGGAGAACCACACCTTCAACAACAAGCTTCAGGGAGACCTGCTCTATCGAGAGTAGGGGACAAGGTAGCAGCAAGAAGGATGACGCTCGCTGGGCATTGCCAACAACATCCTAATCTTCCAGAACACAAACTTATTCTTTGAGAACTAACACATGGCTACAGAGCTCAAGGTAGACCAAAGGCAACGTTTGTTGATGTCCTTAAACATGATACTGACGTGGACTCCAGTCCCAAGTTGATTGCACTGATGGAGCATCAAGCAGTAAGGGAGGAGCTCACCTCAGCTTGGCTGTGTCCAATATAATATTAGTAGTAGTAGTAGTAGTAGTAGTAGTAGTATTAGTAGTAGTAATACCAGGTAAATGGGGACGGCTGTATCAGGAATGGCATTCAGTGTGAAAACCTGTCCAAATCAAACATGGGGATTCAATCTTTTAAGAATGATTCGCTGTGATGGCCCATAACGGTAACAGACAGAAGAAGACGATGATACTTTATAAGAAAGGAAGGAGGAAAGTTGGTCTAGAGGAAGTTTTTATTTTAAATCACAATTTTAAGACTTATGACCTTGCTATGACCTTGACTGTGTTTGAATCAATTCCAAAATGTAATCAGTTCATCTGCTTCTTACAAGCAATTCCACAGAGATTCTACTAACATCCAAACAATCATTCTTGATATATAACCATAACAACTGTCTCTGATGGACAGACGGAAAATAAATGTATAAAAATAGACAGTATATACCTGTGTAGAGTATTAGCCTCTGCATTTAGAGAGGTTTTAAGACTGGCAATATAAATACAAACCACACGGTGTTTCCCACTTCCTGTTTAGCCTTTTAAAAACAAAACAATAATTATCTCGACATGTGTTTATTTGAGGTTTAAAAGTGTTGGGCTCGAGTGAGCACTTATGCTTTCGAGAGGGGGAGAGAAAGAGAGAGAGAGCGAGAGAGAGAGAGAGAGAGAGAGAGAGAGAGAGAAAGAGAGAGAGAGACAGAGAGAAAGAGAGAGAGCGAGAGAGAGAGAGAGGATGTTGGAACAGGGATGAGAATGACTGCTTTTACTTTAGCATAATGGTGGCCCTAAAAGCTGCAGCTGCACTCTGAATGATAAATTTGGTTCAATTATTATTCCACATTGCTCTCACATTGAGTCATATGGCAAACGGTGCTGAGGTAGAGGAGCTTTTTATCTTTAATGCAGCATGCAATTCTTTCTGACTAATAAATTGCTACATGACTTTGAAAAGCTTCCCTCAAAAATGAGACTTCAAGGCATGTACACACCTGGAGGAGGTCAGAGCTCAAAAACCTTGCTTAAAACTCACTGCATGCCGAAACCTGCTAAAGGTCAGATTATAAAAAAGATTTTTTATAACTTTCACGCTAGTCTTCTCATAGAGAGTCTAGCTGAGTCAATTTGCTCAAACTCGGTGCTTTGCTGTGACTGTGCCTAATAACAGCAACACATTCTGGAACTTTGTACCCAGTGTGCACTGTCTCCGCTGCTTGTACACTTGATTTCTCATTGGCATGCTACAAAAAGAGGAATGAGAAAATGAACTTTTTTCTTTTTTGTTTTGAAACCTGATCGTTATCACTTATGTTGGATATTCGTTGAAATGTTTTCTTCTATTAAACGTCATTGTGACTGTGCAAGCAATGTCCACGTGAAAGGAATGTGAATAAATAACTAATTTCTTACATGAACAAAAAAAAAACAATGACAAGAAGAAGGAGAAGTAGGAAGAGGAGGGAAGAAGAAGAACTACAAGAGGATGTGGGAGGAGAACAAGAAGAAGAAGAAGGAGAAGAAAGAAAATTACAAGAAGGAGAAGAAGAGGGAGAAGAGTGACTGAGTGAGTGAATGATTGCTTCATGTCCAGCCAACAATTTTTCAGTTATATTCAGGACAAGAACAATTTTGAATCCAACACTCCTTAAGGCAGAAACACGCTGATGGCAATCCAATGGCCTACTCTTTTCAAAAGGCAGCAATGGTTCTTTTACATGCCTACACACAATGAGAGACATGGCTGGCCTTTGATAACCCAGTTAGCACTGGGGGGACAGCAGTGTCTACTTGGTGACAGTGGGGCTTTAAAATGTAAAAATGTAAGATGCTCTGGATAATGGTGACTGCAAAATGCCATAAATGTAATGTAACAACAGAATTTTATCTGTGAAACTCATCTGATTAAACTTGTTAAAATACATATATGTATATTAGATTATTTAATATATAATTGATTATAGCAACTAGCTATGCTGCGAATACCGGGAGCAAAAGAGTTGCGTGATTTTTAAAGTGGACTTAGCCATTATCAGACTGCGCAAAACTTTGGGATTCCTCTTGCCACATTCAACAAAGTGAGTGTACAATTCACTAGCAAAGGCAGGGAATCAAAAGCATCCTGTTCAGGTCGACCTGGACCCTCTAACAGGTATCTTCAGACTGTTGAAAATAATCCCAGCTGTAAGGCAACTGATCTTTCAGAGAAACTCTAAGTGAGTCAAAGTGCTGCTGTGAGGAAGGAGGAAGGGCCTTGCTTAAGACCTTCTGATCATTGGCTCAGACCCGTCAACCATTGTGTCTCCTTGACCCGTCAACCATTGTGCTATCCATGACTGGGATTCAGGGAGAACATTATTGGGAAAGATATCATTCCTCCCTCCTTCAAGTTGGTTCAGCTTTCCTATGACATTGCATAAGCAGTAATTTGAACACTTGAACATGCGTTGGCTGGATGCATGTCTCTGATGAAGCACATCCTAGCCCTCAAGCTCTCTGGCGGCTAGTTGTTGTGCCATAGGAGACTTTTTTAGCAGGATGTGAACAAGCAGCGACACAACTGGGAGAATACTGGGTAAAGAAAAAACAAGGAATGAGAAATCAAATACTTTAGAGATCAGCAGTGACTCATACAGCACTGATGGGATGTATGCCAGCAGAACCTCCTTCCAGTTTCCACGCAAATGTCCCAGTGGTTCCAAAACTCTGGCGCCACTCAATAAAACCCAGTCCAAACAAAGGCCAGAGCAAGAAGAGGACAGGGACACAAGTCAACTTGCAGAGGACCTGAGCCTTGCATGTCAAATATCCTAATATCCTATTTCTGCTTATTTTGTTCCTGTGTTAAAACCTTTAACCATAAAAAAGTGTCAAACCTCTAAAGCTTTAAACATTGAAAGCTTTTTGTCAAGAGCTGCATTTGCAAAATTGCACAATTAATAAAAAGAATTTAAAAGAATAAAAAGAATTGATTTTGAACCATGATCCATCACTAAATCAACACCCACCACCACAACCAACACTAACCCCCTACCCCCTACCGCGCCCATCTCTACTGATTATTGCTATAAAATAAGGGAGAAAAAGGCCTTGGTAATCAGCCAAACCTGACAAGTTTTACCTACTAAACAATTTACAGGGTACCAGTGGTGAATTAGTGTTACTAGCTATTTAAAACGATCACGTATAACATCAGAGGTTCCTTCCGGAAACATCAGTCCATGCCCGTTTTCAAAGTGCGTGTGTTACAATTCTAGGCATGCTCAGAGACATGTTGCCTTGTCTGTTTGGCTGTTCCAGTCTGGTAGTGACAACAACTGGTTGAATTGGCCATTCTACACCACTGACCCATGTAGCATAACACATTATGGGCCTGTGCTGAGCTGCACAACTAACAAGCGCAGAAATCACTGAAAACATTTCTTTGTGTTCCTAAACCAACTGACGACAGGTAAGCCAAGCTTGGCAAAATGTTAGATGAATAAGCCATTTTGGATTTACCATCACGACAGCATTCCTGTCCTCAGATTCAACAGAATGTAATGTTTCACTGTCTCCACAAGAGACGTCAACCCCGCCCAAAGTGTTGACATCACTTACTGCTAACTCCCACAGTTCAGCCCCGCTAGTAATCCACGAGTTAAAATAACCGGTTTTGTGCTTTTTAGGGTCATTTATGTTAAAATAAGCATCTGTATCACTCATGGGTGTCAGCAGGTGAAAGTTATTTTGACTGAAAATATATTTGGTGATGCCGGAGGCTCCGGTGAAGCCGGCTCAAGATACAAGTCTTGGGGACACCTTGCAGAAAATTGGGAAAGATTTACTGCTCAGAGGTGCATTCTGAAGGGTATTTTATGCTATCAGTACCCATGTAGCAGTGTTGATGCAGCACATTAAAAAAGTGAACACAGCTGAAATTTCCAGTGGCTTATAACAGACCTGTTACCTTTAGTGTAGGATAATTTCATCTTGAGATATATATATAGAGGAGAAAGAGAGCACAAAGTATCAGATGTAATACTAATTGATTACAAAATTGGATTTATTCATCATCATCATTTTCTGAACTGCTTAATCCTAATTAGGGTCGCAGGGAGGCTGGCGCCCATCTCAGCCGACTCTGGGCGAGGGCGGGGTACACCCTGGACAGCTCGCCAGGCATCGCAGGGCCGATTTATTTATTTGATAAAATGAATAAATCTAAAAATAAGTATAATTATTGGATTTATTCAATTCATGGTATTTTGTTAAATTCTATGCCTATTGTGAATGTAATACTTCAATCAAATGTGCACACTCTGTATAATAGACTTTAATTGTGGGACAATTACAAGATTAAACAGCACAAAATAGATAAGAAAGGATAGAATTTAGTCAATGAGCCAAAACGACTTGGGGAAAAGTCTGACTCATTTACTGACTCAGTATTTTATGTGGGAAATTGATCATTTTTGAGTGGAAGTCTATGGAACTGGAAGTCTTTTGTAGCCTGTCCCTAGTGGATCCCGGTGGTATTGCACCTTAACAGACTTCCAGGTAGGCTTCATATTCCAGCTTGGGTGGTTGCTGCTGGATAAATATACACACATCCGTGCCCAGTGAGAGATCTTCCTCCAGCGTATTTTAGCGATTTAATTTTGACAAAATTCATATTTTTTCGTACAAGAACTTACACACCCATGGTGTCTCTTAAACGTATTATATACGCATAAATCATGCTGTAAGGATGACCAAGGATGACCGATACTCTTACTCTTTAATTTTCACCTACTAATCAGCATTGCAACTACGCTAGCAATGTCACTCTGTGAATAAATATCAGAATCACTAAACTAATCACTAATCATAAATATATAAACATGAATTAACTTAAAAG
Organism: Neosilurus mollespiculum; assembly: GCA_030014195.1. Classification (NCBI taxonomy): domain Eukaryota; kingdom Metazoa; phylum Chordata; class Actinopteri; order Siluriformes; family Plotosidae; genus Neosilurus; species Neosilurus mollespiculum. Next base: position 9,216,689 of record JAQMYF010000026.1, on the reverse strand, counting down.
GAACCATTAAAGGTAAAACAATACTAAAAAGGAGCTGCTTTCACACATACATTCACGGCATTTTGCAAATGCCCTTATCCAGAGCAACTTACATTTTTTATCTCCTTTATACAACTGAGCAATTGAAGATTAACAGCCTTGCTCAATGGCCTAACAGTAGCAGCTTGGTGGTACTGAGGCTTGAGATCATTAACCCAGAGTCTTAACTACTGAGCCACCACTGCCACACATTTACAGTGTAACTTGAACGTTGAAGACATTGTATGGAGTGACTGTACGTGTGAACATAAATGTCGGAGTCATATGGCCTATCACTCTAACTTTATCATGTTAGTTTCATAGTACAAAGTCCAGGTAACGTCTAGCGTGTGTAACTTTCCAGACATTTCACAGCGAGTGAGTGGGTTGTACACTAGTGATGCATCATTCGGGGTTTTACTACCCGCACTTACTGAACACTTTATTACAGCCGAATTCCTCCACAAAATGTGACAAGCCGATCTTCAAACCACTAGTTTAACCTGTTTAGCGAAACACTTATTCTGTCTTTACATTTTTTTAAGCATGTATAACATATTGATTAAAAGGCGTATTGTATCTTATCCAAATAAAATAGCATGTGTTGCTAGCTGGTATGAATATATGGGGGATTTTTTGCTCTTAATTTCTGTGGTTTAGCAAAGTTCTTGTTTGTTGTTGAAGCTAATTAAAACCATTTAAACTGAAACAGGGTGGCACGGTGCCATAGTGGATAGTACGTCTGCCTCACAGCAAGAAGGACCTGGGTTCAAGTTCCGGGCTTGTTGACGGCATTTCAGTGTGGAATTTGCATGTTCTTCCCGTGCTTGCGTTGGCTCCCTCCACGTACTCTGGTTTCCTCTCACAGTTCAAAGACATGCACATTAGGATAATAGGCTACACCAAATTGCCCCTGAGTGTGAGTGTGAGTGTGAATGGTTGTGTGTGTGTTAGTCCTTCGATGAACTGGTGAGCTGTTCCCTTGACCCAAGAAGGATCGATAAGGATGAATAAATAAACTGATGGCACTATCCCTTCCACGACAAAGCTCAAGTTGAAACCACTGACTAGATAGTGACCAACATTTCACATTTAATACTGTGGTGGCTCTAGTATATCCCACACATGCACACACACAGAAACAGATATACCCAACTTTAAAATGAGGGTCAGGTGCACAGTCTACTGATTTATATACTCATACCGCCATGCATAATCCTAACATCCACACCACAAATCCACTAAACTAAATCTCCATTTACTCAAAAGCTGGGTCTCTACAGGCTCTCTAAAACTTTTCATAGCACTTTAACTACAAAATTAATTTCATGGACCCTTCTCAGCACAGATGTTTGCTATGATTATTATATAAATATGTCCAGTCATATGTTGTCTAAAGTATTTATTGAGCTCATTAATATTTTATTCCTAAACTTTCCACCAACTGAACACATTGGATTGATATTGCTGTTATATTTAGTCTGACTTAGTTTATGTTATTGAGGTTTGTATTTAATTCTTTTGATTCATGCAGCCAGTCAAACAGGCCAATAAATAAAAAAGATGACAAATAAAGTTTGATAATGATGGATGTTGATTTCCACTACTCTAAGTACTCTCACTCACTCATTCACTCACTCATTTGCCAAACCGCTTACTCCTACTAGGGTCACAGGGAGGATGGAGCCTATCTCAGTTGGGGTACACCTTGAACAGTCTGCCAGACTATCACAGGGCCAACACACACACAACCATTCACACTCACACTTACACCGTGGGGCAATATGCAGCAGCCAGTTAGCCTAATGGGCTTGTCATTGGACTGTTGGAATAAACCCAGAGGAAAGTACCTGGAGGAAACCCACACAAGCACTGGGAGAACAAGAAAACTCCACACAGAAATGCCTGAGCCTGGGAAGTGGAACCAGGACCTTCTTGCTGTGAGGTGGACGTGCTAACCACTATGCCACGGTGCCGTCCCTACTGCACCTAAATTCATTCATTCATTCATTTTCTAGGCCATCACAATGACAACTCACACAACCATTCACACACACCTAGGGGCAGCCAATTAGCCTACTGTGCATGATTTTGGACTGTGGGAGAAAACTGGAGTCCCCAGAGGAAACCCACGCAAGCAGTGGGAGAGCATGCAAACTCCACACAGAAACACCTGAGCCCGAGGTGTATAATCATGGGGCTCTTGGCACATCAACATCAACATGAACAACTACATGCTTGTATGAAGGTGGGATGAAAATTTCGTAGGCTGACCATGATACATGATGGTTTATTTTTACACAATTCTTCCATTAATATTGCAGCACTTGGATCCTCTTGGTATAAAAACTCTCAAGTCTGACTGCTTTTGCCATTACTCCCTCTTAGTCAGCCTAAGAACTTTTCAGCCCACCCTTGTAGCATGCTACAGCAGGCAATGCTAAACCGAGGTTAGACCTCAAGAAAATCCTAAAAGACTATGAGCTATGAGCCTCCATGAGGGTGAGCTTGTGTAATGGTGAAACAGAGCAACCCACAGAAGCGGGTGCTCTTAAACAGAGAAACAAAGAGCCTTCCATTTCTGCTAACCATAATGGGCTGTGTTAAGAACCACACCACTCAGTCATCAAAGCAAGTCTGTGGAGCTGAGAAAACACACCACAGCTCAAGTATAGCACTCTAGAAAAAAAATGCCTAGACTATAGAAAAACACCTGTTTCTACAGCTAACTGCAAGATGCTTCGGAGGTGATTCAAGCCAGTAGTTTGACCATTCCTTTTAAAAAGCAAGCATAGTTGTAAAGGCAGTGCAGAGCGTAGGTAGTGTGTCAAGTGCTTTACCTCTGTTCTTTCTCTCAAGCTGTCGTATCGAGGCAGCTCTGGGAGCTGGGAAAAGCGCCGGTCATAGATACACAGATGGAGGTGTTTGTCCAGGACACGGAAGTCTTCATAGCTGCGTCTTACCATCCAGCTTCGTCCCTGTGGGGTGGGAAGAGATGATCACTCAAACAGGAAGACAAGCTAATATACTTCACATAAATTCCATACACACACATGGGCTTAATGCTCAGCAGGACAATGCACTGACCACGCATCACAGATGCTACAACAATCATCTCTCCTCCTAAAATTCTCCCAGTGCAGTAAGCACCACACAGATTGCGGTTATGATTAAAAAAATGAATATCGAACTGAACAAATAGCTGAATGTTGCTCCACACTCCACACAGAAACGCCTTCGACCTCAAGATCTGGCTGTGAAGTGGACGTGATAACCACTACGCCACTGTGCTGCCCATAAATGATACTATGCAACACAAAGGTAACCTCCTCTTCAACTGTGCACAAACTTCTCAGACATATGCCCCACCACCATACACCTAATAACTGGATAGCTATTAAAGGAGAAGTCCCTGTTATAGCAATTTCTCTTCTGAGCATCCCCAAAAGCCTCCATAATAAATCCCACTTCACGTATTATAAAAAGAACAAATGACAGTAGCATTTTCAACTCAAGAAATAAAATGAAAATTTGACACAGAAATCAAAAATAATAACAGCTACCAACTATTAACTATTGCTGACATTATTATTGGCTCTCTAAATGAGCAGCAGGATGTGAAAAGGTCACCCTGTTTGCTGTGTTATGGAGGGATGTTACTTCTTATCTTCCCCATTCCACACGTGATGTGATGTGTCCTCTGTGAGACATCCATCATCGTGGCAGGTTTCTGGAGCCTGACTTCTGGAGTGTACTATAAAGCTGTCCATCCTGTACGCCAGCGCACCCACAGAGCGAGCGCTGCCAAGAGAGTGGCTTTAACAACCTTCTCCTCAAGCCTTGTAGGTCCCAACCTTCATGTTTTCTTATTTCACAACAGACTTCTACTTGCCAATATTAGCATGCTAGAAAGAACTCTAAAACCTATATGCTTATTTTACCAAATTAGGACAGCTCTGATATTCTGTTCCCCCTTTTCTCACCTCATTGTCCAGCCCACAGCGCTCTAATCCAAGACACCTCAGTCTTTTGATACGGTTTTCAAAGATCGCTCTAAACTGGAGCTATGGCCGAGGGACTGGTGAAGCCGTTGGGAAAATAAACAAGTGAGTGCAGCCTGTGGTGCTTTATTCTCCCGCTCTCATTTCATTTCATATGGAACGTCTGGCCTGGATATTGTTTGGGACTCCTTTTTTAAGAGAGTGTGGAACTGAAGCAACCTATGCATGTGCGTCTGTGCTTTCTCTGGGTTAATTCCACACCACTTTTTTTTTAACAGAAGGAGCAGGTCTGTGGATTTGGTACTGCTCTCACATACAAAAGGGGAATGGGAAATTTCCATGCATACACACACAAACCTTTTTCAACAGGATCAGAATGAGAGTTGCAGTTATTCAGGCAAGTGGAAGAACAGAATCTCTTTAAAAGTCTCTCCAAGCTTTGTGTTATTCATTTCTTTTTTATAAGTTCTGTTTTTTGGAAGGAGATCTCTACCGTGTTGCAGGCTTGTAAAAGCAATACATAGACAAAATAAAAAGGCTTTGTTGAATTTACAGACTGAAAAGCTTTGGGATCATGGGTATCACAGATCCCTGATGAAAAAGACACAGGACAGATGATCTCAGCCTCAAACTGTCCGCCTACAGGATGCAAATCCTTTGGTACAATTTCTGGCCACTAACTTCATAATCCTAAAAACTGAAATCTGATTGGCACTATACACTTTCAATTGAGTTTCCATTCGCCGATCCATCCGTCCACACAATCATCCACCGAATCATCCTCACAGCCATCTAAGCATCCATTCATCTTCAGTAAGTGCATTTTCTGGTTAGGTTGGCCCATTCTGGAATCTATCCCAAGAACACTCGGTGTGAGGCAGGTTTTTGGAAAGTGGAAGGAAACCAGAAAAGCAGAGATTAGACTCAGATTACACCAGAGACTGCAATACATTTGTGCAGCCATCCAATGAATGTAATCTTGCAGACATACTAACAGCCAAGCAATTAATGTAGCCCTGTTTCTCACACTGAGTGTGAATGGTTGTGTGCGTATTGGCTCTGCAATGGTCTGACAAGCTGTTCAGGGTGTACCCTGCCTTCACCCAGTGTCAGCTGATATAGGCACCAGCCTCCCCGCAAACCTAATAGAATTAAGCTGTTTGGCAAATTGAGTGAGTAAGTGAGTGAGTGAGTGTTTCTCACACCCACCTGTTAGTTCTCCCCTATTATAGAGGGTGAAAGGGAGAGGGTGAAGGCCAGCATTAGCTCTGAAATACATGAAGCCACGGCATCTTTCCGAACTGCTGCTCATGCCAAGCCACAGGGCAGCTGTACACACTTGGAGGTAAGCATTAACTGCCTTCCTCCATATACATGAGCTCACAAAGATCCCGGACTGGTTAGTGTCACACCGCAAGGAAGACAGAACACCGACAACATGGCCAATGTTTCTCCTAACGATAAGGGGAATGCTTTCTCATGTCAAAAACCACAATCCACAATCAACCAAATAACCAAAGGCGCATTCCTGACCGAGGCACTAACTAGACCACTTGAGAAGAAGTGGAGTGTGCTATGCTGGCTGTCAAAAGCCTGCAGAGAAAACCTCATTCACCAATTAGCTACACGTTCACTTGATTACCAATTCAGACATGCATTTCAAACCTTTCCTTGATCATTTCTTTGCCACTCGGTTGTTTCCATATTCTCACTTGTTTATTATTCTGATGTTCCCAAAGTTTTCTTCTCACAGGATTCAAACAGCAGGGATTTCTGTGTCTTAAATATCATTATTACTATTACTTGTTTGCTTTGAGTCTTGCTTTTTTCTTCAGGTTCTAATGGAGGCTTTTCTCACCAATGTCACTTTAAGGCTGATTCTTAGGTACATTTTCCTCACGTCATTCATTTATGCTCACTCAAGCCGAGCGAAAGTAAAACTATACACACAGCGAGGTAGCAAATCGACTCATACCTATGCTCACGGAATTCCCTATAAAATGTGTAATTTACAGAATTTTGACTTTTTTTTTTTTTTTGGCAAGACTCCACTAGCTTTACAACCCTGTTTTCAAGCAACGTCAATCCCAGGGTCTGAAATTTTTACCTTTCTTGCAAATTACGTGGAAGGTACTGTGACAAGCCGATTTTCAATCCGCAGGAAATTATGTGTGTTTGTCTGTCAGCAGTCCACGAGCGCACGTTCATTCTTAGTAAGGTATTAGCTTTCACGTGAGCTATATTTTGTTCATGTTATTATTACTAGAAATTTGAGAGCTAACGGAAACTGTACTAAAGTAAAGTAATATTACGATAGTTATTACATTTATATGGACAAGAACTTTCCATGAGAGCTTACAGAAATTGTACTAAAGTGGGACTGGTGGAGCGTTAACACGCATTCACTGACCCTTCTTATGGGTACTCGGATACACGCGTGCTCTTTCTAACTTGAAGACGAAGTTGAAGGCGTTAGACCTACTGGAAAATTCCTGTCTACGGACGCAACAACAAAATCGAGCTCATGACTTCACAGTATTTGCATAAGTATGGAGGTCCACATCTCCACTGTAATTATAAATGGATAAAACTATGACTTCCCATTCTTTATTAGGAAAAAATTATATTAATTGGTAAATGATGTTATTAAAAGGATAATATATTTAGAGTTATCAAGGTGTTTACTGTCTAACTGATAAAGATGATCAAAAAGTACCCAAAAAGTACCACACCTGACAGTAGATGTGAACCAGGTACACCAGCTCTTTCGATTCCAAGCCATTCCTGCTCACTTCACTCTGCTCTTCAGCGAGGCTCAGCTGCAAAACACACAAAGACAAAGAGTTCAGGAAGTAACTAAGGCAGTCAAGATAAATACTCCTTTTACATTAATATTATTATTTTACATTAACAGATTCACATCCTATAGTCCATTGCTAAGGCTTCATTCACAGCACTTGGGTTGGGTGTTAAGAGGTTAGCTGAGGAGGCGTTGGATGATTTGTCATCAGCTGAGCATTTTCCCTACATACTATAAATAATAGATGAAGATAAATGGGATTACTGCAGCAGTGTGTTAAACTGGCACAGCAGGAGATCGCTGCTATTGTACTGAGATGACATCTCTTAAGTGCACACAATCAAATCGTCTGGAGTGGGTCATTTATAAACTACTGCAACCACACACAGGTAGATGGTCCTTGGTATATGAGTATAGGTCTCAAATAAAGCCAACACTATATTGCATGCCTTTATTAAAATAAGAGTATTTGATAACTGACTATCATTAGATTATTAACAAGGTAAAGCAGAACATCAAGGGGGCTATGCAAGCAACCCACACCGAGCCTGAGGGGAATAATTGTTTTAGTATATATTACAAGTAAACAAAAGGCACACTAATATGTGATTTTATGGTTTATTTCTTGCAATTTTCTAATTATGATGGATGCAGGTAAGCAAACAGGTTAATAAAAGTCTGAAATGGCATCCCTTTAACTCTCTTTAGGAGTTTCACTATATACAATACAGGAACAAAAAAAAACCCCAAAAAAACCCAAAAAACAAAAAATTTTTAGACTTTGATAGCTTAAATTTTCATGTTTTTGCCATGACAAAGGCAGGTCAGGTGAGCTCTTTGTGCTCAAAGCAGAATTACACTGTGTAGCTAAAGGCATCTGTTTAGCCTACTCAGCCAGAGTTTGGTACATAGAAACGAAAATGAGTTGAATAACATGTATATACTACACAGAAAATACGTTTTAGTATATACTACACAGAAAATAAACATAAAAACAACATTTTTATAGGTAATTTTTTGGTTGACAATAATCACACAGATTGTGAACGTTTATCATTTTGAATTATCCACTTGGAATAATGTTTTTAAATCCAGAGATAGTGGGCCAATCAGATTGCACCATTCCCGTGTGGTGTAACGAACTGGGAATGAACTGGCACTAGGAGGCCCCTACATACTGCCTCGCTTTCTTTGTTTGTTGCTGCCATGATGAGATTTGAAAGCAGAAACACATGTAAGTCAGTTAGAGAGATCACATTATGCTTTATATTGCATTTTTAAATGTACATAGTACGGTTATCTCAACTAACAATAGCAGTGAATGGCTATAGATGTAAATGGCAGAATCCATGTTGTTGGGCGATGAATTGCTGTCTGTTTTGTATATTCTCGGCACTTCCTGTAGGAAAGGTCAGGATTCTGTCTTAGGGAGGTTTTTCATGCAGCAGGTGAAAAATCACTTCGGTCTCTAGCATGTGACAGGAATGTTAACCACAGCTAGCGACTGGCCAGCAAGGATTTAACTGTTGTTTTTTTATGTTATTATAAACAAACTACATACAATATGTGACCGGTCTCTCATGTATTACGTAAGCTATAAACATACAAATGAGTGACAACATTTATTTATTCATTCATTCTGTTTCTGAGCTGCTTAATTCTAATTAGGGTCATGGGAAGGCTGGCACCTATCTCACCCTGAACTGACCGCCAGGCCATTACAGGGCCAACACACACACAACCATTCACACCTAGGGGCGATTTAGAATAGCCAATTAGCCTACTGTGTATGTTTTTGGACTGTGGGAGGAAACTGGAGTACCCAGAGGAAACCCAAGCAAGCATAGGAAGAACATGCAATCTCCACACAGAAATGCCTGAGCCCAATGCAAGGAATCGAACACAGGCCTAACCACTGTGCCACCGTGCCGCCAGTGACAACATTAAGGGAAAAAAATAAAAGTAATTTGCTAAGGTGTTAAACCACCATGAGCCACCCCACCCACTTTAATGTAGCAGGGCACCAATTTCAGCAGTCTCTGGAACTGTAGTACAGACATATCCACTGTTTTTACAGAAATCTATTTAAGTTTTGGTGATGATGGTGGGTGGCATGGTGGCTAGCCTGTCCACCTTACAGCAGAAAGGCCCTGGGTTCAAGTCCCTGACTCAGTGAGGGCATTTCTGTGTAGAGCATGTATTGTCCCCATTGCTTGCACGTGCTTTCGAATCAGCTGTGAATTAATGATGATGGTGATCACCATTGCATCACTCCAAAATATCCCACACCACAGGTGTTCAACTGAATTAAGATTTGCTGACTGAGAAGGTCAGTGCACGTGATTTACATCATTCTCATCTTCGGTAAACCCTTCAGTGAGCCTTCATGAAAGTGTATTAGGAATTTGGTGGTGGGCTTTGGGAAATCACCCTTGAAGAAACCACACCCATCAGAACAGTGATGTTTCACTGTAGCGTAAAGATTATACAGAAGAATTACACTGATCTACAGTGAAACAGTTTCACAATCTAGAGCCTGATTATTGTTCTGCCGTGTTGCTCCACCCCCTGGAGCACTTTCCTCTAATATTATACTCCTCTCGGTGTTCTCAACACCATCACTATTACAGAGTAATGAGATACAGCTGCCATTCACTGCTTCCATCAAGAGCTGCAGTGTAAAAAAGTGTAGGCTCTAAACACCCTGGTTAAACACCACTCCAAGATACTAGAGGCTGTGATTGGACAATTACATTTTTTACACAATGTCACAAACCTATGGTGCAAATATGTGACAGGCTGTGTAATAAATTACAAGAGCAAGCCATATTCCAGTACAGAGAGCTGAGGCCAGGCTACACTGATTTAGTAGGGAAAGGGTGTGTACATGTGTGTGTGTGTGTGTGTGTGTGTGTGTGTGTGTGTGTGTGTGTGTTTTAATTAGCATATGAATAGAATCTGGCCTTCTTTTTTATGAGGGTGCTTTTGTTCCTTGCTCTGTTTCTTCTCTTGTTTAATGGGGCAACCATATTAATTAACTAAATAATTATTCGCAACAGTAAGGCATGTCTTTAAAAATAATTCACAATCTCCAACAACACCACCACAAACAACGACATCAACGACAACAACCAGGCGATCCTTTGTTTTCCCCCAAAAGAACTTTAAAAAATTGGAGCAAAATTATACACGTGATGTTTGAAATGTGCATCATATGATATTGTGTGTGTGTGTGTGTGTGTGTGTGCGCGTGTGTGTGTGTGTGTGTGTGTGTGAAGTCACGTGTCTTCTCTGCCTGCTGTAATTCACTCTGTGATTGACGCATCATTACTGCTGAGCCTCCGATTGCTGAAAATCTGAACTGACTGACTGATGAAAATAAAAGATTGGGAAGCACCTTAAAGAAAAGCGTGCATTTATATATATATATATACACACACACACACACACACACACACACACACACACACATCATCATCATCATCATCATGTTCTGTTACCTTTCGAACAATGATGCCTTTCTAAATCAACCTCAAAATCAATAAACATATAGGGATCTCTGTGTATCTGGCTTTGAGTCGTCTGGTTTGTTGAAGCATTTAGCAGCAGCTAATCCACCTTTTCCTATTTTTGCTCCACCTGCTCTCTTCCTAGTGTGATAATGCGTGTATAACCTCGGCCTTGTAACATCAATCAAGATATAGATCCCTTTTTTAGGACAAACTGGGCTGTCCAAATACAGATGCTGCAGTGTTGATATATGATTGTGTCAATGGTTGTATGACCATGAAGATGAAAGAAAATAAATTATTAAATTAAATTAAAATGGTTTTGTCTTTTGAAAATTGCTTGATTAATTCTTGGCAATCATAACAAAATGTTAAAAACATATTAAATACTACTACTACTACTACTACTACTACTACTAATAATAATAATAATAATACACAGTATAATAATAAAGAAGCTAAGCTGCTGTTTCTGCTATGTTTCTGATGTCATGTGCATGTGTCTGTCTACGGCATAAAGAAGCTTGCATGTGTCATGTGAAGAGATCAACCAATCAGAGCACAGATCATTTTCATATATCAATGCCATTATCAAAGCATCCAACATTAATTCTACAAAACAGTGGAAAATGTGTCGTATAAAATAATTGATAAATGTATTCTGGGAAACTTTATAAATAAAATTTTAAGGTCATGAAAAGTGCACAGTGTGGATTCTTTAACAAAGAGTAAATGAAGCCTGACTGTTCAAAGCAACACAAATCTAGCAGGCTGTAAATACGGAGACACACAATCCTTTAGATAATGCTTACGTCTTCAAGCACTGAAGAGCTCTAGTGGGATTGTTTATTTGAACTGGATCTATATTAATCTATTCTACCCTACAGGCATTCTCAGCACATCATAATAATAACATTAGCGTAAAGAAAGCTCCACTTAGTACAAATCAGCTCCTCTTACTCAAGGATTGGCAGGATTTACGGTACATGCATTTAAAATCATCTGCCTGGCCAAAAGAGCTGCATGCTAACATTTAATTGGACCGCCTTTAGCTTCAATTATAGCATGTACTCACCATGGCACTTTTTCACCATCCTTATGCAACATCACAACATTTATTTCCTTACTCTTTAACACTTTACACATTTCACTACATGTTGTACTGTGTTTGATTTTGTATGTGACAAATAAATTTGAATTTGATTTGATTTTAAGCCTGACGAGCATCCCAGCATTGCCATCCTCATAATATATCAGTGACATTAGGAGGGGAATTTTCATTGACGGGATACTCTGGTCATTCAGTACATTCAGCTCATCAGCTGAGCCTCAACTTGACCAAATGAAGCAACCCCACATCATATCCCCGCCCCCAGAGGCTTGTACAGTGGCCACTATGCATCATGCATATTTTATTCACTGTTTCTTTTTCTTCCTTTCTTATGTATTCATTTCTCCTGCATGTTCCTTTGTATTCTTTTTCTTGCATGTTGTATCTCTCTCTCTCTCTCTCTCTCTCTCTCTCTCTCGCCTGTTCTTTCTCTTTTGATTTCTCTCTCCAGCTTGTTGAGAGGGAACACTCTCTCTCTCTCGCCTTTTCTTTCTCTCTTGCTTTCTCTCTTTACCATACTCACTCTCTATCTCCCTAGCCTGTTCTTTCTCTCTCTCTCTCGCTCGCTCTCTCTCTCTCTCTCGCTCTCTTTCTCTTCAGCATGCTCTCTCTCTCTCTCTCTCTCTCTCTCTCTCTTTCAGGTTTTCTCTTTCTTTCCTTTCACATGGTTCTTGCATCTTCATTCATTGTTCTTTATGTCTGTTGAATCACTGTTTTCATAAAAAGGCTAGAAATAAATGAACACATCATAAAAAGAAGAGGTACAGCTGTCAGTTACTCTGCTGTGTGCGATAGAAGTTTGAACTGTTGGCATATTCGGGGGGAAATGCCGTTGAACACTTAAAGGTGAGATCACAGGCAGTGTGGCCGAGAATGTGGGGAGGTGGTTTTTCAGCCAGCTCATTAGTGAAGCTGCACTTCTGGCCAACCGGGCTGCAGTAATCATCACACTGCTCTGGAGTCAGAATGACTCTTCCAAAAGCTCTCTGGAGGCAATGACAGAGAATGACCTACTTATCCAGAACAGTTCAATATGACTGCTGCTGAAGCATAGTTTATGGACACTCTCGCTGCACATGGAGCATGAAGAAACGTACCTCTGCAAAATCCAGGACCATGAACTTAACCCGTCTGGCAAGGGCGGTGTTTAAATAAAAATACTTTCCCCATGACCACACAGTATCTTTATAGGTATTGCTAAGAATAAAAAATGAAAATGTACTTTTTATGGCATTGAAACTGAAGTGTACATACCACTCGTGTGGTATCATCAGAAGGATTACTCTGTGGCGACTGACTTTGCAGAACAGACAGAAAATGTCAAATTAAGAATATATAAAAGATATAAAAGCATGCCAAGATCCACTTGCAGAAAGCAGCTAGAGGATGGGTCTTAGAGTTAACAGCAGAAGCAAAACTCATTAATTAGCTCCCATGGTGTGAAATCACAGCCAAACATCTGTAGCCTTTAGATACAAGGTCCAGAACAGACAATAAGTGAAAGGAGAACAAATCGAATACAATAAAAGGAGTGAATAAAAAGGGGAAATCAATGAGAGACAGGAGGGACTCACGGAGACGCAGCGTCCCGTCTAGGCCGGTTAAGATGGTTAAGCCAGTCTTTTGTTCCTCCTTAATGCTTCCTCCCCCTCAGCCCGCCTTCCATCTCCATCACTCAGCAAGAGCGTGGTTTGTGGGGGACACGCACTTGCCGTTCCACTCAGCAGATCTTTGCTGGTGCCTCTCTAGCGCTCTGTCCTGACACAGTAGTAAGCTTTCGCTCCTCCCACTGACGCATTCATACAAACACAAGCAGCAGAATGGGAGACCGGCCAGCTTTTAATGGATTCTGCAAGACTGCTGTGCTTTCTCAGCTTCAGCGTTTTTAGCTTTTCCTCATCACCCTCCAGATATGCTACACTGTCACTCTAAGTCCTGTTTCCTCAGCAGGGGAGGAAACCACGTGCTCATTTTAAAGACTAACAAAGGTATGGTTGAATGGAGAAATGATGAATAAGAGCACTCTTTTGTACCAATCTGGAATATGCTTTCAGCTGCACATGCTATAATTCCCTCCTGCCTTCCCCTCTGTGCACCCTCCTCCCCCTACGCACTCTCATTGGTACAGTCCGTGGGACAAAGCAGGGAAGTAGTCCACCAAAAGGCGGCGGTGGAAGGAGGGGGCTACTCTTGTAACGGCCCAGACTGCTTCCTCAGCACGTGCCCTTGTATGCTCTTTTCCTCTTCAGGGATTAGTACGGTCAAGAACGCTCTGACAGAGACAAATGCTGGGAGAAGGTGAGACTGCGAGAGACAATAGGTTCTTGGGCAGAACAACAAAAAAAAACCCAACAATGCATTGGCCATACAGTCAGTAAACAGTAAAATCAAAAGCAGAGGAATTCTAGATTACTCATAAACCAATTCATGCTGTTTTCCATTTGGCGTTTTTTTTTTTGAATAATATTTTAGATCTGGTCTGTATAGGATTGATCCAGCTGGCTGTGTGGACATCAAGTTAATCATGCAATCCCAACACAGTGCGGTCAATCTTCTCTAGAGCGCGCATGGCTTTAGATGAGAGGTGAACCTGAGGCAATAGTTGTGATAGGAGCGTAAAAACACACAGGCCAGGGAGAAATAAAATTTGCCACAGCTGCAACGGCGTGCCATCGCATCTGAGGACGATTAAAAAGACTTTCCTGGAGGAGCCTCAAGACACAAAGCAGCCACACGAAAGGTGAGAAGCAGCCAAGAAATGAGCACAGTGAGAAATCTCTCCTGAGAAACTGTTACTGTGGAGCGGGAAAAAAAATATGACCATGTCCATATTGTGGTGTGTATACAGTACAGGAGTATACGTCTAACATCATTATAATTTCAGTAATGCAGGCCAAAGCAAGTCGTCAGGGAGCACAAAAGCAAAGATGATCTCAAAGCTGACATAACCTTTCCTTAATCAATTTCATACGACACACAGTTTGCAAAGGACTGCTACAGAAAACAATGATCAAATGCAGAGATTTTACTGTAGGCTTGAATAACATCTCCAAAGTACACATGGGGATTAAGCAATCCACAGAGGAAAGTTTGCAAACGCTGTATGAAGACTCTTACTGAACCATTAGAATTGAGTCACTCTGAGAGATCTTTAAACAGGATCCAGCCAAAATTTACAGAAGTTTTTCCCTGTAGACTAATATAGTCGATTAGCCCAGGCAGGTTTGTAATAGTGCACCTCCAAAGCTCAAGATTTGACACATCTAGGCAGCAAACAATACATTAAACAGACTGCATAATTATATTATTTATTTTTATTGATTAAAAAATACAGCTTACATTACTTAAGGTATAATTTACATTTACAGCATTTGGCAGACGGCCTTATCCACAGCGACCTACATTTTTATCTTACTGATACAACTGAGCAGTTGAGGGTTAACGGCCTTGCTCACGGACCCAACATCGATAGCTTGGTGGTACTGGGGCTTGAACTGCCAACTTTCTGATCAGTAACCCAGAGTCTTATCCACCACTGCCCAATCAATAGCCACCACTGTATAATCTATATATTAACCCAATCAAAGACACCACAAATCAAACAAAGCCCTGCAAACTCCTCAGCCCATGCAACACATTGTGATGGAGTTTTTGATGGAGTTTTTGAGCTAGTACGGAATGTAGGAATGCAAATTCAAGGTGGCAGCTGCAGCGGCTATACTGGATATCGGACCACAAAGAAAATTGATAGGCTTGTGTAGTTATACAGTCCAAACATCCACAACAATAATGGAGATGATTGGAACCAAATGGACATTGTGAATGATGACAATACCCCTCACATCCCTTGTTCTTAGGGGTAAAACGCTCACTCAAATGAGATTAAGTTGATTTTTTTCTTAATTTTTTAAATTCATGACGAAGCTGTGAGCTCTGGCCGCACCCACAAGCAGGTGCATAAGAGCTGTGTAATAGCATCTCTTTAATTCTCTTTAAGAGTTTAGTATATACTATGCGGAAACAAGGAAAACTACAATGAGATTTTAATAGGTTGTTTTTTTTTTAACATATTTTAGCCATTACATAAGCAGGTCACGTAAGCACTGTGAGTAAGCATTCCAAGCAAAAGTAAACATTGTGTAGCTAACTCCTGTTTAGAGCCCAATCATTCTGAGTTCAGTACATATTACACAGAAGCGTACGTAAACCATGCTCTGTAAATGTGTTTTCGTATATACTGTTTGGAAACACAAGAAAAAGTTTTATGGTGTATTTTTCTATTTTATTTGTATTTTTATTTTTCTATATTGATACCTGCTCCAAGTGAACATAACAAACTGACTGTCATTCATTGATTCAAGCACTACCCACTCAGTATAATGTTTTTGGGGTTTTTTTATCCCGCAATAGTGGACCAATCAGATTACGCCATTTCCATGCATTATACTAGACATATTTAAACCCCTTTAAAGCGTGGAAGGTTAATAAGACATGAATGTACACGTTTGGGGATATCTCTCTGACACTGGTAAGATGGATGCCCTATAAACTAGGGCCAGGCTCATAAACATAATAAATATTAAATAATAATCCAGTATCGACCTACTTTATGTGTGTGTCTCACCACAACCCCACATGGTTTCACTAAAACAGAAAAACCAAAGAGAGAAAGAAGTATATCCGAGTACTGAATATCATATATATCCATAGTACCTCTGCATCCAAAACTTTTACTACATTAACCAGGTAAAACAAAAGTGTCCCATTTCTATTGGTCATGTGAGCGAAGACTATAATTCTAGTAATAAAGTAGGCCATGTCTCATCTGTCTGAATGTTTTCACCAGCGTAATGAATACCCCAACGCACTGCTCTACAGATCGAGCTCAGCAGCTAGCACACATCACGTACGGCATCGCTCTATTGTTAGAAGTGCAGCCCAGTTTCAAAACGAGCAGGACCTTTTGTTCAAGTCTACTCGATATAATAAATTTTTTACACACTTTATTTTAACAAGCAGGCCAAGCAAGCCTCAGCCGCTTTCCATGTGGCACATTTAGAGATTTACAGAATGCCTGCATGGCATGATGTATAAGTTAAAGCAGCTCAGCAGAGAGGGGAGGACAAATGTAGTGGAAAGTGGAAGAAGCGATGGTCAAGCACACAGTCAAAAGCTACTGCATCAGCAGCGTTGCATAACGAACAAGATGTACAAGCAAAGAGGAGCAGAACAGTGTCTAAAAGGGCGTGCATTACAGATATCGAGTACATTGTAGCAAGACTGCAATTCAAGTGATAAAATGTTTTAATGATTAAAAATACCCAGGTTTCCGACCAAGCGATACATATTTTTACATTTTTTATGTTTTAGGGATTTGAAACTGCCAACCTAAAATATAATATAACAGTAATATTTTATATATATTCAAAACTTTTCAGTTCAACTTTTGGGAATTAATTGTTTAACAGTGTACTGTATACACCGCCCAGCCAAAAAAAAAAATGTTGCACACACGAATATGCTGTTGTTCTGCCTTTAGCCTTGCCTTGAGCACATAATCATCACACCACTACTTCAACAAACTTAAGCAACATAACATTTATTTTCATCCAGTGTTGGGTTCATTTTTCACTGATGTCTTGAATTGATGGGGGAAAACTGAGCCACTCCATAAAGACTTCTCCAGCACATCCCGAAAACATTTAATAGGGTTTAGGTCAGGACTCTTGGGTGCCAATACATATGTGAAAATGATTCCTCATGCTCCCTGAACCACTCTTTCACTATTTGAGTCCCCATTTTATATCAGTGGCATCAGGGAAGAAAAAGTGAATTGATGTGAACCTGCTCATTTAGTACATTCAGGTCATCAGCTGACTTCATTCTATTGCCATATTAATGTTGCTGAGCCTTGACGTGACCAATCGGAGCAACAATGCCATGGAGATTACATGCTGTGGTCAAGGCTAAATGCATGAAAATATTAGAGTGTGTGACTTTTTTTGGCTGGGCAGTGTATTTATTATATACTACATTGGAATTATGCGATCTGATTTGTTCGGGATAATGGACATTATCCACCCCACAAACTCGGGATAGTTTTTGTGAGACCGTTACTAATTTGTGAAATTCTAGAAATGCAACAAAATTCCATCCTAAAAAAACAAAGAAATGTAGAATGTTTTAAATCACTCCAAAATTCTATTGAAAATCACTCCAAATGTGTATCTGTGGTTTTTGTCTTAGTATTGGACAATTTCACACACACACACACACACACACACACACACACACACACACACACCATTTTTACTCTTGTTGTTGTGAATGTTTACCTCCACAAACTAGCTCACTAACACTTATGATGACTGACTGGTTGATAAATTGACTCTCCACATGACCATACCACTGTCATAGTGATGCTGTTACAGGTGTCAGGATTGGACCCAATAAATGAGTATATGTGTCCATCCAACACGGAAAAGTGAACAAGTGAACAAAGCATTATCGAATGCAGTATAAAAAGCCATCTGGATGACAGTTAAATTATCATGCATACTTGGTCCATATTAAATTGGAGTCCACCTATTGATTATCCCTGGCATAGAGTATTTTGGCAAATACAAATAATTTTATTATACTTCTGCTGTATTTTACTGATTGAAACATCTGAAAAGAAAACCAACTCACATCAATCTCATGGGAGCTCAACTATTAAGCAATGTATAAATTTGTATACTACCCATAAGTGTTGCTTCCATCAGTGCTATCTCGACAGAATATTGAAAATATTAGCTGCTAAAAAAACATCTTGCCAATATATATGATGGATTTGCAGCCACTTCACTGTAACATCCAAATATGGCCTCCGAACTTCCAATTCCAGATTTTGTTCCTTTGCTGTTATAAATCTTCTGGGAAGGTCTTTACTAGATTTGGGAGCATGGCTGTGGGGATTCAGCCAAGAGCATTAAGTCCTGATATTGGGTACGGAGGCTTGGGGTGTACTCAGTGTTCCAGTTCATCCTAAAGGTATTCAGTGGAATCAAGGTCATGACACTCTTCCACTCCAACCTTCGGGCGTTATTATGCTGGAACATGTTTGGGCTGCTGAGATCTAGTGAAGGAAAATCTCAATGCTATAGCATCCATTCATTCGTCGAACTGCTTAATCCTACTAGGGTCGCAGGGATGCTGGGGCCTATCGACCCTGGGCGAAGGCTGGTTACACAGCTGAACAGCTCGCCATTCCATTGCAAGGCCAACACACACTCACAACCATTCACACTCACTTTCACATCTAGGAGCAATTTGAAATAGCCTAATGTGCATGTGTTTGGACTGTGGGAGGACACTGAATTATGTGGAGGAAAACCACGTATACATGGAGAGAACATGCAAACTCCACAGAAACGCCCTCGCTGAGCCTGTGGCTCAAAGCCGGGACATGGAATTGTGTTTAACACAGTTTAATCTAAATTTCTGACAGATAGAAAAGCTGAACACATTGGCATTCATTAAAAGCACATGATACAATAATAAATTATCCATATGATAAATTATAGCAGTATAATGGAACCATTAAGCTTGCCAGAATCAGTGACCTCATTTTTTATATTATGATACATACCAAAATCAACTGATATGAAAAAATATAATCATGATAAGATTTTTTCTATCACGTGGCCCTAGTGTCATTTATGCTACAGTAAAAACAAACAGCACACCAATAATGTGCTAAAACCTTCCTACGTTGGTGTAGATTCTCAATCATCCAGGTCATGGTAATCCTAAAAAGCTTGAGTCGAGGCAACTGGACTTCTTT
>JAQMYF010000026.1:9174948-9191616 GCA_030014195.1 Neosilurus mollespiculum | reverse complement strand
AGAGAGAGAGAGAGAGAGAGAGAGAGACACACACACACACACACACACACACACACACACACACACACACACACAGAAGGTTGACTTTATTTTGGAGCTCGGCGAGACAGAATAATAAAGGCAATCAGTCAACTAGAGGCAGAACTCAACCAAATATTTCCTCTGCCTCATAAATCTGGGCAGCGACATTAACAGTGCAGGAGCCGTATCTGTTTCCAACAGTCTGCCCAAGAATAGCAGATGGTACAGATCAACACATTAATAGTGGCCTGAAAATAAACAGCTGACCATTCCAATCTGAGAGGAGACACCGGGCTTCCCTGTCCTGCACTGAGGATGGGCAGAGGGTGAGGCAACATCATTTCAATTCATTTTAAGTCATTCTCTCTCTCTCTCTCTCTCTCTCTCTCTTTCTCTATCTCTCTCTCTCCAGGTTAACTGATCTTCTTCAGTAAAGTGCCACATTGGTCTGATGCTGCTAAGTGGCTCCACTTGAGATAGCACTACAAATCAAACGTCAAACTGATGTGTGTGGGGTTGACAGTAGACATACTGACCCCTGGGGTGAAAGCAACCTCTCTATGCCTCTTCTCTTCAGGCTGTCTAATATCTTAAAGAGCCCACATGCTGTCTACTACAGCTGAGAGGTGAAAGTGGTTGACTCTTTTCAAAGATGCCCAGAGAGACGTCTCAGACTAGTCTAAAGATCTAACAAGACTGATGCATGTTTTTTGACCGATGTTACTCATGGACATAAGAAAAACCGTAATAGACAGACAAAATAAGATTTATAAAAAGGATTGTCATTGGTAACATGAGGTTGCGCCAACTAGCAAAAGCTGTTGAGGTGTGACTACTCAGAAAGTTTGAAGCATTCATAACAGGTATAGTTACCAAGTAGATCCAATGGATCATATCCCCTGCTAATACAGTAGCAAACTGTTGGTCGGTAACTGCATGGTGAAGGCCAAGATAGAAGAACTCACCTCAATTTGACCTTGAAAAAGTAGGTCAAGGTTATGGTCCACTGAATTCAAATGAGAGGGTGTTGAGATGGAGTTGTGTTTTAAATATGATGGTCCTGCGTCAATTTGGTGTTGAGTAAATGAAAGGCAAATGCCAATTCTGATCAATTTTGACAAACTGACCTTAGCATAACCTTGAAAATATAGGTCAAGGTCACCACATCTCACTCTCAACACTTCATGTCGGCAGGGGATAAATATACATGACTGGTACACTATATTCATAACATGACTGGTACACTATATTCAAAAGTCTGCCATCACTCTCCCAGGTGCCCTTGTCTAACATCAGTCCCTGACCTCAATCTAACACTTAGTTAGTCAATCTAAAACTACACATGCCAAGCAATGATCTAAGGCGCAATCATAGCAGCAGACCAGCAGCCAAAACATTACAAAAATTAGAGGGACACTAATACCTCTGCTCTGCAGCATGGATAATGCATATCAATGCCACTCAAGGTCAAAGGTAACCGTTTTCTGCAAGCGCTCCACAGTAACAGCACTCCATCTGCACTCATTTTAAGGTTATAAGCTCCAAAACTTTGTGACTTTGCTCTGACCTTGACCTTTGACTTAGACATTCCAAAATCAAATCATCTCTGGGACTCAGGTCGGGTAGTGTCTCCACCAAGTTCGGTTAAAATCTCTGTGCACGTTTTCAGGATTTCGCTCGCAAACGAGAAGAGCGGACTCACAAATGCAGTGATTATAATACCTAGCCATAACAATACTGCAGTTGTGTCGAAGTTCAGATATCAGAACATCTATTCAGGGGGATTGGGGTCCTGAGCCTAAGGGTGTGGAGTAAACTGTGTGTTCAGGAGGTATGTATCTAGGGAAAGAGTGGTGGAGCTGGAGTGTCATTTGAGATCAGAGTGAAACAGGCAGGAACAACATGTGGCACAGGAACAACGCAGTCATAGCGACTGTAAAAGCCTCACAGCTCACTCACTCTCTCACTCACTCCACAGGCCAGGAGGGGAATCCATGGAAACTATTTCCTTTGGTTTAACAGTCAATGAGGGCTTAGAACACACAGTCCAAGGGGGGTAAGCACACGCCCTGCCACAGCCTGCCTATTTTCTGCAGTTAGCAATTTCAGGCTTGGCAGTAACTAAATCAGAGTAGCACTTCAGTCTTTGACTGATTGTGGTTCCTGTACAGTGCCAGGTACCATGCCACATGCTTCTGGTGACGACTCCGGAAAGATCTGCAGCACAAGTCTTTCATTGTGTGTGACTGCAAAGCCAGAGACAATAAAACCCCCAACGTCTATTGTCCATTGAGATGTAAAATGCAAAGCAAGCTCCAAAGTGCACACACACCACACAGTCTTTGTTTTTTGGGGTTTTTTTTGGTGAGCGGAAATTCAATCCTAATCCGAGACTGCAGAGTCACGAGAAACGCTTTCCGCTTGGTGCTTTTCAGCTGGGATTTGGGGCAGAATGTTGTTTTAAAGATCATTAAAAGTATTTCCGCATACACTGACTGGTCAACGCAGCTATGAAACCATCCACTGATTTAGCATTTATGAAGATGAAGACTAATTCAAGTAATAGCCCAATTCTCTTTTCTTTTAAACAAGCTCTAAGACCATTCTTGGATAACTAATTGACTTAATTCATACAGTAACACATGGTTAAATGTCTTGTGCACAGTGTGAACGCCTCTGGCTGCATCTCAGCCCAAAACAACACAATAACGCCTGGCTCAAGCCTGTAATTACAACCCATACATGAACCACTCTGGAAGGACGACATGCAGTGTGTCAGCAGAAGTACAGAGCAGCAAACGGAGACCCATGCTAACACCACATGATGCATGAGAACTCGTTTGTTTTGGACCTCATTTACTTTAATTTGGAGGGTGTTTTGTGAATAAACTACAAGTATGAGCTGATCACCGAGCGGCAAAGAGATGGATTTACATCATGCTCTGCCAGTGTGATACCCTGCTCCTTTTACTGCCCTCCAGCAAGAGCAATCAACTACTGCCCTCTACTGGAGGAGCACACACAAGACTGCACATATTTGCTTCATGTGTCAAGCTCATGATGTTCTATTTCAACATTTTACAAACTTCAAACACATTCAAGTTAGAATGTGATGCTGAAGTTTCCTCATACTATGATATATTTGATTTTAAGACAATTGCCTTAATTGGATCCTGAGTGGTACCTACAGTATCATCAGGAAACCGGCATCATGGATATCTGTGCAATGAAAGGAAAAAGGAAAGTGACTGCTCTCCTAGAAGCACATCTCGCTACCCTGATATTGCATGAGTGGAGGTTTGCGTATTGGCGGAAGCAATTTTTAGCCTCAATACTCCCATGCCTTGTTTGCTGGGTTAAAAAAAAAAAGAGAAAAAAGAGATCTGGTAGATTTATGAGTTCTACTCAGCCATTAAACTAGCCTCGAGATTTCCATTCCGGCTACATAAAAAAAAAATCCATAGCACATATGCCTCAGCAACTCCTCCACTCTTGCTGTGAACACCAAAAAGATTGGACATCAGGCAAACTCTAGAGGTTTTGAAATATATTTGCATTTATTTCCATCTATTATCACTGTGGCGAAGTGGTTAGGGTGCTGGACACATGATCAGGAGGTTCCCCGTTTGACCCCCACCATGCTAAGACCCTTGGGCAAGGTCCTAACTGCAAGTGTGCCTCTGTCCACCCAGCAGTATAAATGGGTACCAGTAAAATACTAGGAAGGTAGCCTGTGATGGACTAGCGTCCCATCAATGAGGAGCTGAACTCCTAATCGCTTCACGCTACAGAAACCGGAGATAAGCACCGGCCTGATGAGCCACTAAGCTCGGGTATAAAAGCCCAACAGACTTACCTTACCTATCAATACAACTTATCCATCAGGGTTGCGAGAGAAACTTGGGCAAATCCCAGACCGCCAGTCTAATGCAGGACTAACACAGATACAAACAACCCATTCACACTCAAACTCACACCGGGGGGCAATCTGGAGTAGCCAGTTAACCTAATATTCATGTATTTGAACTGTTGAAGGAAACCTGAGTACACAGAAGAAACCAATGCAAGCATGGGGAAAACAAGCAAGCAACAAACACAAATGCCCTTGGCCAAGATTCAATCCCTGAACCTTATGGCTCTTGAGGCACCGGTGCTAACCACTGAGCCACCATGCTGAAAGCTACAGGTAAAAGCTTACTAATACCTAGGTGTATGGGTCCCCAGAGCAGATGATGTGAGCTTCTTTGTTCAGGATTAGTATTCTAAGCAGAAAGCCTGTGCTTTTGTTCCTACCCCGAGCCTCCCCATCTATTATCTCTTATGGTGTGTACTTAATTATCAGCTCTAATCCTTAACACAAGAGCCCACAGAGTCCTCCATCTCACCAAACTTCTGTCTCCATGCAACAAGACTCCATATACAAGCGACCAAAACCTTTTAGACTTTTTCTATACATCATACTACAAATTATAATAAGAGAAATGTAAAATGAGCTGGATTTACGAACAAGAACTGTGCAACACACCAAGTGAAGAGTTCTTTTATTCAAGTGCATCCTGAAGGACTGTGCTTGTAAAGACGACTATTCTCAGGCGAACTAAAAAGGTAACGCTAAACCCTGCTGAATCGGGAAAATAAAACACTAAATCAAATCAAGCACATTAACTCGATTCATCAAATCACGTTAGAATGCAATATGCACATAAAACATTTACTCTTCTGCGTTCATGAGCACGCAGCACTACAACTCCACACTGAGAGCCCAGATCTCCACCAGTGCACAAAAAGGAAGAAGGAACAGCTGGAGCAGAGCTTTATTGCTCGTTTGTGAGGCATGTTAATTATATCTGTCACTGCTTTCCACTTCATTGGTAGCCAGCTGTCTCTGTATCTAACACACCAATGCTCCATTCGCTCGTACATCAAAAGTCAACCCTTTAATGCACACACACACAGTATAAAAGCACATGCTAAACTCACTGCACAGGCGGAGTCACTGTGATTCTGGAGCGACAAACTGAACATCTTACCTGGATGCTCCCAAAGTCCACGTTTTCATAGTGGAAATGTGCACATTCGGCTAATTTTGGGAAATGGCCTTTGGTAAATGACAGTCTGCAAGAAAGAAAAAAAAAAAACACAGAATGAAAAGTTTTTGTGAGTGCAGACTCAGTTAGAAAGAAGCTTTAAAGATGTATTCAAAAGTATTATTCCGGGTGCAGACACTTCCTGGGGTGACTCCACACCATGTTTTCAAAGGATAAGTCTATAAAATCTATAAAAAAAATACTGCCAGGGTGGATTAAGACAGGATTAAAATCTCTGACATGTACAGAGAGACACATTACAACTAACTCAGCACATGCTTTTCTTTTTTAAAAGAAAAAAGAATGAATAATTGGACATTAGGCTAGTATTATTCTCACTAAGTATATATTACACAATCTGATTGGTTCACCATCTCAGGGTAATGGACGCTGGTACATACTACATGAGAATGACAATCTGATTGGTTGGCTATCTCAGAATAACAGACAATATTATTCATTCAAAATAATTTCTTGTTTCTGATTGGTCGAAAACCATCAGCTAATTCTTGGTATTCTTCGACAAGTTGACTTATTCCAGACACAACACAGGAAGGAAAATATTTCTTTCTTTTCTGGGGGACAAAATGAGAAACACAATATGATCACAAAAGTAGTTTTACATTTCCAACACGAATCAAAGTTAAATATGAGAATATCATGTGCTTGTTAACGTGACATCTTGAGGAGGGCAGTAATTCGCCTAGCAGCGTCCACGCTGTCAGATCCCAGAAGAAGCAGCCTGGAGCAGTGCTTTTTGCCAGAGGCCAATAGAGTCTGGTTTTGTGGGGGGAAAAAATGGAAATACTTTAATTCTATATTTTGTTCCATATTTGTTAGGAAGAATCGGAAACTGTGCTAGCAGCTTGCATGCTAACCTAATAGGACCCACTAACTAGCTAGCAACACAGTAACGTGACTGTGTACTCTGAAAATATTTCAAATGAATAATAAAAAAATTCAGCTTTTGTATGATATGGAGAGTTATTCAGTCTTGGAGAGTGTTAATCCCTCAACCGAATAATTCTCTATATCATACTTCAGCTTATTCAATAATTGCTAATTATCCTGAGTGGATAATGCCTGAATCAAAATGTCAGACAAAAGCTCACGGATTGCCATGGTCAATTATTCTGAAACCCTAAAAAAATTCAACAAAATGCCTTCCAAAAAACTAAGAAAGCTATACAATATGACCTTATTTTTCAAGGTAAAAAAAGCACTTTTTTCAAACTTTTTATGAGTTTCAAGAGATGCTGTCATGAAGGGAGCATGAGCATTGTGATGAAACAGGAAGCGTGATCATTCTGATACTTTAAAAATGGAAAAAAGAAACCATAAAAATCTTGTTTTAATTGCTTATGTTTGCGTGTAGTATTTTGTTAAGACACTGATGCTGAAATGAAGTTCTGGCGCTTTGGTACATACATTTGCAGACCAACTCTGATGTCACACCATTTCTTTTTAATTTTGAGTTCTTCCATTTCTCTGAACTGATTATATTATGCGTTGTAATATTCCTTCACTCTCTAAACAAGTCCTAAAAAATATTTCTGTATGGAGGCAAAACACGATGCATGTGGGTTTAATTTCACACTGCCTGGGATATATAAAGAACATGGGCTGTACATGTACAGTATGACCTTATCTACACAAAGATGTTTTTATAAATAATGGAGTGGGAGCACCCTGTTGTAGAGTTAACTCTATGCACATTTGTACAAGATATTCCTGGACCATAGCAAAGGCTTCAGTTTAAGGCTATAGCACGAACTATGGCAACAATAACAGAACAAAAAAAATATAGATATAAGGTCTCTACAGTGCTGTTTCAGAGGCAGAACCAGTGTATAAAACAAAAATGTCTGAGGCATATGTGAAGTATAGGGCTGGGTGATATTTAAAAATATACCGTTTATTTCATCAGTAGAAATATTACCATTCCTTCAGAAATGAACAGGCAGCTTCAGGGTTTTAGCCCAGCTGATTGGTTGATATGCATTGTGATGCTCATTGGCTGTTGACTCTGGCAGGAACTGTATCCTAATGTATACTAAAACAGTTTTGTTCCTGAAAATCTTTATAATTTTTATTTTATTGAAACAACAGCCAACCAACTCCAAATTTTAGAATTATTACTACATTTTTCACTCATTTTTCAAGCTGAACTGCTTATTCCTCTGTTAGGATCGCAGAAAAGCTCAGGGGCAATGTTGAACAGCCTATTAACCTTATTTGCATGTGTTTGTGTGGGAGGAAACTGGAGTACTCGGAGGAAACCCAGGCAAGCATAGGGAGAACATGCAAACTCCACACAGAAATGCCCGATCCCAGGACCTGAACCCAGGACCTTCTTGCCGTGAGGTGGATGTGCTAACCAGTTCGCCACCGTGCCACCATATTAATAAATTGTGAACAGAAAAAAAAAACACAGCCCACAAAAATCTTTAAGCTCTTAGGCAGTGATGAAATCTGTATATTATCATTTTTACCCATCAGCCAGTTATAGCTGGAGGGTTATTGTTGTTGGCTTGGTGTCCGGGTGGGCTGGCAGGCGGGCAGCGTGACAATAACTTTGTCCCGGTCATTGCTCGGCTCATGCACAGGCCAGCTTTCTGAAATTTTGCATAAGGACTCCCTATGACCTAAACCTGTACGTGGGGTAGCTAATTTGCATATGTGACCTTTGACCTTGGCAAATGACCTTGGAACATGACGGGCGGCATGACAATAACTTTGTCCCGGTCATTGCTCGGCTCATGCACAGGCCAGCTTTCTGAACGTTTGCACAGGCACCCCTATGACCTAAATCAATCTGCTTTCATGATTGCTCAGGCTATTTCCCTATTATCCATATTCGGTACCAGAATACTCTCCCTACTTACAGAACTGCAGAAGGATTCCCTGAATCATATAACGGTAAACCAATGAGAAGCATCAAAACATACATGACTCGGTGTAAACAAACCTCATCTGTTGCTAGGAAGACGCTAAGAAGATCGCGCTGATTGGCCGAGAGCCGGATTCATATAGTTTATGGATGCTATGGGGTTTCAAATTCAGACATTCAGAAACTGGTTCTGTAAGTGTAAATGCTATTTCTTCAAAAGTGGCATTTCCTGATTAGCAACGTACAAAGTGATGTAACAATTTTCATGCTATAATCATGTATTATACTTCATTTCAGAACATATTAAATTCTCTTTCCAAATAAATTAATATTTCATTTCCTACTTAATCCATATTATGCTCAAGTGGGTCACATATATGAACTTACTTTTTTACGTTCTTGACCTTCATGCTGGCAGTGCTGCTGCAGGAGCGGATCAGAGGCTCGCTGCTGAGTTCCGGGATTTCTGCACTCCGTGCCTGTAGAGAGGAAGAAGACATGAGAATAAGCCACAAAAATAAATCATGATGGACTGACATTGTGGTACTTAAAAAAATACTTGTGGTGGCAAAAAAAGGAAAAGATGATAAGGGGTGTGTATAAATAGGCATTACCTGCAGAGCTCTTTAACTACAGA
The DNA here is from genome assembly GCA_030014195.1 of Neosilurus mollespiculum. Lineage (NCBI taxonomy): Eukaryota > Metazoa > Chordata > Actinopteri > Siluriformes > Plotosidae > Neosilurus > Neosilurus mollespiculum. The sequence goes on along the minus strand of JAQMYF010000026.1, from coordinate 9,182,981 downwards.
TGGTAAGTCATGGAGGACAAAACAGACCACTAAATAATGAGAGGAAGGGCTAGAGGACATTAGGATAGGAAGACGGAGGAGTATTTACAGCGCGCTGAAGGACACTCAGTATGACATCACTGTCAACACTGAGGAGTAAAGTTAAGAAGAACACTTGCTTAGAAAGATGCATAAACCCTTAGATCCCTTATAAACCTGCAGTCACTGCACAGTGTAGCCAAGTGCGAGGTTGACACGGTTACCTGGCAAAGTTGAGTAAAACAACTCAGAGAGGCAAGAACACTCAGGGAGCGCAGACCTCCGCCAACGGTGTTCAGTACCCCCATATGGTATTGTAAGAAATGCAGCATTTTTATAAATGCAACATTTGTTTCACACACAATGATCATGGGGAATGAAATACCAAAGACCCAAACTTTGGACATGAGAACCTTTTTACGTGGCTAAACTGCACAACTGATTTTTTTTTTTTAATCACTGCACACTGTCTTTATTGTAATAACTCATTTATAATGCCATTTAACCAAACTGAAACCAATGCGATGTGATGTAATTAGTCTAAAAAGCAATAAGAGTAGTGTGAAATCCTCCTACTGGAACGTAGGAGTGATGGTAGTATTGTAAAACACTTTATCAGTGAGCAGGGATTTGAGTTGTAATTACTACACTTGAGAATCTACCAGCATCCTCTTAAAGATGAGTGAATTACTGAGCTGTGTGGGTGGACGTGTGTGTGTGTGTGCGTGTGTGTGTGTGTGTGCGAGAGAGAGTAATTTACATCTTACCATAGCGCTGATAGTTTCCTCCCAGTCAGGCCTCTCCCGCGGGTGGATACTCCTGGCAAGCTCAGGCACTATGTCGTCGGCTTCCAGGTTGCGGCCAGGCCTCAGTCCCCTGGGAAAGCAGAGTGAGAGGAGAGAAGAAACAAGAGAGTAATCAGTAAAACAAATTGTGAATATTAATCATGAGCGTGGGTTAATGTCTCTACAGTATTGTATAACTAAATATTCGTGTTTGTCAAGTTAAAATTCAAGGTTACTTGTATGCTGTGGGAAGCCAGAGACATCTGCCACTACCTGTTCACACACCAACACTAACCGGTACATTTCTGTTGTGTGCCAAGAAAGATATTCTTTTCTTGACAATGCTTGCAATCCCTAAACCTAATATTCTCTGATTCTCACTCACTTATTTGTCAAGCCATTTAATCCTACTAGGCCCCTACTGGAGCCTATCTCAACCGACAGTGGACGAAGGCATGTTACAGCCTAAACAGCTCGCCAGACCATTGCAATGTAAGACACACACACACACACACACACACACACACACACACAACCATACACTTACACCCAAACACCTAAGGTCAAAATGGAGCAGCCAGTTAGCCTAAAGTGCATGACTTTGGACTGTGGGAGGAAACCGGAGTACCCAGATGAAACCCACACAAGCACAGGGAGAACATGCAAACTCCATACAGAAATGCTCCACCCCAGGAATCAAAACCAGGACCTTCTTGCTGTGGGGTGGATGTGCTAACCAATACGCCACTGTGCCACCCTCACTTGCTATCACAACACGCTGAGCAAAAACAGCAGAGCACAGATCCATGATCAAGAGTAACAGAGATTTGAGAGTATAAAAAACGCCAAATGGGGTGGGGTTACTTTTTCATTGACATCTGGGGAATAATTACAATTACGTAAATGCTCAACAATGTTATTTACACTTGGGTCATCAAAGGTCCTATTCAGAAAAGGAATTCATCTCAGCAACATCAGAACCATTTTAAAACTATATGGCAACGTGAGTGTTTACATGACCATCACACCCATATGTGTTCTTTCCCCGAACATTGCCACAAGGTTGGAAGAACGCAGTTGTCTAGAATGTCTTTGTGTGCTGCAGTATTAAGCTTTCCATTCACTAAAACCATTGTTGGGTGGCACGGTGGCGCAGTGGTTGGCACATTCGCCTCACAGCAAAAAAGGTCCCATGTTCGAGTCCCGGGCTCAGCGAGGGCGTTTCTGTGTGGACTTTGCAAGTTCTCCCCTTGCCTGCATGGGTTTCCTCTGGGTACTCTGGTTTCCTCCCACAGTCCAAAGTGCAATGGTTGTTCCAAATTGCCTCTAGCTTTGGATGTGAGTGTGAATGGTTATGTGTATTGCCCTTTGTTGATCTGGTGAGTTGTTCAGGGCCAGCTGAGAAAGGCTCCAGCCTCTCCGCAACCCTTGCAAATGAGTGAATGAGTGAGTAAAAATAGAGTTAGTAGAGAAAGTTTGGTACGAATCCTGGCAATCTTCAAAGGCACTAAACAATCGCGGCTCGACGATGTTGAACCTACCAGTCCTGTGCTCAAGACCGTGCGACTAAGCTTCTGAAGCTTAAAATCCTTCATACATTTAAATGAGTTAAATATGTATGTATTTATTTATTACTTTTTAAAAGGAAAAAAAAAGCCTCATAAACCATATCTGGTCCCCGAGCCACCAACTGAATAGCCAGGCTTTGAGCCATACACTGCATAATAACATTATTTATACATCATTACAAGTTATATACTAGTAGGCTGTATAAAGAAAGGCTTCCGGTGAGTGTGCCACTACCTAAGACGACAAAAATACTGCGTGTTACAGCAATGAACCAGGTTGTCCAACTTAAAAAGAACATCTGCTTGTAAAATAATGAACATGATGAGATTAAAGTTAGCAGCCCACCTGTGAGTGTGTCATAAAACAGCAAGCAGGATGGGTGGAAAGAACAAAACCAAGCAGCAAGGCCGGTCACAGAGCAGGTCTTGTAAAACAAAAATACCCTAAAAATATAGTTTAAAAAAACAAAAAAAAAACCCCCAACAACACTTTTATTACTCATTCAAAATATTTTCTCGTTTCTAATTGGTGCAAAGCCACCAGCGAATCCTTAGTACCCTTCTACAAGCCGACTTATCCACCAGTGACATCAGGTAAGTTGATTGATTATTGCATCTGTGCACACCAAATGTTCCTTCTTTTAGATATCATATAAAATTGATAGCGTACACCCTGCAGCAGACAGCTCTGCCTGCCAGCCATCTTGGTTAGTTAGGTAGTAGGATTTACAGTGAAGCTCTACAGCCCTGGGCTGTCAACACTTCATTTTATTTTCTTACTATATATGCTGTTGTAAGCCATACCAGAGAGTGAGTAACAGTGACCAAGACAGCGGCAAAACTTCCATCACCCGACAGCACTGTCAGTAGAATGTAGCCTGTCTAGCTTAAGTGCTATCTATTTTCTTTCTCTCCCCTTCGTCTCAGAGTAAACTAGCGGAAAAAAATGGCTGCCCACACTCAGTATAGCCCATAAGGTGCATTTGGTGACTTGAAAATAAATAAATAAATAAAACATCCTTAGCCCCCAAATAATTTAAATCCATATTTTGTTCCATATTTTTATGGAATTTGTCTAGAATGTCTAGCAGATGGCACCTCCGGCTCACTCACACAGGCTACGATGCACTTTCCTCCGTAAACAATTATAGAATCTCGCTTTGCTAGGACATTCAGAGCCCAGATTCAGAAGTACTGTTCTACAATAGAACTGTGATACTAAGCTTGATATCAATGTCATAATAACCCTTGTTTCTTCCTCCTGTGGAAAACCTCTGCAATAAATTCGGTGTGATGCTTATCTTTAAGCTATCTGATAAGATTTGAACAGGAATACAGACAGAACCCCAAGCATGCTTCTTTGCAAATAAGCAAAACGAGTATACATAAAGCTGAAAAGCACAACGGTGTCCACAATTTCATTTCCCGCTCTAACGTGAGGCAGAATGAAGAAAATCACTCTGGAACCAATTATATAAAAATCTCTGCTTCATGGATTAAACCAGCTTGGATAATTTGGAACAGTGCATTCTGGGCTACATTGAGTCAATATGAATCTTATACAATACAACACCATTCCTGCAGTTCTGTTTGCTTCTTACTGAGGTAATGAGGTTTCTGTAAACGCCTCAAATATAGTGACCTACATTGCTCCGTTCTGTAAATTGCTCAGAATAAGGAAATGTGGCGCAAACCCAATCCTAGAAAAACTTGACAAGGGGGAAAAGAGAACGTTTCTATTTGTTTCATGCAGCTAAAAGCCATTCATCTCTGACACAGATTCAGTTCCCACAACAAGATCTTGTGAAAGAATCTAACAAATTATAAACGGAGAAGCTGAGTGTAAGAACAAGGGCAACAGATACGCAACAGAAATGTGGATACGTGGGACCAGTTCGATTGCATCCAAGACAAATTCCTTTCTGATGAGATCTAACCTACATCATGCAGACCTCAACTCCACCCTGTGGCTGCAGCCAGCTCTCACAAGCACATCCAACCCTTGCTCAATATCTCCATACCTCAGGCTATACAGATACATAGCTGACCTCAAACTGTCATCTTCAGTGCAGGTCTCAAAGAGCATCAGCTGCATATCTGATCATGTAAGTGGGAAGGGGGATATGACACACTACAAATCCTCTGACTGATACCGGAAGCTGCGAGTGACTGTAGATATACAGACACGTGGTTTCATGCTTAATCTATTGCATAAAGCTTCGTGGGTGGGATGTCCCGGGTTGGACGTGCCCCTCTGTGTGACATCATTACAGTTCAATTTGATCCAATTGTATTTGTATAGCACTTTTTACAATTGACATTTCTCGCAAAGAAGCTTTACACTGAAAAATTTATTTGGTAAAGACAATCTTACACATTTCACTATAAACTCTACACATCAAGCCTGTGGCAATGGAGGCAAGGTAAAACTTCCCCAGAAGTAACCTTGAGAGGAACCAGAGAGTTACAGAGTGTGTAAATCAATCAGTAGATGATGTCAGAGTGTGTAAGCCTCGTGACACACCTTCACTCTTCATGACACAGAGTCTGGCCCCCAGTGGAGCACCGCTAAGTGGTCTGGCCATTACATGGGACATCCTGCAATTACGTGATCACATCTGGCGTATGTACAAAAGATGGAGCAATGGCAGTGAGGCACAAGTGCTAAAGACGTCCCTTATTCAACACTTCCAGCCTAATGAACCGCTAAATCAGTCCATCAGTGAACGCACTCAATGATTCATCAGCCATAGACTGGACAGATAATCACCCACACAGAGCAAAGCAGAGGAGAAGAAGCGTTGGCCTAAAATCTAAAATAATGCTGAAGTGGGGAACAACAATCATTTTACCTGCCGATATTTTAACAATACACAACATGCACGGTGTAAAATTTTGAACATCAGAGTTATCGTTACGTTGTAAGTAGCTGACTGAATGCTTAAATATATTTTGCGCCAGCTGTTTAGTGACAGGTTTACAACAGGGAACGTTGCCACCTCGAGGGTCCTGGGTTCGATCCTGATCTCGGGTTATTGCCTATGTGGAGCATCTCATGTTCTCCCAGTGTGGTAGGAGTATAATGCAATACTACTATGTTACTATATCTGTTTACTGTTCCAGATATACTTCCATGTGTATTTGGAATTTGTATTTTTAAAACAGAGTGGGTGTGGCCTAAACCAAAAGGGTTTTTCCAAAATTAAACACACCCCACTATAATGTACATACCCAGAAACATGGGGGTAAAATAGCTGAGATAGAATTTCCAGGAATGTGAGCATGTCATAAATAAATGCTGTAAATGCATCACACAATGTGGAATTTGTTTTTCCCATGAGCTTCATATCTGAGTGCTTCTTTGCGACCGCATAAAATTAAAAACCACTCGCACGTTACCGTTTTTGCAAAGTGCGCCTTTTCATATCTAGTAGCCGTTTCTGTACAACACATTATTCGTTAAATCCAGATGTTCTCTAATGGACTGGTTCCACATTTAGGGTGTATTCATAGATGGAAGCTATAAAAACTGATGGTTCTAGTGATCTAAAAAATAATAATAAAGCGTAATAAATTAAATGTTCGAGAGATTTTAACGACCAATTAGTACCTCATTACTGTGTGTAACAGTGGAGATTAGCTAGTATTAGTGTTATAAATGTCCTGTTTGTGCCCAAGATACACTGAACTCTTTTAGAGATTGACATGGATACTGACGTTATCATACAGCCCACCCTTACTTCATTTACTCATATTTGACAAAATAAGACTGGTCCTTTAATCATGGAAAAATGATGTAAATTATTTAAATGCCAAATGCAATCACAATTCAACTCAGACAGTACTACTAAATCAACAACAACAAAAAAAAGAGAGATTTAAGTAATGCACCAGAGTTAATGAAATAAATTAACTAATGATAGTCATCTTTGGCTCAGCTCAGTCAGTTATGCCGCAGTCAATTATGTGTACTTAAAGTGTAATTTCACTTCAAGTTCTGAGCCGAACTCCACTGTATCATTTTGAAAAATTGTAAAATGTGTGTAATGGACTAAGGGGAAATTTTTTTATAAATAAAAACTTCATAAGGTACCAAGTACCAAACACTAAACTCTCCATCAGCACTGGCCTTGCTGCAAGGTTCAGGATGATTTGAAACTTATAGATAGTGTTTTGATGTATTCTCAACTTGGTTTTATCACAGTATAGTCACATCATTAATTTAGACTTTAATTTAATAAATTTAGAATTTAAGTGAAGTACCTCTTAAATCAGTATATGCACCTAGTTGAAAATTATATCATTAGATCAAAATAAATATAATCATCTAACTTGACCCTACTGTATATTATCATTTCATGCAGTAGTTTTCCAGTCACCGAGCTTCCCAGTGTGTTAGGAAGATAATGTTTGGCTAATTAAAGGCAGGAGCATAACTGGCAACATAAAGGTGGTATTAAAGCCGGTAAAAAAGTTCAGAAGCTGGTTAACAGTAATCCTTCATCATTTGGGATTCAAAGCAATAGTTTGTTAACAAGATACTGATGCTTGATGGGTAGTTAAAACTGGTAGTAACAAGAGTACCCCCTGACATCCACATGTCAGAAAATATCTATTGCAGAAATTCAAAATATATCAAAAGGCATAACTACACTGCCTCGTACAAGTAACTTCAAAGTTTAATAAAGAAATCTTAAACAGTCTCCATGTCCAGAGGGATGCACAAATGGATGGACAGACATACTGATGACTATATCGGGTCGAATTAATGCTGGGGGGATAAAAAGTAGTTGGTGTCTATCCTCCAGAGACTACATGTTCCAAATTGTCCAGAGAACAATGCTCTGAATCCTGAACCTGCCAGAGTCATTTGCGTTTGGATGTTAAGAGAGCAAAATTGGTCATGCATTCTAAAGGCTGATTTATACTCCCATTACGTATTAAAATAAAAATGGTAATTTCAAATGTTTCAGCCGACACTGTCCACATACCTCGGTACATCATTTACATTGGCATTGACAATGCATTCAGTGGAGGTCAGTTTAGAGTTTCCAGCAACAACAAACGCTTCGCTACTGTTCAACTTGTGTTTAACTCACGCCTTTCCAGCTGTTTTGTATCAAATGTTTGTCCCTGTACCGTGGCAAAGTAACATCTTATTGATATTTATAAGTTCTTACAAACTCGCATAACCTCTCTTCAAAAACTTTCACTTTATTACCTTTTTTAGTTCTTCCTCTTGACTCTCTTGAACTGTTAAATGTAGCACCCCCATGAGTGCCAGCGATAGTGCTCTGTTCTTACCCAAGTGTGCAGAAATAGACAAAATGAACATCGAGATCAGTTTAAAGGCTTTGCCGTTGACCTAATGGTTAGTGAAGAGGGTTTGGGACCTAACCCTGGTTTGATTCCCGAATCTACAGGAAAAATGTGTGGCAGCAGGGGAAGTGAGTCGTACCTTCCCTTCCTCCACATTCATGGGTGAAGTGCCCTTGAGCAAAGCACCAAACCCCCAACTGCTCTCTGGGCACCCCAGTGTGTGGCAGCCCACTGCTGCAAGAGTGTGTGTGTGTGTGTGTGTGTGTGTGTGTGTGTGTGTGTGTGTGTGTGTGTGTGTGTTAGTGAATGAATGTGTGTGTGTGTGTGTGTGTGTGTCTTCAAT
>JAQMYF010000026.1:9137120-9171477 GCA_030014195.1 Neosilurus mollespiculum | reverse complement strand
TGTGTGTGTGTGTGTGTGTGTGTGTGTGTGTGTGTGTGTGTGTGTGTGTGTGTGTGTGTGTGTGTGTGTATGCGCTCACTGTTTACACGTGTATGTGTGTGTGTTCACTTTGGATGGGTTAAATGCAGAGACAATAATTTCCCTTGCGGGATTAATACAATATATTAAAAAAATAATAAATCCATATTTGGCTTTAATGGTGAGCCTAAATGGGCCTTAAGTGGGAGGGGTGGTATTCTCTTTCTCCCTGGTCCATTACAGAGACACTAGCCAATCGTGAATGTTTGTGAGCTCGTATATACAAAAAAGTGCAGACAGCAGTGTAGTTGATTGGTTTTATAGAGGGTTTGACAAATGTTATTGCCCAACTGCCCAAAGTATGTAAAGCACAAATTCTGGCATATCCCCCCAAGGCTGCCCGAAGGGTCATGTAAAAGATTTCTCTTCTTGATATAAAGTTGACATCTTTAAGGGGCCAAAATTTAAATACAGCTTGACCAGTGCATGCATGGCGTACTTTATAAACACATTTTAATCAAAAGTAAAAACATACGTGAGAAACAAGCTCTCGTCACTCTAGCACCTAAAAGCTGTGCTTACCAGCATTAGTTTGTGGGTTAAAATTCCCGGAGACCACAAGCAACCTACAAGCATTCATACATTCTGCTCACTGACTTTAAACCACGTACACCTGCTTTTACTTTACACACTGATTACTCGCTTGATTTAAACACCAGTTTCTGTTTTCGCATTTGTTTTTATATCCACGTCGATGCTTGTTGGGTTCGTCGCCTCTACTTTTGTGTTGTGTGTGGTGCTTTTCATTGTTTAGACTATCCTGTGTAAATAAAGCAACTGTCTCCGTGCCTCAAGCATGACGTTGTTTTATATGGTTTGCTACTATTTGTGTTAGATCTTGAAACGTATCCATTACCTTGCTTCCGTTGTATTTTAAAATAACACCCCTCGAGGTACAAAATATGAATGTTGTTTGAAATGAAGTTGCAATCGACAAAAGTCTTGACATGTAGTGAATATATGATCTCAGGGGTTTTATTTAAAAAAAAATTTAAAAACAGATTTTCTTTTGTCTACCGGGAGTCGACTGGCATTATCCTTTTTATTTTTATAAGGCACTTCTGTCGGAATAATTGAGAGCTTGGGGGCTACCTTGAGAACCAGGAGAGGGGTGGCTTCCATTCCCAGAAAGTTTGGTCATGTTAAAATTTACCGTGGGTCAAGTCCTGGATCGATTCAACCCGAGGTTTATCATCAGGTTACCATATCTTTATTTGCAAATTTCCATATTTCCATCCATTTTCCTCCACCTATCCAAGGTTGGTTTGCATAGTCAAAAGGTCTAGGAGGGAAACTCAGACATCCCTCTTCTTAGCGACACTTTCCAGCTCCTCCTGGGAGATTCCAAGGGGTTGCCAGGACAGAAGAGATATATAATCCCTCCAGCAACTGGGGGGAGCTCATGGTAGAGCTGCTACTCCTCCACATCGAAAGGAGTCAAGTGAGGTGGTTTGGGCATCTGATTAGAATGCCTCCTGGTTGCCTCTCTGTCAAGGTTTTTCAGGCACATCCAACTGGGATAAGGCCCTGGGGCAGACCCAGAACTTGCTGGAAGGGAATAGGTAGTGATAGGTTAAATATCACATTGATCAAACATATCTGGGAGCAAAACCAGAATCCCATGACAAATACAGTATATGAACAAATGTGCTGTGTCACAGGAGAACATATGGTAAGATTGGAAATGTGGGTTTATGTCGCTAAAATCCTCCACAATCTTCCTAAAAGATGGCATTATGTTGGAGTATTTGATAAAGGTCACGGCGATGCTTCATAAATCATGTACATGCTTTATTGATTGTTCCATGTGACTGTAATATGAGACAGTATAAAACAGAGGCTGGTAAAGGAAGCTGAGAATTAAGAATAAAAGAACATTTTCCAACTAACATACTTTGTAATCCAGCATGCTGGCACTAAATTTGTCCCTACAGAAGATTGGAAACCTGAGCTGGTCCAATAGTCACTGTGTGGCACGCACACACACACACACACACACACACACACACTGCATCAAGGCAATTTCACTGAAACAACCACAATCTGATAATACAGAGCACGGCTGATTGAGCAGCAATCTCAATGTGTTGCGCTCCTCCAACGCCTGAGAAAAGTGGGGCTATTACTGTACGCTGCTTTCATTAACAAACCTGTGACGTCCCGTCTTCCAGTTTAAACCACGTGTCCCACTTTCATCTTGTGGCGAAATACTGGTGATCAAAACATCAGCAGGGCTCATGTTGTTCAAAGCACACACAGGAGTGTTCTCTCCTATCGGTCAGCGTCTAGCTCCAAACTGTAGGGTGACCGCAAGGAAATGAAATTCTGAGAGCCGGGGCCAGGCCGCACACAGGAATTTTTTTTAACTCAATGATGCTGAAAAGACTTGAGCATAAAAGACAGCAACAAGGCTTTCATTTTCATCACACATATACACAAAGTTTCTTTCTTGAAATTCGTCGATCCTGAGGTTACCTGAGGGCACTCGGGAGCCGTTACGGCCAGATGTCACAGCCAAAGTGAGTCTACAAATCCTGACCGCATGACAATTTTTAAATCACCTCACGCCGAGCCATAACCATCAGGCATTTGTGAAAATAATATATGTTTTAACAGCTTTGCTTAACCTGCAATTATTTAAACACCTAGAATTGAAGCCATGCGAAACTGAAACAACTGGTTTGACGAGCCGTTTTTCCACCCACGGCAAGAAGGAAAAACGAGAGTGGCGAAAAAAGGAGATGGGAATCTGTCTGCATAATTATGGGCATTGCATGATCCAATCGTTTCAAGTAACAGCCCTTAAGGCTGTTTCAGTCTTTTATATTTTTTAAGAAGTAGAAACCGAAGTATTTAGGGTATTTTTCCAGACACTAATTTACCCAAGATCAACTGCTCAAAAACCTATGAATTGTTTCATGATACACTTAAAAAAAAATCCTAATAAAAGAAAATTACAGATAGTGCTGGCACTTTTTAAACCTGTACTCTAGTCATCCAGATTTTATTTTTGCTTAGCACTTTTAAAAGCGGCTGGCCTCACAAAGGTGTGCTTGGGTTATTTTCTCTGTAGTGTCACATGTCCATGTGTCTCCACGTCTCCATGTCCACCTCTCAAGAACACCACAGTGTTAAACTAGGTGTTAACTAGTGGGTGAAAAGTGCTCAAATTGTCTGAAGTCCTATGTATCAATACCCTACACAAATGAAGAACAGGAGCCACCTAAGTTACCATAGCAACAGCTAGTAGCTAGCTTTTCAGCAATATATAGCTGTTGTGCAATATTTTATCATGGAATCATTTATTATTCATTCATTTTCTGAACCGCTTAATCCTAATTAGGGGTGCGAGGAGGCTGGCGCCCATATCAGCTGACTCTGGGTGAGGGCAGAGAACACACATTTACCCTGAAAAAGATATTAATGGGCTTGGGTTCGAGTCCCGGACTCGGGCATGTATGCGTGGAATTTGCATGTTCTCCCCATGCTTGCGTGGGTTTCCTCCAACAGTCCAAAGACATGCACATTAGGCTAATTGGCTGTTCCAAATTGCCCACAGGTGTGGACATGAGTGTGAATGCTTGTGTGTGTTTTGGCACTGCCAAAAGCAGTTCAGGATGTACCCCACCTTCGCCCAGTGTCGGGTGAGATCCCAGTGACCCTAGTCGGATTAAGCAAATGAGTGAGAAATTTTGCTCACGTGTGCGCATTATTTATTTTACTGTGTTCATTTATTTAACGCAGTTTTTGTAGAAGTTGTTTTCCTGTGTTTGAGTGGGTTGTGTATAGTAATTTTAGGTGCCCTGGTAATTGTTCATTACAGAAATTATGAAAAACAAAGACAAACGTACCCTATTACACAAGTTCCATTAATGTACCAGATATGTTATGTTATGTAATTAATTGATAGTCATTTTTGATGGTGCAGCCTGGGGTTTAAAAGTGTTCTAGTTAAGATATACCACTATTATATTATAGCACTGTTGGGAATGCTGGAGTAGCATGAAAAGCATACAATTTCATTAATACAAAAACAAAAGCATGTTCTTTCCTGGATATGGTGCAGCATCTACCAGAGTGTGAAAAAAAGAGGTCTTAAAATCCATAAATTACAGTATGCTCTTCTGGCACTCAGGTGCATTAGTATGCTGTACAGACAGCGCGGTAGTTTTGTCATAAACCACGCAACTCCTGCATTTTCAAAGCTTGTGCCTCATCATTTGAGAGCTGCCCAGATTCCGAGCCAAGCTCTGGAGACTTACACGTCAAGATGCACACTGAGCGCATTGGCAGGATACCAGCTTTTAAAGAGGCCTCCTGGCATTGCTTTGGGTCACAGCATTGTGCACTACTACAGGCCTGAAAACTGTTACACTGCCCTTTCCCAAGCACGCAGGAGGCATATTGAGGATTCCTGAGGAAATTCTGAAGCTGGCTTGTTCACTGGATGAAAAGAAAGCACCCTTTTATTTTACCTCTGTAATGTTGTGCTAATATCTAATGTATGCTAAGCCGTGGCTGCCATGGCAACCCAGTTTCGAATGAGGCAGAGCGCTAAAAAAGTGGCCGGAACAATAATCCCGTAAACGGAGCCAATCCCTGCCCCTCCGGTCCGTCCCAAAACTGGTGGCTGGGAGGTGATCCTATGAAAGGGATTTACCGCTGAATCTCAGAAAGGGGTCCGGGAGAGAGTTCACACTGCAAAGCACGGCGCAGGCACTCGTGAGCACTCTCTTAGTCATGTGATTTGCACAAGGAGAGCTTAGGCTTCAGATGTCTGCCACTGGGAGTGGGTGGGAGTGTACCGGCATTGCAATTCAGTCACTGTATATTACGAGTAATTGCCTAAGCTGTAGTGCATTGCAAAATATGATGCTGGTTGTTGTAATGCAATGGAACACTACATAAAGAGAAGGCTCGAGAGTAGTGACATCACTTGTGGCTAATTGATAAGGTCACTGAATAAGGCTCTGACCAATAATCTTTCCTGATCAGCCTAACACGGCTGTACGGTCATGGAAAAATCAATGAGAGCAAGGTACGTCTGCATGTGATGCGCCTTCACACACCAACACTTCTGACAATCGCTCCATAAACCTCAGGAGAGCAAATCAGATATAGAGTACCATGCCAAAAATGTACTCAAGCACACACATCACCAATGTTATTTCACAAAGCACAAAAACACAAGCTTACATTATTCTTATAATATATTTATAAATGGAAGATCAGAGAAGTCAGATATCACATGCAGCAGAGCACATGCTTACACGCACTCGCACACAAACATCTACATCCACACGGTTTGTCCAACTGTCTCTCAGCAGCATCCACATAAAGGTGAGAATGACCCTTGCAAGGCTGGCGGAGCAGCGTGGGAAGATGATGTGTGAGTCTTACCTGTCAGAGATGTCATGACTTCCTGTAGCCGTGAACAGTCCTAGTGCTGTACTCCCTACCACTGCAGCAGCCCCGCTGCCTGCCTCCATGATACTGACTCACTGCAGGAGCAGCCTGCCAGAGAGAGAAAGAGAGAGAGATAGAGATAGAGAGAGAGTGAACAGGGAGGGGGGAGGGAGAGGGAGAGAGAGAGAGAGAGAGAGAGAGAGAGAGAGAGAGAGAGAGAGAGAGAGAGAGATGAGCGGAGTCGAAAGACATGGTGTCACAAATGCAGAGCAATAGCACAAGATAGACAGGGAAAATATGAAAGTAGAGCAGAGAGAAGCAGAAGAGCGATAAAGAGAGAGACCAAAAAGCAATTAGTCATTTTCTTCTAGTCTTCTCCACGCAATCTGAGCACAGCAGCGCATTTCAACCATCACTGTAAAACCCAAGGTTCATAATGACATACTGTGATGTTATATAACAAAACTATAACCATGATATATTCAGACTGAAATAGCACTTTGTTATGGCAATAACAACCCAAAAGGAACCAGAACAAAAGGAAGAGTTCTTGTTTTACAAACACTGAGGACAGTCAAAGTATTTTCATCATCCTTACATTGCTTGGATCATCGTTACTTCTTTGACTAGACAAACTGACTGATTACAATTAATACAATAATTGTATAAACAACAAATTCATACTGACAAGGTGACATTTTCAACATAATTTAGCCAATGCTTTGACTAGTTTTGCTCTGCCAGCCAAAATAAACTATATGGACAAAAGTTTGTGGACACTTGACCATATCACTCATATATGTTTCTTGATGGTTGGACTCCAGGCTCCATTTCTCTTTGCAGTTATAATAAATGTCTCTCTTCTGGGAAGGCAGTCCACTAGATTTTGGAGTTTGGCTGTGGGAATTTGTGTTCATTCTTCCACAAGAGCATTATTAGGGTCAGGCAGTGATGTCAGGCAGGGACACCTGGGGCAGTTATCCTTCAAGTTCATCCCAAACATGTTCACTGGGGTTAAGGTCAGTACTCCGTGCAAGCAACTCACTTTTCTTCCACTCCAACGTCGGCAAGGCATGTCTTCATGGAGCCCGCTGTATGTGCAGGGGGGACTAGATATGTCATGCTAGAACAGGTTTGAGCCTCTAAGTTCTAGTGAAGGGAAACTGCAACCTTCCAGTAGACGAAGACATTTTGCACAGTTGTGTAAATTCAAATTTGTGGAACCAACTTTGGAAAGAAGTTACACATGAGCTTCACAAACCTTGCTTTACAGCCCATTGACTAGCTACTAGATAAGTAAAACTGATTGTACGTTCCTGTTGAAGGTACTTCTGGTGAATTTAGAGGCCTTTTTTCTTTCCATGTTGCTCCAGCAGGCTTTTATAATTGAAGTCAAAATAATCTACATTCATTAGAAATGTATTGTTTCTTATGTCGATTTCTCCTCTTTAACAGCCAAAGGATTCGCCCATTTCTTTCCAGTGAGGCCACTCAGATACTTGTTCAGTTCCTTGTCATCTCAAGACTAGACTACTGCAACTCACTCCTGGTAGGTCTACCTGCAATTCAACCTCTACAGCTGATCCAGAATGCAGCTGCACGGCTTGTTTTCAACCTTCCAAAATTTTCCCACACCACTCCACTGTTACAGTCTCTCCTTTGGCTTCCTGTAGCTGCTCGCATTAAATTTAAAACACTAATGCTTGCCTACAAAGCCAAAAATGGACCTGCACAATCCTACCTTAAAGCACTCATCACACCCCACAAACAGCACCGCGTTCTCTCAGATCCTCTAGCACTGCTAGACTGGTCCCTCATTCTACCAAGGGAAAAATGCATCTAAACTCTTCTCTGTTCTGGCTCCAAGGTGGTGGAATGAACTTCCTCTGGATGTTCGGACAGCTGAGTCACTGTGTGTCTTCAAACAAAGGCTGAAAACCTACCTTTTTCGGCAGTACTTGTGTGTACACACACACACACACACACACGCACACACACACACACACACACACACACACACACACACACACACACACACACACACACACAAAAACACCCTGCACACAACACCTATCCACTGAGTTTTTGACTGATGGTATACTTAGTCCTGACAATCCAGTATAAGAATATATTCACTGAAAGTAACTTTAAAGCACTTCTGTAAGTCACTCTGGATAAGAGCGTCTGCTAAATGCTATAAATGTAAATGTTATGTCTACCAGCGATGATGTCACGAGCACTGGTGGAATATTACATGGCAAACAAAGACGAGTGGAGTGATACAAACAGAGTCATGTCCCAATATGGTTACTAAAGAGAAGGACTTTCAAATGTCACTTAACCAGTCAAATTAGTCAAAATCAGTCGAAATAGTTATTTTGTGAAACGTTAAACAATATGAAATAGATTCATTTGCTGCCTCGCAACTCCAGGGTCTCAAGTTTGACCCCAAGCTGAAGCTACTGTCTGTTTGGAGTGTCCCATGTGACCATCTTCAGTTTCTCGAGAACATGCTATCAAGCATGTATTTCAAGGGTGTATTTCACCATACACCGTACTACGGAATAGACCCTGGAACAAGATCAATGTACAATATTTTAATATAATATCAATATCAATATTAGAATAAATTCCTTCGCCATTAAAGTTTTTTTTTGGTGGGTGGGGGGGTCACTGCTCTTGAAATCCATTTTAAAAAATGAGCATTGGTAGTGGGCCATTGGGCCCTGAAGCTCGTTTTCTGGTGTCAAAGGTTTTGTTCAGACCACTTTTGGTGGAAGGGCTCATTAGCTCAAGGTTGGCAAAACAATTTCACATATCATGTCTGTGCATGCAGGGTTACAAAATACAATGTCATTTATTTAATTTTCTTTGGAACCAACACTTAAAGTGGTGAGAACAGCGCTTTTCGGACGCATGGCTTATCATCCTGCAAAATAGGAGTTGTTCTTGTAGGAGAACATTTTTAGCCATGCGGACTGGCACAAGACGCTCACAGTGCAAAATTCGCAGTACAAATATGTGCAAATTACAGGGCTTTATTCCTATGAAATAACAAGGTGTTCAGTTTTTGTCACTGATGATAATAACAACCCCTTCTTTGCCATTAGGGAAGTTCAAACAGAAAATAGTGACAAATTGAATCATGTCAATCATGTTTCTCAGCACTGTAATGCCAGTGGCTTTCTCACATGATGGGAACTGCACCCTGGTTCAGTTAAAGCAAAGTCCAAGAGCAAGTTCTTCAAATGGACAAAAATTGTTTCTGCATATTGAATCTTACATAGTTCACCAAAGCATGCACTTTTTGATGGACTGAAAGAGTGTCCATAAATAAGTAGTTGTCTATGAACACAAGATGCATGCATCACAGAGCGACTCCAACTCCAACGCTTGGCATGCAACATGGCCTAATTACAGGGACAGCAGCAGGTGAATGACAGCCTATATAAAAGGCCATCCCTCATGAATTTAAAAGAACAAAACCTAAAGCCCACACAGCATTCATCTGCTTCTTGCCAGTAAGCATGCTCCAAGGCGGACAGGGCAATCATATCAAAGAATGGCAGGCAGAGAAATGGAGGAGGCATAAAAACTACCCACACGCCATCCAAAAGCAGCTTGTCATCTACGCAGGGGGAGGGGAGGAGTGCTGTCCGTTCGCTCTCTATCTCACCTCATGAAGATAGCACCAGAACCCACAGTGCTCCAGTGTGGCCAATTCCACTGCCATTCACAAACTTTTACAAATGACTCAGCAAAGCTGTTTGGTTGCTGAAGTGGAACGGTTGGTTGATGGATGGGACTGGCCTAATTGTGTCTCCCGCTTGAGTGAACCGGCCATGCCTCAAGCAGACTTTAGCACATTACAGGTGTAGTGCATCTTTTTGTGGCAGAATCTTGAGCCAGCGACAAGCAGCTGAACGGAAGTCATGGTGTCACGACGGATTAATCAGAAAGAACTATCTTCTACAAAAGGCAGCGTCTCTTATTAGAGCAAATTAATCAGCAGCCACGAGAAGAATGATTGCAGGTACATGACATACTTTATTACAGACGCTTGCCATTTGGAAAATAATTAGCGCGTCATTTCTTTGCCTGCGATTACCAATCACATTGTCACCCATGTGTCCCAATGGTGCACCTTTGGCATTTTACCATTTTTAGGGCCCTGTTCAAATGTCTTTGTAGGCCTCCTTTCATATCTGCTAAAAACATTCTGGTTCAGGCCCTTAACAATACAGGTGGGCAATATGACAAAAACATTTTATGATGCTTGAAGGCATTTCTACAATATAGGGACCCTGACCATCGCACCCATAAATGAATTTTCCCCCAAACTGTTGCCTGAAGTCTGAAGCACCCAGTTGCTGCATTAAGAATTCCATTTACTGGAATTAAGCAGTCCAAACCCATTCCAGTACAACAATGCCTCTGTGCACAAAACAAGTTCCATAAAGACATGGTTTGCCAAAGATGAAGTGGACGATTTTGAGTGGCCTGCACAAAGCCCCAACCATAAGCCCAGTGAACACTTCTGGGAGGCTTCCTCGCCTGATTAACGCCTAGGAAGCCTTTCCAAAAAGAAAACGGGGTTAGTAGAACAGCAGGCTGGACAAAAACGTATAATGCGATGTTCACCAAGCACATAATACAACATACAGTGCATTTTCTATGAGGTATTAGTCTGCCAGCAATATAGTAGTTTGTCTTTTATTGATTTTCTAGACATTAAAATGTGTAAAATATGTAAAAATCAGTAAAACGTGTGTGGGGTAGGTAACACACATAAAAGTCACAATTTCAAAGATTTACTGAGAAGTATTTAAAGTTAATAAGCTGCTTACAGGAAAAAATACACATGATCTCTTATAGCAGAGAGTGTGTGACATAATATTGATATTGTGATATAATTTATCATTCTATTTTTCCAGCCCCACTGAAGAGACGTTTACCTGGAAGGCCTACGAATTATGTATTACTCAGAAAGAAGAGCATTTTATATACATTTTTTGATTTATATACTGTTTAGGAACCCAAACTTCCCCAGACGTCACTACTGTAACCAGTCTAAACTTTGTCTTCTACTCTGCACCAGAGATTTAAATACAGTTTTCGATCAGGAGATGATGAGGATGATTATATTTGTGACAGCCACAGTTTTGAAGATGAAATTTTTGCTATTTTTATTGTTTCCTGTTTTGTTGACAAAAAAAATTATATGCACTTTAAAATAAAAACAATATTCTAATGAATTTCAGGATTCAAATAAATAATCTGTCATTATCCTGACCACATGAATTGTAAACTGTATTCCTTAAATTTACTGGACAGCATCATACTGTAAAATGGTATTCTTTCCACGAAGCATAAATATTACATTTTGAAAGTGTAATTCACTGCGTTATTAAACTAATGTGTTTCTATTTTAAGAATTGCATATTTATTTTCTCTCAAATGAGGTTCAGGAAGCTGCTGTTTGTTTTGCTCCAAATACTGTATTTATTAAAACCATATGGATGATTTCACAATTCGAGTGCCATTCATGCCCCATTGACATTACAATTAAAATATGCATGTAAAGATAACGGGTATTTTGTTGTTTTTAAGTATTTAGTATTTTTAATGTGGGTAAATCATCCTTCCGAGCAAAATATATGTATTTTCATATCTGCATGAATGAAATACCTCTATAGCACATTTTATAGAGTTTCTGCTGGTCCCAGTGCATAAACCTACTAACCAGATATTACCTCTATACTATTTTGCATCAGTGTGTGAATCCATGGATGCAAGTTGGAAATTTTTAAAAACCTGAATTTTGGGCTGGGGCCTGGGGGCTGCTAGAGCCCCCAGAAGCTCCTGGATTTTAGCAAGAGCTCAATATGCCTTTTCCTGATAAAACAACTTGTCTGACCACAAAAATAGCTTTCTGTTATTACCCATCACTGACTATAAATCATTTAAATCAGTCACCATAAAACTAAAATAGAATGTTAATAATTTTGTCATTGTTGTTATTAGTCACCTCATCTTAAACCAGAGACACTATTTTTCCCATGACCTTTTCCTTCACTTTAACTTTGAAAGGTTTTGCATCACTCTAATTGTTAATGTGTGTCGCACTGAACCTTGAAAGTGATGTCTTGTCTAGTGCAAGTTTATCTTCACTGAGTCTCTTTGCTAACTTTAACTAACTTTTTTAATGCGTTCAAAATTAATGTTTTGGGTTGGCAAACCATGTGATACTTTCAGAGAACATGGCAAATACTCAAAAATAGTTATATTTTTTGGTAATTTTGGGAAAAGTCAATTCACCAACATTCACAACTTGTAAGATCCCCCCCACCCCCCACCCCATTACAAGCTGTTTCCTTTTCTTCATTCCCACCTTCCCAGCACTTGTGATGATCGCTCATCCTAGGTAATCACTGATGATTTGTGAATCATTGCCTATGGTAAAATACATCCCCTTAGCACCCAGCCTGACATTCTATAAAACCGTCAGTAAAGTGAAAGCCAGAACATTTGTTTAAGTGAAAATCTGCCCTCTGGGATATACTGAGAGCAGCATGACGGCGGTAAAGGAGACACGCCACCGCCTTTCTATTGAGCTACTGTGCTGAAAACCTCCATGGAGTGTTTAGTCATCGCTCAAAAAGGCAGTTCTGCTCTCTGCTTCTTTCCATTCAGAATGGGATTACTCATACCTGATATTACATGCTAAATGGAGGTTGGGAGGAAAGTAAATATGATATAAATTGTTCTGCCAATGCTTAATTGACTAAATGCAAAGAACAGAAATCTGGACAAACATCTCATCACTCCGTATCCAATCACCACCTCTTGTCTTTTTGTGACTGCGTGGGCTTCAGTCTGTTATCACATTCAGTCCTCTTTCTTTTCTCTTAAACAGAACAGTCAGCAGTGTGCTGATGAGTGAAAAAGGAAACCACACATCCCCTGACAAACAGAGAAATCACAGACATAAGCAAAGTTCTTTATAGGAGCAGATCAAAGAGAGTTTCTTCATTATTATTCTACACAGTATATCACCTACGCTACATAAAATATTATCTAGAATATTCTGGAATGGGAGGCTTTGTCTAGTCGTTCATTAAGTCTAGAATTGTTATAGTATTAGTTGATATAATTCAGCAGCGAACCGGTTGGGAGGAAAAGAAGGTGCATAAATATCATAACAGGGCTACAACTACAACTTTCACTAACAGCCTACAATTAGTTTCTGGTCCGACTTTAGTGAAGCTATGACAGAAGGGACTCACTGGTTTGGGTGAGGTGTATTTGAAAGCTGTATAGTTGCATTTACACATGAAATACATGTTATATGTGTGTTTTGTGGAAAATAGGTCAGGTTTGTAAGTTTAATTGTACAATGTTCATATTAATGTCATATGATAGTGGTAAGACAAAAAAAAAATCCTTGTATGAAGTATCATACTCCACTGATATATGACTGACTGTTGTACGACTCAAACTAACCTTTCTCAAAATGTTGTATATCACAGGTGGGTATATAAGGAAGTCTTGTGGGTTTAACGTAGTGCATTCATAGGAAACATCAGATGATTCCAAAAAGTGTATAAAATTCCTATGTCTATCATAACACAGCCGAAGGACATTGCACAGCATCTCAGAACAGACTTAGGAAATAGACCAAATGTCGAAAAATGAAGTACAAGACGGGAAAAAATTGAAAATCCTCAAAGCTTCACAACAGGTGAGTTTCGTACAACACACCCACAACTGTCCTAGGAAGTTGCTCAATTATCTATTGTGCATCATATGTGACAGGGGCCTTACTGATTAAAAGGATCATCTGGCAAACACAAAGTGAATCATTTTCTATGTGTGGTGTCTATCAGTGAATCGACGGTTTTGGTATCAATTTTAATGTGTACCAAAAACAGAATGGATGGAGATTTAACTTAAACAAGATATGGTTAAGTAACATACTGCAAGAGCAAGCGTTCTCTTGTACGGAATACCAGTCGCAGGTTAGTGCCATAAGTTATGATTGCGAGTGTGATATTACTTTTATAGAGGAGTTCACCAACCAAACATATTTATACTCAGAAAAGTCAGGCACAATATGGCTGAATTTTCTGTTTGTTTTTGCACCGTCAATAAAAAAAAGTTCCCAAAGAAGCCCCAGTGGAAAGAACAGTGTGTCCTGGCATGTCAATATATTCAGTGTAAATGAACATTGTTAAAGCTGTGAAGTGGAATGATACAAGCTACAATACATTAAACATCCCTGCATTGTTATATACCAATCAGCCACAACATTAAACCACTGTCAGGTGAAATGAACAACATTGATTATCTCATTACAGTGCCACCTGCCAGGATGGTGAAGGCAGTATGATGTTCTGGGCCATGGTCCACTGGGAATTTGTGGATCCTGGATTACACTCCAAGTACACGCCTTCAGGCCAACAGTGCACTATAATGCACCTTGCCACAAGACTTTAAGAATCTGCTGCGAATGTCTTGCTGCTGGATACAACAGCACACCTTTAGAAGTCTGGGCTTGACAGGCTAGAGCTGTTCTGAAGGCACTAACAAGACCTACCCACTAGGCAAGTGGTTGTAATGTTATGGCTGATTGATGTATACATATTAGCACTCTCAGAACACTTACTCATTACTACTACATCCTACTAATAGGGTAGCGGAGAGGCTGGAGCTGATCTCAGTCAACACTGAGTAAATGCGGGATACACTCTAAACATTTCGACAGACCACTGCAGGGCAACACACAGCCATTAGCACTCACATCCACACCGAGGGGCCATTCCGAACAGCCAGGACATGCTTGCTGTGATGCGGACATGCTAACCACTTCACCACCGTGCTCACTCACTCACAGAACATCACTTGTCTATTATATTACAACTAACTGTTGCATGATAAAATCACAGATTTAATCAATGTAGAATTTGAAATATAGTAAATTGGTTAACTGCATACTACCTCACTGATTCAGATACCTTGGCACTGCATAACACACACGGTACATGGCAAGAGTTTTGTAATGAGAAAGCCTCCGCCTCGAAGAGTAATCATTTATTTAGACCATATTCATTGTCAACTTATTAAGCCAAACTTCCATTTTAACACAATATGACCCTTCAAATTACTTAAATAAAAAAAAATCGAGTAGCACCTCAAAGCTATCTTATTCTGTTCTCTCTTAAATACGTATTGACCAGTTTAATCCTGCAACGCCCTCATTAATCAAATCTGTTGGTGAATTGTACGTAAAGATTTTTTAATGCAAAGTGTGGGAGGTAGCAAAACAAATGTTGGCTTAGATCTGTGTGGTCATTTATGTCCAGAATTAATCGTGCATATGCTAAACACCTAACAGTGTAAAAGTAAAGAATAATCATGAGCCTGAGTTGCCAATACAAGAAATAAGCTAAGCAAGTCGTGAAAAATACAGATATCTTCATGGTCATGCTCAAATCACACAAAAAGCTAACAGGGGTCGGAGTGCTCATGAAGACTGCATGACTTATTGCACTTTGTTGAGGATACTGTGTATCCTGTTGTTCAAAGAAAGCACATTTTCAGGGTCCAAACCCATTCCATTTACATGAATGCTCCAAGGAGACATCAGTATAGGCAGACAAAGATTTTATGCCCGGGCGGCACAGCGACATAGTGGTTAGCATGTCTGCCTGACTGCAAAAAGGTCCTGGGCTCGAGTCCAAGGCTCGGGCATTTCTGTGTGGGGGTTGCATGTTCTCCTCTTGCATGCATGAGTTTCCTCCTGGTACTCCGGTCTCCTCCCACAGTGCAAAGACATGCACATTAGGCTAATTGGCTGTCCCAAATAACCACTAGATGTGAGTATGAGCATGACTAGTTGTGTGTGCATTGTCCTGCGATGGTCTGGCAAACTGTTCATGGTGTTCCATGCCTTCGCCCAGTGTCGGCTGAGATAGGCTTCAGCCTCCCTGCGACACTAGTAATACGATTAAGTGGTTTGGCAAATGAGTGAGTGAGTGAGTGAGTGATTTTGTGCCATTAATTTGTGTCATTACCTGGAACCTCCAGTCAGTAAAGGGAAATGAGGCAGCCCATTCAAATGTCCAAGATTTATGATACAATTCCTTTTATCCTTAAGTTACATTTCATTGGGAAACTGGTGACATAGTGGATATTTCCCAAGAATAACTAAGTACAATCATGCCCATAATGCCATAGTTTGTCTTTGCCAGACACTTGGTAGTTCCTCTACACCAGTACACATGCACATGTGTACACATGTTATTTAAATGACTTTTGTGATTTGGTTTTAACATTCATTAAAGTTATATAAAGTTATATAGCTTTTTTTCCTGTTGATTTCGCTGCTTCAAAAAGTATATTTGTGTATTTTTGTCATTGGCACTAGCGAAATGTTCGGTATCAAAAAAAGCAATATAAAAATACCCTATATGGGGATTTGTGGGTGTGTTTATATTAAAACGAGTCATGCCGTGCTCACGGCTACAAACAACTTGTCTTCATTAAGCATCACTGCTTACAACTATGTGTACAGGATATGCATACAACTGTTAAATCCCAAATTTATTACACATACAAGGTATTTTCTTACAACACATTTCAGTGTGTTTCATGTTAACAAATGACAAACATGTTGCGTGATTTATAGCCACTTACTTCCTACGATTACAAGTCATATATACATATATACAAGTCATACGGTCACATATACAGGAAGTGTAAAAAAAAAAAATGAAACACATTAAAAAGCATTTGAATCAAAAGAGCTGAATAAATGAATCATATTATGATGAACACCAATTATTATTATGTTGGAAAAGCAGATATCCAAGTCAATGGTTTTTCCAGGCGCAGAAGAATTTGAAGAATAAGCCAGTATCCAATTACACACATTTCAGGACTTGCAGTATTGCATTTCAAAAAAGCTTGCAACTTTTCAAAGTGTACAGTGGGCTTATTCCTTATCAGGTACTGCGATAAAGATAGTGTTAGGCGTAATTTTGTGAATCCAGTGCAGATATGATATTTTAAAATAGATAATTTGGGATCCCAAAGCCACAGTAAAAGATACAATACACACAAACACACACACAGAGACGTATGATGTCATCACTTGAATATGGATTATTATTATAATACCATGGCTATTATGGTTCTTATTAAATATAAGTAAGTGTTAATAGAACAGCATGCTGGAAAAACTGTTAGTCACTGTGAATATTATTATTAGTCAATTAAATGTATTTATTGAACACATTTTTTAGGAAAACACAAAGCCACGGGTACTCTGTTGCTTTACATGTAGCTTAACAGACCTATTCTTTACAGATCTCAGTGTGAGTAAATGATAAGAACATATAATTCACAGTTTCAGAGTTTCTTGTCGTCTAGAAAAATGCATCCATCTATCATGACCCCATCTAGCCTGGCTTGTTCTCGCTGTCATCACCATCAAGGTATGCAATCTTTTGGCTATCCATCAATAACTTGTCCCATCTTGTAGAGTTACTCTACAGAACATTGGGGAAATTAGACCATGCCTGACAGAACACAAGTAGCTCGTCATCTCACAACTCAATAACTGCAAGTCAATTCTGGATTCTTCTTCCACTGCCACTACCTGTAGCTCCTCGTCTCAAGTTTAAGCCTACATTATTAATTTTCAGAGAATTACATGGTGTAATTGTTCTGACACATTCAGGTCCAGATAACCATATTTTTTTAAAACATGCAGCCGATTTTATTGCAGAACCTTTAACTAGCATTTTTAACCTCACCCTCACTCAAAATGTCATCCCAAAATTGTGGAAATCTGCACATGTACTGCCACTGTTAAAAGATGGGGAACCACTTCACTTAACAATTATAGACCTATTTCCAATTTATCTGTTTGGTCGAAGGTTCTTAAAGGGTTGGTAAGTAATCAATTGAAGGATTTCCTAAGTGCCACATTTTCTCCCCATACCAGTCTAGTTTTAGAAAACAATATAGTACCATCATGGCATCATTAAAGGTGGTCAATGACATAAATCAGGTATCGGACAACAAGAAAACTTGTTCCGCTCTTTTTATCGACCTTTCAAAGGCCTTCGACACTGGTGACCACCACATCCAGAAACAACAGCTACTTGTTGTTGGGTTGTTTGAGCAGGCTGTTGGATTTCAAAATTACCTCTCTGAGAGGACTCAATGTGTTAAATATGAAGGAAATCTCTCTACTGTATTACATGTTACATGAGGGGTCCCCCAAGGTTCTGTATTGGGTCCACTTTTATTTACCATTTATGTTAACAATCTGGGTCAAAATGTTTCAAATTTCATTTTTATGCCAAAGATACTGCCATTTATTGCTGTGGTGCAACCCTTGCTCAATCTCTTTAGAATTTGGAGTCTGCCTTTGATATTATACAGTCACGCCTGCTTCATCTGTAACTGAATGCCAGAAAAACTTAAATAATGCTGTTTTCTCATGCTAGAAAGAGAGCAGATTCTCTTCCTATCATTAAAACCCTGCAGGGCAGTCAGATTGAACAAGTAACAAGATACAATCTATTTGGGTATTTTAATTGATGAGTGTTCAACCTTTAGACCTCATATTGAAAACCTAGTAAAGAAGCTTAAGCTTAAGCTTGGTTTCTATTTTAGAAATAAATCCTGTTTTTCCTATGTTGCCAGGAAAAAGCTGGTTGAGGCTATGTTCCCCCATTGCTTGACTATGGTGATCTGCTGTATTTGCATGCCTCTGTCCAATGCTTGCATTGGCTGAACACTGTGTACCACAGCGCTTTGAGATTTGTAACAGGCTGCAAAGTTCTCACTCATCATTGCACCCTATATGCCAGAGATAAGTGGCCCTCCCTGACCATGCACAGACTCACACATTGGTATGATTTTATCTGTAAATCCATCCTTGATCTGCTCCCCTCTTACCTTCGTGGATATATTTTATTTAAAACCAGTAATTATTGTCTGCGCTCGAATGACATCCTTTTACTGACTGTCCCTAAGGTTCGCACTGAACTTGGCAAACAGGCTTCTATGTTCTCTGCCCCTGCAGATTGGAATCAGCTGCAGGCTGATCTACAGCTTCAAGAGCTGATCCCGATTGAGGATTCTATAGGAGTTTGCAACTGCTTTACTTCTTAGCCAAATAAATATTCCTCATGTCTGTTTCTTTAAGGCTTTGTTCTGTGAGCTGTTATTATATGTTTTATAGTGTTTGTTTTTTTGTTTTGTTTTTTTAGTTTGATGTATGTTTAATTAGAACTTGGTGCTGCTGCCGTTTTGGCCAGGGCTCCCTTGAAAAAGAGATCTTGTAATCTCAATGGGACTCACCTGATAAAGGTTAAAAAATAAAAATAAAAAGTTTCATTCCTGTTCATTCAGTGATTTAATGGCTCAAGGTGATTCCAATACCATGTGGTAGCAAAACTAAAAGTACAGTCAATTCTAGCCATCTTCATGCACCACAATCATGGATATTGTACTTCCTATTTATGTTGGATAATATTACTGATTGGTGATTGCTTAATGCTCTTCTATGCACTGCTAGTCTTAAAGTACAATTGCATGCAAACTATACTGCGTGGCCAAAAATAAAAAAATTAAAAATCACACACACAAATTTTTCATTGTTCCGTTTTTAGCCTTGCTTACAACATGTGATCGTCAAGCCATTGTTACTTAAGCAACATAATATTTATTTCCTTCCAGTTTTGGGTTCATCTTTCACTGATGTCTTAATTTGACGACGGAAAAATGTAACCACTCCATAAAGTCTTCTCCAGCACATCCCGAAAACTTTCAATAGAGTTTAGTTCAGGACTCTGGGGTGCCAATACATATGTGAAAATTATTCCTCATGCTCCCTGAACCACTCTTTCACTATTTGAGTCCCAATTTTATATACGTGCCATCAGGGAAGAAAAAGACCATTGATGTGATAACCTGCTCATTCTGTACATTCAGGTCATGGGCCTTGACCTGACCAACTGGAGCAACAGTGCCATAAAGATGCCATACAATGCCATTGCATCTTGTAATCAAGGTTAAATGGACTCCATAGAAATATTAGAGTACGCTACTTTTCTGGCCAGGCAGTGTATTTTAGTCAAGTCAATCTTGAAGCTTAAAGGCAACAATCAGGATTCCTACAACACTCAAACGTCTAGTTCTTCTTGTTACAATGAAAACGTCATAGACATTCTACAGATATTGAACCACACATTCTTAAAATACCAAGATAGCATAAAGTTATATGAAAGGACAACAAGAAAGCCCTCATTTGTGGAAGTAAGCCTGTTATTTTACAGTTGTTGAACATTAAAAATAGAAAAACAAGCCATCATGTCCTTTCCTTTGACCCACAGCCAGTTGTAAAGTTTTACAACTTAATTTGCCAGACGATATTTAAGTCATTCATTTAGGCAGGGAAAGAAATTTCAGTGCATATCACATTCTCTGATTCTTAAAAACGTATGCTAACACTAAAGAAACACGGGTTCCTCCAACCAGCTGGCTGAGGATCTAAAAATGCAGCTATCTGACATCTACAAAGCAGAGGAAGGCAATAAAAAGAGATCAAAACACTTCCACTGTCTGAAACATCACTACGAAATGGTTGTTAAGGGGGAGTCTGGGAACCAAGACAAGATCTGAAAGACCAAGAAACTTTCAGAGCAAACTATCCATATGCTGGGCAAAAAGACAAAGCAAGACATGCGGGAAGACTTTGCTAACACAGGACTGATGGTGCTCCACTTTACTGCACAAACATGATCTGCATGGAAGAGACATCAGAAGGAAACCTTACTCGAGACATCAACATACACATCAATGTACAGTGTAGTAGAAGTAAAATAACAACTTTTGGGCAAGTGTATGGATCTACTGTATTGTGCTTTGTGGTTATATGGCAGACGGTGGATATACAGGAACCATTGCTAGGGTTAATAAAGCATGAATTCCATTGCATCTTAGTAAATGTTAGAAATAAACGTGATACAGCCAATCAAGAAATGAAGCTGAAATGATGTTGGCTTTTACAACAGGACAATGATCAAGATCATCTCAAAATTCACTGTGAAAAACTTCAAGAAATGCATGAACATCTCAGTAGAATGTTTTCAGAGCCTTCACTAATTTTCTGAACCGCTTAATCCTAATTAGGGTCGCGGGAAGGCTGGCGCCCATCTCAGCCGACTCTGGTGCAGAGTACACCCTGGACAGCTCGCCAGGCCATCACAGGGCAAGGCTGACGGCTATACAGCCTACTCTTGACAAACATCAGCAATGGTTCTTTTACATGCCTCTCACCACAGACAGTGAGAGACATGGCTGGCCTTTGATAACCCAGTTAGCTGCACTGGGGGAACAGCAGTGACAACCCGCCGATAGTGGGGCTTGGACCCCCGACCTTCGGATCAGCAATCCAGCACCCTACGACCGGGCCACCACTGCCCAGAGCCAAATTGTACACTTGAGTAAACAGATCATTCTTTAGGTAATTCTCTACATAAATAAAAAAAACCTGAAAATTCAGCCATCAAACAAACTGCAAAACAAGTGGCTTTCATTGAGAAAAAAAGCATTAAACTAACCATGATCTTCATTGTGTCCTGAATATTTATAATGCCAGATTAGCATTTTAGCCATTTGATTAATTCATATTTCGAGCAGGCGGTCTGCTTGAGGGCATTACAACGTGACCTGCTATTTATAGACACAATCACTTGCTTTGACTTTGACACGCACACAAAAAATGGGTTATGCTGATGAGCAAATGTGTGCTTCATTAATAAACAAATGCTTCCAAGAGCAGACAACAGCAGCTCTCCAAAGCTAGTGAAGAAAAGTAGAAGAAATATGCAGACAAAAGAACAACAGAAACCTTGCCACCTTGCACTGCATACTGAGGGTACTAACAGCGTCGAAATTATTTCCGTAGTCATCTTTCATGGGCGGCATGTCGAGTGGTGGTCTCACAGCAAGAAGGTCCTGGGTTTAAGTTCTGGGCTCGGGCGTTTCTGTGTAGAATTTGCATGTTCTCCCTGTGCTTGTGTGGGTTTCCTCCGGGTATACCGGTTTCCTCCCAGAGTACAAAGACATGTATGCTAATTGGCTGTTTCAAAATTGCCCCTTGGTGTGAATGTGAGTGGGAAGAGTTGTGTGTGTCTTGCCCTGCGTTGGTCTGGCGACCTGTTCAGGGAGCACCCTGCCTTTGCCCAGTGTTGCCTGAGATAGGCACCAGCCTCCCTGCAACCCTAACAAGATTAAGCGGTTAGGAAGTGAGTGAGTGAGTGAGTGAGTGAGTGAGTAAAAGTCTTTCACCTGAAGCTATGTAAAAATGTCGGGGTCAAAATGGGCTGCCCTGAATTATGATGTCCTCCAGAAGTTTCCACTGAAATCATGATTTAGTAACAGATGATAATTAAGTAAAATGGTGCCAAGTATTAAATAAGGTCACAATTATGAGAAATGCACTGAGATTAAAACAGACTTATTAAACACAGAGTCTGTCTGCTGACCAGTTTAGCAGGAAGACAGGTTTGAACAGTGTCATTAAACTGACAGTTCATCTAATCCTGAACAGTTCCTGAACGTTCCTCAAAAAACTGCTTCGGCAGCTTTTCGAAGGAAAATTTAAGTTGTGCCATGAAACAATTAGCACACTGAAAACTGTTCGCTCTAATAAAACACTTCTTATTATTAATTAGTTTCAGAAGACAAAGACACACCACGCATTAAACAGAAAGTGGGCATAATTGCCATATGACTCCGACAAAATGAATCAACAGAGCGCTGGCATGTTATACGATACATAAGTAATAATGCACCATGGGGGTGTGCTGCTTCGTAAAAGGATCAGTGGCGAGGTGTGGTGATGCAGTGATGAGTCACTGTTCTGACCCTGCGTTATTATTTTCCCAAAAGCATGTCCGGAAGTGCTACATTCCTCTAATACCCAAACAATTTGCAAATGATTAAACTATTAAGAACACCTTTGACCATTGATATTTGCATTTAATGTTACGGATTATCCATGATACAAGTCCCTTGTATGCTTTCACTCAGAGTCGTCTGAGAAGGGAGCCAGCCTCCCCGCGACCCTATTTAGGATTAAGCGGTTCTGAAAATGAATGGATGAATGGATGAACAAAGAAAACTCTCCAGACTGTTAATGTACTATCCTCTTAGCATCTGCATTTAAAGGATTCTTTAACATTGTGAAATAATATTTTTTCTGGAAGAAACCTCCATAAAGCACAGAGAGCTGTGAGCACAAAGGAATCACTCACTTACTGTCACTCATTTGCTTATTCCTGCTGGGGGAGGCTGGAGCCTATCTCAGTCGACACTGGGCGAAGGTGGGGTAAACCCTGAACAGCTCTCCAGAGCATCGCATGGGCAACACACACACTCACACACACACACACACACACTCACACACACACATACACCTAGGGGCAATTTCAAAACCAGTTAGACTAATGTGCGTGTCTTTGGACTGTGGAAGCAAACCGGAGTACCCAGAGAAAACCCATGCAAGCACCGGGAGAACATGCAAACTCCACTCAGAAATGCCCTCGCTGAGCCCGGGACTCAAACCCAGGACTCTCTTGCTGTGCTAACCACTACGCCACCGTACCACCCATGAAGTGATCAATGAGGATAAAACCTGAAAAGCAGAAGTGCAAATCATTTGGCTCACTGCTATACCAATAAGAAAAATGTTATTTTGCATAATATTATAAGGAAAAATCAAGTGCTGCATCGTCCCTCACTTAAGGCATCTGTTTACAGTTTACAGCTTTACGGGTACGCCAAGTGCCTGACCTAGAGACTCAAACAGCACTTTTGTAAGTCGCTCTAAATAAGGGGGTCTGCTAAATGATGTAAACCAATTTCAGCTCGGCAGCGAATCCCATACATAAAAGTGCAGTAATCCATGCAGCTGATGTCGATAAAGTCAAGATTTTCATTAGTTAGTCGTCTCATGTGTAAATTTATACACACTCAGGATCAGGAGACACATTTTCTCAAATTCGGAGGATTTATATAAATACCTGATTTCTTGTGTAAAAGCTCCTTTAAACGACTTAGGGACGAATCCATTCTTATCCGGCTTGATAAACGAGGTTCATTGTTAGTGATGTGCCAGTCTTCAAATATTGAATTCTCCCATTATTTGGGTTTTCGTTTTTCACTGCATCCAAATTAATTCAGAGAGTCCATTCAAAAGGTGATTCAAGCTGGGTAATATTTTGCTGCAGAGAGCTTTTAGAGGTGTGCAGGTTAAAAGTGCACATTGGGAAAATCAAAAAAAGGGGGCAGGAGTATACCCCTCTCATTCAGATACGAAGGTCACAGAATATTAATTTCTAATAACATTCAGTATAATGCTATGAAATCTTAAACTACAATGGACTCATAACAGACAGGGTCTGAAATGAACCTTCTGACTCAACATCCACAGTGGCTATTAGGTAAAAAACTGGAGTACCCGGGTGAGAACATGCAAACTCCACACAGAAACGCCCCCTCCGAGCCCAGGACTCAAACCCAGAACCTTCTTGCTGTGAGGCAGACATGCTATCCACTACACCACTGCCCTTAATCTGTTCAATTAGCCATTATATCGAATACAAACCTATAGAAGCCTTAGCAAAATCTTTATATACCGTACATACATAAACAATTATGTGCCTCAGGTACGGTGGATGTCTCTAAATAGAATAAGCTAGTCAGGACTATTCGGGAACATCCACCTTGTGTATGGCACATAATTATCACACATCCTCGAAATACTTCAGAGCCAGGGTGCTACCTTGACAACCGGGAGGGCTTGGCTTCCTTCCTGGAAAATTTGATCATGTTGAAAAATGCATCAAGCACCAGATCAATTCAAACTCACTGTTGTTGTTGTTTTTTTTAAAACCAGTTGCCATGTTTTCATTTGCATATTTCCTCCGTACATATTTGCGACAGACTGCTTTCAAAATGCGCTGGAACAGCCACGGTAGTACCCGCGGTTCTCACGTATCAGCTGCCTATGTAAGACCTCAGTGTAACCAATACTAACCATTAACCAACAATAACAACATTGTGAAACAAAGCATCGTACAGAAACTTCACAGTATCAGCTCACAGTGTTTTTGCACCCTGAATGTGTTCGGGAGGTGTGTTATGCAGATAATCACTTTGAAGATGGATAAATGAGGAAGATCTAAACTTGGAGATGGAGATGTCCACCAGCCTGGAAGTAATATCCACCACTTAGGACATGGAGGGCAAAAAAAGGGCACCATAAAGGCTAGTGAAGCGAGTAATGAGGAGGTACATTATTTTGTGGATGATGTGGTTAAAGCACTTGAGCACAGCCTCATTTGTGATGGTGACCAAGGCACGGTTCTGCAGGGTAAACTCATCATGCTGTCCTTTCCACAAAACCATGGTATGCTATTGAGTTGTTAAATCTATTAAATGAAAGGAGACACAAGATGATTTTAAGCTAATAATCTTTTATTTCCTCTATTGATAAAAACTGTGTGCTATTATAGTTGCACATCTCCATCACTACACATCTCAACACACTACCAATAATCCAATACATTCAAGAAGCATATAAAGCAGCTACTAAGGTGATACGACTCTATTACGATGCAATGGGATTCGACAGGGTTTAATTTAACTCAACGTGATTCAAAGCGGTACGATGTAAAAAGAATGTGATGCTACACAATCCATCTTGGTAAGGATAGTTTGATTTATGATCAATTCCACTGTAAATACAATTACAAAAAAAATACAAAAAAAGCTTTTATTTTATAGCTTTTATTACAAGTAGAATTTAATTATAAAAATTAATTGAATTTTTAAATCAATGAATTAAACATCAGAACAAATGCTTGTATGAAAATTGTGAGACTGAAATTTCAGGGACTTAAAGTGGTTACACAAAAACGGTAACTGACGTGTCATTAAAATTCATGTAGAATTCACTGACAAAATATAAATCCACAATTCTATGAACTGCATGGGAGCACATCACTCAAGTTTTGTACAAATAATTAACTGATAACAAGGGATTAGTTTGTCCAATAAAATGCAAAACTCATCTAATATTATTATAATGAGAATAATTAATTAGCATGTCTGACGTGGAATCAGATCGTAACTGACGTGGCATTACTGACTTAATAGGAGTATACAGATGACCTTTCAAACTCCAAGATGTCCGCCAGTCATGTGACATGCATTCGCAGCAAATACCTTTTGAATTCTTTAAAAATTTATAACAATATTTAATTTTTTAAGTGAACATATTTTATGGACTCGCCCTTATTTAAATTTCCTTAACATTAACAATTAACAGATGCCTAGGATTAAAAATTAAGCACCGTGCGATGTGCTACAATTACTGTTTTCAGGCAGATGTGACGTGCGTTACACTTTCAGCATGCAGATTAAATCCATAAAGTGGTGCTGCTTCTTTACGAAGATAAATAGGTGTTTTTATAAATGCAATCACATTTAAAAACAGGTAAAATAAACACCTCCAACTCTCCCACAAACTGACAGTAGACGTAAATAATATACTGTAGATTTTATCCACCTGTAAATTCAATTGATCGCAGTGCCTTGCCTTTTACTCGGATTAATGAGCCAAATAACACACCATAATAATCCAGTCAGGAGCATCTTAGCATTAAATACAAACAGCTGCACTGAAACATTGCATTGTTGCAGACCTCAATTGTAATTAAGAGCAACACAGCTAGCAGAGACAACTGCGATGCAAATGAGGAAAAAACTCTGAATGTGGTGCTACTCCGTTATTAATATAACTACATTAGGGAGTGTCTTTTTGCCCCAAGAGAAAGCAGAAACAAAGAGCCAATCTAAGAAAAATAACAGAGATGGCATTTCAGGTTGCTGGGTTCAGGACCGCCCGGCACCACTTTCTCTACTAACTTAATGACAGCGATACGGCAGAAGTGGGATTGACTGATGATGCATCATATTGCATCATGGAAACAATGTAGAATGTGCCTCATAAAGGCAATTGTTTGCATTCTTATATAATTTAATAAAAGCTTGCAGTGGAAAACATGCACATTGAATATATAGCATATTTTATGCATTGTTTTTCTCTTTCTTTTCATACAAGAGACCAGGGTTTAATATTTAATTTACTGCGACATCAAACAATTAAACAAAGGACCTTTCATGTAAAATCTCAAACCCAGAGATGTGAGCCAAAGTGTGGTGCTGTTATAGCCCTGATTTATTCCCCAACACAGCATGTTGTAAATATTTTATTCTCCTTTTAATCATAGCAGTTGACCAGCAATTATGTTTTTCCTTTAAAAAAAAATACAACAGATTCTAGGTACATAGATACAATTTTTTAAACAGACACTGAATCCTACCAGGTACTTTTAATCCATTTATAGTTTAATAGTTAAGGTGTGTAGCCTGCAGAAGAAACAAACTTATGTCATTTAAAATTGGAATAAAATAATAAAAATGATATATTTCTCATAATCCAGTGGATGTGGATACAGTAAAATAGTCATTCCACCCAATCTCTTCATACATGGGTAATAACCGACGTAGAGCTAAACACCTTGTCAACTATCAGCTCGTGTACAGTATGACTATACATATGTACATATACATCCTGAGTTATGCTGCAATCCCCTGTACCAATAACTCAGAAAAGCTTTCTGCAGTCAAGGTTGTGATGAGAGTGTGATGGGTCGGTCATTCAACTTGGAATTTGGGAAATCAGGAATTTGAGCAACATGCAACTTTTCTAATGTTATTCAATTAATTTAAACCCTTTTTAATAATTCTGTTGGGCTTTTACATCCGAGCCTATTGGTTCATCAGGCCGGAGATTATCCCCGGGTTCCGTAGCATGAAGCGACTAGGAGTTCAACTCCTCCTGGATGGGACGCTTGTCCATCGCAGGTTACCTTCCCAGTATTTTTACTGGTACCCATTTATACTGCTGGGTGGACAGAGGTACACATGTGGTTAAGACCTTGTCCAGGGGTCTTAGCATGGTGGGGGTCTAATGGGGATTTGAACCCTCAACCTCCTGATCATGAGCCAGCACACTACCCACTACGCCACCGGCCCCGTCCCTTTTTAATACTATATATAAAAGTTTATAAAAGAAAAAAATAGCTGAAATAATTTGGAATTTTTGGTGTTCAGTGATTTCAGCATGCAAGTTCTGGTATAGTGACTACCATTGTTCTTATAAACATAAATGCCAGTCAAAAGTTAATTTAACACACACTGTTAGTCATGGCACCCAATGTCACATTCTGTCAGTGCATGCATATGGACCACAACTTGAGTTTTTATAACACTGGTACCCTCATATTTCTGACGTGTTCTGAAAGCATGCTTGCTCGCTTTTCCGATGCGTTCTGAAAGCATGCATGCCCATATTTCCGATGTATTTTGAAGGCAACACTGATATGCTCGGATTTCCGCATGTTAGAAGTCCATGTGCAACCTGCACTGTCTGTGAGGGGGTGTGGGGATGTGTGGATGAAAACGACAAGTGGACGTCATCAGTTCCCAAAGCCTCTAATATTTAGACTGATCATACAATCACTGGTCAGGGCCGATCAGAAAGAAAACGGTCCGGTTCCAGTCACTGGCTGAGCGTCTGAGCATTTTGAATTCATTATTACATTTTATATATTCTACCTAGAATTTGGGTCACTTATTAGTTTTTAGATTCATAGTAGAAAATTGCAGAAATGGAAGTCTTGTCCAAACATCTGCAGAGGGGCAGTGTTGCATTGTCAATAAATGTCCATTCACTAAAGAAAACCAGAATCTGCAGTTAGATCCTGAGGGAGAAGTGCATTCAGGATGCTGGAGCATGAAGCCAGGACTTCCTCTGCTTTTCACTCCTGCTCTCATCCAACAGAAGTGTTTGGTCTCACCTTCCAAACAATGCTGATCCTAATTCAGCGAGCCGCACATATTCATGATGTAATTTATAAAGAGACGGCACAGGAAATAGGCCACCGCCCTGAGGACTGCATCATATCTCCGTGAGGAGCCACTAGTGCATGGATTGGGTTTCAAATAGAGGAGCTTAAGCCTTGAGCTAGAGTAAAAAGAACACACGCATGCACGCAGTGAAGGAATAGTACACCAACTCCCACTCTCTCCCACACACTGCAATTCTACTGTGTATGCCAACTCGAGGTGAAAGGAAAAATGAGTAGTATTGAAGGCCTACATCTATGTGCTCTCTGAGGACTTTCTTTACTCTGAGTGGTCGAAACCTTTCCAAACAAAAAGTGTGAAACATCACACAGACCACAGCTGTAACTACCTCTCTATAAAAAAAAAACCTTGTGAACCATTTTTAATGCTTAGCGAATGTGTAATCAGTCCTGGTTGGGCCCCAAGCACCTTTTTAGCGGTTGCTAGAATTTCACACACAGTATTTAATCTGAGCCCAGGTGTGTTTACTTCCTCGGTTCTTCAGGACAGGTGTGGATCAAAACCCATGCCAAAAAAATCAACATCACTGGGAATGTATGGATCTGACACTATACATCAGGAATAAAACTTTATATTGGCTCAGATATTATATCAGATATTTTTCCTCATTTAACGCAACAGATGTTGCACTGAGCGCACAACATAAATTATCATAAAACATGACACTGTTTTTTTTTTTTATGACTAAGTAACAAAAGATTATTGATTTGTATTAAAAATGGAAAACTGAAAGCAGTGCAGGCCGGGACATGAGTAAATGCAGTGTACAAAGTAAAAATTACAGCACTGGAAAAAAATTTAAAGTGTCCCAGATGTTGGTTCTAAAGAGCCCACATAAGTAAGATGAATACTCATGCTAATACTAATAATAATTTAATTATATACATCCTTCTATATCCATTCATTGACATCCATCCATCCATCCATCCATCCATGCATATACAGTGGAACCTCGGTTTTTTGAATGACTCCCTTTTTAAACAAGTTGCACTCGGTTGTCGTATAATCTGGCAACAACCAGCTGCGTCTGTGTCAGTCTCATCACACATCGCTTGC
Organism: Neosilurus mollespiculum; assembly: GCA_030014195.1. NCBI lineage: Eukaryota > Metazoa > Chordata > Actinopteri > Siluriformes > Plotosidae > Neosilurus > Neosilurus mollespiculum. The sequence goes on along the minus strand of JAQMYF010000026.1, from coordinate 9,141,858 downwards.
TCACAGAACACTCACTCTGGACTTTTCTCAGACTTTGGTGAGATTCCTTGTGTTGTGTATTATTTCTTTTATTATAATAAGATATTATATATCTTTATTCATCGATAAGCCACTATGGGACCTGGGAAATCTATGGAAAGTATAAAGGCAAAAAGGAAAATAGTGAGAACAAACAATAGAGGTAAAGAAAGAAATCAGATGAAAACATGAAAATGGCATTGTTGTCTGGTGAATGATCCTTTCCTTCTTATTTAAAACTGTATTCTTTATTCAGTTGATTCAGGTAATTAAAAAAATGGTCTTTTCTTAGCTAAAACTTTATTCAGTTGGGAAGTTATATTATAATACGACTGTGGAGTGAGGAGGAGGTCAGGAACGGATTAATCGATTATAGATTGTTTCTTATGGACAAATGTGTTTCAGTTTACAAACAAATCTGTCACCTGTATCCTTGAATACTGAGCGTTATTACCGAGGCATTGTTGCTTCAGTTGATCACGTTGAGGCTCAGCAACATTAATGTGGCAATAAAATAAAGTCAGCTGATGACCTGAATGTACTGAATGAGCAGGTTATCACATCACTGGAATTTTTTTTCTTCCCTGACTGCATGGATATAAAATGTGGACTCAAATACTGAAAGACTGGTTCAGGGAGCATGAGGAATCATTTTTGCACATTTACTGGCACCACACAGTCCTTACCTTAACCCTTTTGAAAGGCTTAGGGATGGGTCGGAGAAGACTTTATGGAGTGGTTGGATTTTCCTGTCATTAATTCAAGATATTGGTAAAAAAACAAAAAAATTTGCCCAACTTTAGATGGAAATTAATGTTGTGATGTTATTTAAGTTTGCCGAATCAGTGCCATGGTGATTATACGCTGTAATCAAGGCTAAAGATTGTCCAACAAAATATTAGCATGCGGGACTTTATTTTAGCCAGGCAGTGGGTCCTCAATCATTCACCTCCAAATTATCTTAGGAGTTGGGAACCGGAGAACCTGGAAGGAAGCCACAGAGATACGGGGAACACATATAAAACTATGCACAGTATAGCCTGATCTTAGGATCAAACTGAGCCATCATTCTTTACATTGGCTTATCTTTCCAAAGCATGATTGATTTGATATCCGAGGTGGTAAAAATGTACATGGAACAGCGATTGTCATGACATGTGCCCCCAAAATTTGCCTGAAAGGTCACAGAGTGGCCAAAATAATCCCATCAATGGTTTTCATGAATCAAGTGGCTATGTTAGCCCTTAGCAAAAGAACCCTAATTATTAAAATATAATAAAAAGTCAACAACTAATAATAGCTACAATTCAGCATTTTTAAAGGAAGAGAGCTTTACGCCCCCACGTCGGCGATGATTCATCATGGGACACTGAATTACCTCCGGTGTCTATTTGACGCCATAATGCCTTTGATCAATAGATAGAAAATCATGCTGTATGAGATGTCGGCAGAGATGACGTAGCCCTGAATCCTGGAGGCTTTGCTGCTAATTTATTTGCAAATATGTTACATTTCCCATCATGCTATGAGCTGTCAGTGTTTACTGTGAAGTTCCCAAGAAAATCTCTTCAATGAGATGCTGTGATCTAACACTGATGAACCTGCCAGAAATATGAAGAAACGTTGTTCATGCTATGGTGTGAGTAGACACCAGTCTCCCCTCTTCAGTTATTGTGTTACTGAACCCGTCCCTGCTGTCATGCAATCGAACACTAAATCAATACGCATAAGACCACAAGGAATTCTCCTTCACTCTCCTTTCTCTCTTAGCAATCTGATCTCCTGTGCCTCAGTGTTACGGCATTTCAGCTGTCCTTCCTGCTTGAATTTATTCACGACACCAGCCGACAGGCAATGGGCTACAGGCCATGCTGTGGCTGTAAACACCTTACCAGCCATTCACTTATCAAAACAAGAAAGCCAAGAATGGAAGTTTACCGACAGGATGCTTGGCGTTTGCACTGAATTTTTTTTTATCAAATGCCAGAGTTCAAAATTTAGTGTAAAAATATCACTGTATTTATCGACCAGCACTTGCTTTACAAATTTGTTGCACAAAAATGTCTTTCCACTTCCCTGTATGTAACAGAAGGAAACAAAAAGATTAAAATCTTTCTAACACCTTCAGTATTGATCATGTTGCTTATCTAAAATAGCTTACGTCCACACACGCCTCTTGTCAACAATGCCAGGCTGTTCTGTGAGTTGGACTTCAGCAAGGTGATAAAGTCATCATATGAGGTAATCGAGGATCATACCATGTGACTATCCGTGTAACCAGTTCACTCTGTATATATATATATATATATATATATATATATGGGGTTGTTGTTTTTTTTGTTTTGATTTTTTGCAAGGTAAAAGTTTTTTATTTGTTTTTTTCTAACTTTGAATCTGAAAACATGGAACATGTGTGACCATTCATTGTCATGCTTTACATTTTTTTAAATACACCATGATCTCAATTTAGTATGCTTTTTTTATTTTCACAGTGTAAATGGTTGTGTGTGTTGGCCCTGTGATGGTCTGGTGAGCGGTTCAGGGTGCACCCTGCTGGCTGAGATAGGCGCCAGCCTCCCAGCGATAATGGAGCGTGCACAACCACTGTCACACTTTAACAATATAAAAATAAACCACAGAAATATTGCTGTAGTTTGTTTTTCTCATATTCCCATGTAGTACATACTAAACAGTCTACGGTCCATCTTGCTTATTATTCACTGATATCCAGATCACTTTTTTTACTCCTACTCACAAATATTAGATGCATTTTTAAACCTTTCATGTTTTGTTTTTATTAAAGAGAAGGTTTTTGTAATAGCGCTGAACTGACTGCCCTGTTGTCCTCAGCTCTTTTCTGCAGCTGCCTGTAACCAAACTATGAGCTAATTTATGTTCCTTAGTGGTAACTTGAGATGGCTGACACTTCAGTTAACATTAGGGGTAAAATGTCTTGCCTGGTTGCCTTGGTTTACAACCTGGACATTAGTGCTCTATATAACTAAGTCTCCACAGATACAGATATTTTTTATGAAATGATGAGTGTATTGTAAAAAGCAGACAGTGTGGTAGGGAAAAAATGGACACCTGCAATTTAAAAGCACTCTGGAGATGTTATTCATGTTTTCATGGATACCAGAGGGTTTCTTACAAGCTGGTAAAGGAAATGTGGACTGAAAGCATATTACACATAATCTGGGCATGATGAAGATAAAAATACTAGTGCAAATAAGAGTAAAAATATTTATTTTCTATTATTTTAAATTAAATTTATATTCATTTATTCATTTTCTGAACCACTTAATCCTAATTAGGGTCGCGGGGAGGCTGGCGCCCATCTCAGACGACTTTGGGCAAGGGCAGAGTACACCCTGGACAGCTCGCCAGCGGGGCATAAAATTTACATTTAAAATAAAATAAGCAAAAAAAATTAATGATCTGACTCCTGATTCCTAATAGCAAATCAACACTAAAACAAAAATTCCAGATGGTTCATGTGTGAAAATGATTCCTTATGCTCTCCGAACCACTCTTCACTTTACTTTGTGTCTGAATTTTATAAATATGCCATTGGGAAAGAAAAAACGAATATGAATTATCATTACATTCATTACATTCAAGTACTCAGCTGACTTCATTTTACAACATAATGTTGCTGAGCCTTGACCTGACCAACAGGAGCAGCCTCAGAGCAGAACACTAGCACCAGATGCTTAGATCGCTTCATGTACTTCCCTTCCTACCCGGACATGCCCATCGGTCTGAAATATGACTGGATCTAGACTTATGAGATCACATGACCTTTTTCCACTGCTTTAAAGTCCAATCTTTATGCTCACTAGCAAGCTGAAGCCTCTTATTTCAATTATTCTGACTAACAAGTGGTTTGCTTATTGCAACTCAGCTGTTTTGTCCCAATCCTGTGAGTTCTCGCCATATTGTGTGTAAAAATGCTCTTATTTTTCACTATTAAACATAGCCGTGAGTTCTACTGCCCATTTCTTATGGTTCCACTTTATGAAACGTTGACATGATTTCTGATCACGGTCAGTCAAGATGACTTTCCGACAACATTCTTGCATGAAGTTTTAATAATGCATTAACACAATTTTATTAATTTCAAGAAAAGTCTTAGTTGTTTTAAAGGGTGACCCAATAAAACCTCCTACATTTTAAATTTATATTCAATACAGATTTTGTATGGATGGAAGCGGAGGTCTTAGTGTAAGTCCTTGCAGTTTCCCAGGAAATCCCTACAGCAAAAGCATGCTTCCATGCAGAACATTTCAGAAACTGCACAACAAATCGCCTCAATGCTTCAATATTCGGAGGCGTAGGAGCTCTGCTAGGTCAACCAGGTAATTTATTTTTCTTTTCAAAGCCGAGCCAGTTGCTCTGTAATTCTCAACCCAATAATTTTCTGAAATCGCAGGGAGGCTGGTGCCTATCTCAGCCGATTCTGAGCGAGGACACCTGGACATCGCTAGGCCATCACAGGGAAGAAACACACTGACGGCAATAAAGCCTACTCTTGACGAAAATCAGGAATGGTTCTTTTACATGCCTCTCACCACAGACAGTGAGACAGTGAGAGACATGGTCAGCCTTTGATAAGATACCCTTGATACCCAGTTAGCTGTGACAACCCGTTGATAGTGGGGCTTGAACCCCCGACCTTGGGATCAGTAATCCAGCACCCTACCACTGGGCCACCACTGCC
>JAQMYF010000026.1:9102076-9136712 GCA_030014195.1 Neosilurus mollespiculum | reverse complement strand
CCCGTTGATAGTGGGGCTTGAACCCCCGACCTTGGGATCAGTAATCCAGCACCCTACCACTGGGCCACCACTGCCCCTATCCCGCTCCAAGATGGTTTTCCAATCTGGAAAGTTTTGGTTACAACGATTGCTGAAACGTCTTCGAAATGCCCTCTAAGCGGCAATCACAAAGAGGTTGTTTGCAAAAAATGCTTTGACAGTGAAAGCACGGTGAACACTCAACCATGCCATGTTGAAGGCTGATGACAGTTGGTGTTGGGCTACCAACAGGCCTTAGAACTGCCTCTCCTGCCTCACTAAATTTTATGTGTGCAAATAATGATGAATAAGAATGAAGTTTCATGTGTGCAAATAATAATTTGATTATATCTATTTTTTTAGATTTACCTTTGAAATGTCAGAGGATTTTTTTGGAATCACCCTGCATTTGCTTGATACAGGCCAATAATTTGACCCTTCTGAAACACAGGGACATTTTTTCCCCACAACCATGGAATATGTCTTTTAAAAAAATGAGAAGGTACTCACTGCATTAGTTAAGGTTAAATAACGTTACCAGGTGAAACTTATTAATCACTGCAGTATTTATCGAGTCAAAGTCTCTTGCTTATTTAAATCCATATTTTGCAGGGCCATATATAAACCTGTTTTCTGAATTACAGCTGCCCTATACTTTGTGACATAAAAGTGAAATTTCAAGCTACAGGTTCTATATTGTTATTTCTTAAATTTAGCCCTAAAACTTGCCTGTGGCATGAAACAGGGTTTGAAGAAGGACAGAAATGAAACTGTAGGGCAGGGCAACATTTGCCCTTCAAAGGTGTCCTACAAAACAAAAGAAAAGTCTATAAAAGCTTTCTTGAAAAAGCCAGAAAGTGCCAGCTCTTTTTTTTTCTGGAAATTATAAAAGCAGCTAATAAAGCTTCTTTGCAAAAGGAAAACGTTTATCATATGAATAGCAAGCAGTGTAATGCAGTTTTCTTGTAATGCAGTTCCAGTTACTTTTAAATATACTGCCATCAGTTTGCTACACTGTCGGAAAGATCTTTTGTTTTTCCATTCTGAGCAGGGATTAACCACAGAACAGAGAGAGCAGCTCTGTGAGAGAGGTTAAAAAACTCTAAAACCTAAAGCAATCAAAGCTTTCCAATTCACAAAACCTTTATTACTAAGAGCTAACAACACTAACTGGCATATAGCAACAATGACATTTAAGACTCAGTTATTTTTCATTGTTCAATTTAAACCCAGGAAGAAAAAAAAAATATCAGGCTTTGTGAGATCTTGACCGAGCTTGGCAACAGCTGGAGAAAGCTTTGCGAGATCTCGCAAAATGTCTTAAAAAAACAACCTGTGGAGGACTCTCTGCCCTTGGAGTTACGCTCCATCATGGAGCTGCCCCTGTCAATGCCAGGCTAAAGACCTATTTATTCAGTTCAGCCTTCGACACTTGAGAGTGGTGTCACTCGTAAAATTTCTGTATCCTTGTTTTTATTTCTTGCCCAGCACTTTGATTAACTGTGTTTGTTATAAAGCGCTTTATAAATAAAATTTAATTGATTGAGGGAAAAAAAAAAATCTCAAGAATGTTTTGCAAGGTAGTGAAAAATTCCTTTTCCCCAATTTTCCAATTCCAAATTCCCCCCCCCTCATGTCCCTTCCCAGGCTCTGTAGATTCCCCGGGCTCTGTCTGGATGGTTCATGTTCACTGTAACGTGAGTACATCTCTTATGTACAACTCACTGTAACGTGAGTACAAGTCTTATAGACAGACGGAACCTATTTCTATAACTAGAGATAATAAAGGGACTTCATATTTATCTGACAGCTTTTAGTCACTGATGAAATGGTAGCCATGTGCATTAATATAGAAAACTGAGAATGCACCACACTGTGATGCATCGTGATATTGAATAGAATCAAATCATCGACAGGATAATCATATTCGTAATTGAAACTTGAGATCAGTAAAGATGCACAGCCCTAAAAACATCAAAATCAGACTTTATTCTGATAATGTGAATGTAGCCTAAATAGAGAGGACTTCATGTTCCCAACTATTCATGAGCCACATGTCCTTAACTTGACCTCACGACGACACACCCCCCCCCCCCCCCACACACACACACACACACACACCATACAATTGTAAGATTTGCTGAAAAGCTGAGTACAAACCTCAGCAAACAGATGCAGCAAAGCAGAGACGTCCTTGAGAACTGGAGATTTAGTTAAATAGATATTTCAACAATGCTGTACGTAGAACTCGTGACGATTAAGGATTCATTTCAGGGACTCATCTTCTCTTTCTTCTGCTACACAGTAAGAAAAAAAGATGCGTTATGCTGTTTAATTATAGGATCAGATATAATTCCATCAAGACGCCACACAAGTGAACTCCATTTAGTCAACTACTTCTAAAACACTACTTTATTTCCCCCCAACCATCACTCTTACTTACATCTGAACCATACTTAGTATATTTCCTATTTTTAGGCTATATTGTTTTTGTTGCATAACGTCTTGCACTATGTTGCAAAAATACTTTACACATGTTTAGAGTCTCTGTGCAGGGTTATGTAAAACCGGCCCAACTTTGCTTCTGTTTAACTTTGTCATTATTATATTTATTATTTCTTTCCCACTGCAACATCCAAAAGGAGAATGTGCAATTTAGGAGTTTTGGCTGTACAAATAAAAAAAAACAAACAAACAAATAAATAAATAACAAAAATATCTGCACCCATGTTCATTTGTGCAATTATCAAGTCAGCTAATCATGTGACAGCAGCACAAGATGACATAAAATCATGCAGATTCCCGTAATGGCATCAGTCAATATTTACATAACACAGCAGAGGGGGTGTTGGTGCATGAGTACTTCATAAACTGCTGATATATTTGGATTTCACTATTGACTGTATACAGAATAAACCATGTAACTGAAGTCACCATCGGTCTACTGCCCCTAGAGGCTGGTTGCAGTAAAATTTTTAGCATTGCCAATCACCAACAAATGACTCCCAATGAAAAAACAACCTATTTTCCATCTAATCTTTAATTTAATTTGAAAATTTTGCTTTTAAAATGTCATTGTACTAAAATAAAGTGGCTTGAGCACACTTAACTGACAATAATCCGGGAAGAGACTGGCTGCAACTCAAGTAGTACACCCTGCCTGTTCATTATAATGTACACTGTGCAACTTTTCGCCATTTCCATTAACATTCAGGCAGCCATGACCTTGTGGCTAGAGAAGCGAGTTTGTGACTGAAGGGTCACTGATTCATTTCCCGAACTGGCAGGAAAAATGTGTGGTGGTGGGATGAGTGTGCAGTACCTTGCCCTTCCTCCACCTTCATGGCTTAAGTGCCCTTGAGCAAGTCACCTAACCCCCAACTGCTCTCTGGGCACCACCACGTGGCTGCCCACAGCTCTGTGTATGTGTGCTCACTTTGAATGGGTTAAATGCAGAGCCAAATTTAAACTTACAGTGTTAATACAGTATATCAACATCAAAAAAAATGTAAACATTGCAATGTTTAATTAAAAAATTATGCTAGGTGCCTAGCCCTACAGCAACCTTTATTATAGTAGGAGTAGCAACCACCTATCCAGCTACTGAAATTTGTGTAAACGGCATTTTAGTAAACACACAGACTACCAACACCATTAGGACTTTATAATCAAGTTTTAACTCTAGACTAGGGTTGCCCCTGAAGCCATGGTTAATTTTTAGACAGAGAATGTGAAGGCAGCTCCACCTGAAACTATGTAAGCTCTCCGAAAAAGTGTAATAAACAGAATTTAAAATTTAACCTTGTCTGATAATTTGCAACAGAGAAAGGGGTGTGCCTAGTAAAGGTGCAAGGTCACGATCGGGTTTATGGTGCCGACTTGAAAAGGAGAACGACCCTATTGCACAGATTTGACAACTTGGTAGATGTATTCTGGCTTCATTGCTATACTGTGGAAGATAATCACAGCTCTCCTGTCCATTCAGTATACAGTCACTGAAAATCACAGACATCAGTGACCTGAGTTTACACAGAATGGTACGAAAAAAAACATCCAGTGAGTGGGCGATTTTGTGTGCATTCATAAATTATATTCACAATTTAAGTAAAATGATCAGTGGGTGAATATTTGTCAATCAAGTTTAGCAAAAAATATCTCATAACCACTTTATTCATTAGGAAACATAACCGCCAACAGGACCAAGAAAAACAGAGACATCTATAACAATAATAATACAACAAAACACATTTAAAAAAAAGCTTTGATATGTACAAGAATGTAGCACAAAAATTTTGTCGGCATATCAGATGGGTTAAAATCAAACTACATGAGCTGAAATTAAAAGCCACAGGAACCCAGTATATGAGGGCTTGGACACTATCTTGGCATGACAGAGTGCGAGTGGGAGAAGAGTGAAGCGGCCATCAGCATCACATCAATAAAGCTTTTAAGAGGGGAGTCTAAGGGTCCTGCAGCTAGCAGAAGTACAGAGCAAATGCTTTTCACGGCAGCCAGGGCAGCTGGTGGCATGAGGCAGTGTCGAGTGCCAGCATCTGATCAAACAACACAGACAAGCCTGTGGCACTGGACACCATGCCAAAGTGAAAAGAGCAATAAATGAATACATTTATCTTGCACCGTAAGGGAGTAATGAGGTATTGTTGAGATACTCGCTTAGTAAAGCATGTAGTACACAGCATACAACAGTTTAAAAACAGTACACTAGCAGGAAGTGACATCTAGGAAGAAATGAGGACAGGAGTAGAAATGATTGAAAAGGGGGTTTTGTTTTTGGGCAGGTTTGTGTGTATGTCAGCAGAATTATGCAAAAAAAAAAAAAATTCTATTTTTCATAAAATTTCTAACCGAGGTGGGGCTTTGGATAGGGACGACTTCCTTTGATTGTGGAGATGATGCAGAGCCAGGAATTTTATAAAGAATTCGTTAACATTGTGAAGTTTTTTTTGTAAGTGTGGTATTCCAGCAGACCCAGCATATGTTTTTTTCGGTTTGGTGGAGGTTTGCACTCGCCAAGTGCTAAAGTAAATGGAGAACAGAAGACTTTTTTTTTTTTTTTTTTTTAACAAAATGACATTTCGATAAAGCTTCTAATCTTTCCAGCTGTGGAATTTATGTATCAAAGTCGTTTTTCTCAACGTTCAGCATGTTTTACATTTAATAATCATAATAATAGTAGTAATAATAATCATCATCATCATCATCATCATCATAATAATAGTAATAATAATAATACTAGTAATAATAATAGTAATAATAATAAAAATAATAATAATAATCCTAATAATAATAATAATAATACTAATGAGAGCTGAGCTCCACAAAGCTCCATACTATTTAAATGTTGTAAAACAATGAGTTAAATTTTCTCGTCACTTCCATTCTCACATGTCCACACAGGCAACCTAATAAATGAAGAAAATAGAGCGCAAAATATATTGTCAGAGCTGCCGCCATCGCCGTTGGCGTTGAATAGTCTTTTGGCTGTTTCTTTACTTAAAAAAAGCTAATTTCAGAGCCCTGCTTTTAGGCGGTGATTAAATAGTTACATTATTACTACTACTACTACTACTACTACTACTACTAATAATAATAAAAACCAGTAAACTGGCAATGGTCAGGCTGTGGTTGGAGCACTGGTATGGTTACAGTAAAGACAAGTGTTTAAGGTTAATTGAATCTTTTAATTTAAAAATGAACTCAGTTCCAGTGTAAATGCTAAAACTTTACATTTGTCTATAAACGAATCAATGCTTATCATAAGTATTTATCAGAGAAGTTCCTAGGACAGACATAAACCCGTGGACATAAAGTGAAAAAAGCCCGTATTGCTGAGTAATATCTATTGTCAGGGACACATTGTGTACACCATGACACAAACTGTAATATCTTACACTGTGTCTGAACGACTCACCTCGACTTCATATACAATGCGGAGAAACAATTCGATTTGAGAACTTGCTATAAATTTTTAAACATCAAAGAGAACAAACGCATTTTTCATGACCTGACCGTGTGATGAATAATTAATATCCTCTATCTTTAATGACTTTTTTATGAGACACAATCCATACTCTCACTAGGCCGTACCCTGCGGGAGAGAATGAGCTCTGAAAGATGATGATTTCTGCATCTGAAGCACTTAAGGCCAAAGTTTTGTCTCAGACTTTTTATACGTATTGTAACGGGCTGACTGTTGAGTTCATGTGATATGAAATATAAGTGTATTAGCAAAAAATAGGGCTTCAGGTTAGAAATGTTTGAAATGAAAACCAGTTTATCCGGTAGTAAATAACAGCAAGATATTAGTGTGGCATGCAAGAGCAGAAAAGAAGGGTTTTCGCACACAGTATTATCAACTGCTACTGTTTGGTGTGTTAACAGCTTTATGTGGCCCAATTCTGTCAAAAGTTTCATCACTCAGTGGTTTGGAAAATCCCTGGGAAAAAAAACCACACACACACACTTAACAATTTACTCCATGTTAAAGTTGAACAATTGATTTTCTAAAAATAAGACACCAAACTAAAATGTAAATATGACTTGCATGAGCACTCCTCTCTGATATAATGCACCTGATGACCATTAAAAAAAATCCAATGACATGCTGAAGCAGATTAAAGATGAGCTATTTTTACTTCTTAGCAGCAAAGCTGGGTTCCCTGGACACTTCCAGACAAGTTCTGTGAAAACCATGACTTAAGATCCACTGTGAAATCGATTATTTTCACACAGAAGCACATCCTAAAATATCTCTACGCTTACTCCTCATCCCTTTTTTTACAGTTATTAACTGGAGTGGTACTCATAGAGTTCAAGGCACCTTCATAACTTGGCATGGATAATGTAGCAAATAGACCCTTTATGGGTACTGGTTTTATTTATTCTTGTGCTCGTCTTACAATATGTTCTATGGTACATGACCAAATTTAGCGAAAAACATTCAACTTAACTCAAACGCTTTTGTTTAAAGGTTTTACAAGATGGCCAGGAATTGATCTTTAAAGGTCACTCAAGGTCAAAGATACACTGCTCAGCCAGAAAATAAATAAATAAGCCACACTCTAAGACTGCTAAGACTGCTTCTTATCCTTGATTACAGCGCATAATCGCCATGGCACTGATTCGACATGGCACTGAACTTAAGCAACATCACAACACTTATTTCCTTCCAGATTTGGGTTCATTTTTCACCGACACCTTGAACTGACGACGGGGAAACTAGAACAACTCCAAAAAAACCAAAATGTTTTATCTTACCCTTAAAGTCTTCTCCAGCACATCCCAAAGACTTTCAACAGGGTTAAGGTCAGGACTCTGTGGTGACATATGTGAAAATGATTCCTCATTTTCCCTGAACCAGTATTTAAGCAGTGATTGTATATCCGTGCCATCAGGGAATAAAATGTCCCATTGCTGGGATAACCTGGTCATTCACTACATTCAGGTCACCAACTGACTTCATTTTATTGCCACATAGTGTTGCTGAGATCCGACCTGACCACCCAAAGCAACGATGTCATGACAATTATGTGCTGTAATCATGGAAAAAGGCAGTCCAACAAATATTACATGTTTAATATTGGCCAAAAAAAGAAACCCTGAAACTTACACATTGACAAGAATAAACTAAACAGATTCTGAGCTGCCTCTAAAAACCTAACAAGTTTTTCCTAATCCAGATCCCTCTGAAAAAGACCCCCATCATTATGTCAAAGACATCTTGTGTATTCATATTTCCTGTGTGTATTCCTTGCATACCTTTTCTTGTCTTGTTCGAAGCTTACAGAGTTAAAAAGTTTGCTTTTTTAATATGACATTCATTCATCAAAGACCTGATTTTTTTACCTGTAAAATCCTTTACGACCACAAATTTAATGTTCGAACATTTTTTTTTTACACTTTTCTTTTCTACACCATCTGTAACCTGAAAATGGAATCCTATTCCAAGGACAAAAAAACATTACTCTTGCAAAACAGACACTGAAAGTACTTCAGCTAAAGATGCATTTAAAAAGAGAAAGCGCTGTTCATGGTGCCATACAACTTTGAAATTCTAGCCTTGAAAACTTCAAGAACTGAAACATGGCCTTTTTTTGGAATAGCAGGTCACCTGTAATGAAAAGACTAATGTTTTAAAATCAGAAGAACAAGAATTGAGTAAACAGGCTGGTAGGCTATACAACAGACCTGCAAATGTCTAGCAATTAGCTGGCTACATGGGCTAGAGCCTAATTAGGAACACTGTAGGCTACGAGCCTATGGTAGCTATTGACAGCGATTGATAAAAGACCCACCATTAAAGTTGCTGAATTGTTCAACGGTGCTCTGCCATATGTTGTTCTTTAGTTGTTGTACAATTCGTCATGCTCTGAGACAAACCCTGTGAGACTGTCAGCAGCCACATTTATGCGAGGGAGAACAAACGGTTCTTAATACGTCCAAAAGTAGGTATCGAAATGACTTTCGTGTATTGCTAACTGAAATATTTTTACATGGTCGGTTTTCTACTCTATATAGTTCTGAAAACTGTACATTTTCAAAGTGAACATGATTACCTTTTGCGTATCTCAACCAAACAAATTTAGGTTCCTTTCAATTATACTCAAAGATTCTCCGCCTACCTTAAGCTTTACATATTGATTTACATATGATAAAATATCTTTACCGTCAAATTGCAAATAATTTTAAGGTTACAATATAAACTGAATTCTCACTTTAATCGTGTCTGGACATTTAAACAAAAACTTCAGCGTCGTCACTCACACTAATGTTAGTGTTCATGTAATCGCTGTTTCATTCACTCACATCCGTTTCATTTTTTATTCGTTTTTTTAGTAGGTCATTTACACATTTTAATCCATGTCTGCTATAATATATCCACCATATCCCTGCATCCCATGATTCCTTGCAAGAACTAATATAAGTGATTATTCTGGGCTACTTGTCGTTATCCAGGCCACACTGGTGAAGATATCAGTTATGCAAAGTTTATTGATTTGTGATACAGAAAAAAATAATGTATGCACAAGGTCATTGTAAAAGATAATGTGATCATCTTCCTGCCTTCATTTACTGAGGAATGAAAGAACATTAGTCGCAATTCCACAATCGAGCCAAAACTGGGCGAGCTAGCATGAACCAAGGCTCAGTTTTAGGTACAATGCACATTCTAGACCTTAACTTCATGATACTACAATTAGCATGAACTAGCTTTTGTGTCATATATAGGATCTCCGTGTAAATAGTTGCATCAAGTTGCAAACTTGTTTTTTTTTTTTGTTGTAGTTAAACTGGACTGTGCACTGGTGAGCATCCTTTTGTCCCCATGTAGCATGTTATTCGCATGGAAACTGCTACAATTTCCAGGATTTGTTTTTAGAAATATCCAATCAAAATTGGTAAAGTAACTAAAATATCCCTAACTGAAGCGATATTGAATTGACTCAGAATATTAGTATTGATACCCAGCCCTACCATCTATGCAATAATCTTAGCATCTACTCTTGATGCCAAATCCACTTCAACAACATTCTGAAATGCCAAGTCATAACATATTGGCTAGATCCTACATTTGCATTCCAGCAAAATTAGAATCAACAAGGAGAATAATAAGCAATAGTTGTCAGGAGACGAGAAGATTCTTGGCTGATGAGTCATTGTTCAAATTGCTTCTTCCCACAGCTGGAAGATCAGGCACTCAGCTTGTTGTGAATAGTGTCTGTGCTGTTTTAGAAATGGGTTTGAAGATGACAGCTTGATGATGCGCAAAACCTTTATTTTTATTCGAAAGTAGAATTGTAGATGAAACCTTGGGTCCTCACATTGAATTATTCACTGACTCTTATTCACTGATTTCTCACAGAAATGCATATTTTATGTCCCACTCTTTATATACCCAATTATTTAAGAAAAAAAGATTTTAAATTGGATTTGCCCAGATCTGTTCTTATATAAAAGTACCATCATGTGTTGACAATTTAAGCTGTATATATACAAAGACAGAAAATTAATACATTTGCCGTTTCGAGCATTTGAAGTTATGTCCCCAAGAACTATGTCAACTCTGTCACACAAGTATATTCGCTGTCCGAATCTAATTCAGGTTTTTATTTTACATGCAATTGATACTAGATGGCAGTGTAGAATGTCAGAGCGCGAAATCCAGCATGGACGTTTGAGCCTGTCAGACCGTAAGTGAATTTCTTGCTTAAAAATCATTGCAAATCTAAGCGTACAGTTTTTGGACATCAACTTGTTAAAACTTTGGAGATCATGCAAACTAAACACAGAAACGCCTGAGCGTAGGACTCAAACATAGGACCTACTTGGTTTGAGGTGGACGTGCTAACCATTATGCCACCGCATCATCCCACTGAATTATAATATAACCTTATTTATATTGGAAACATTCCATGGATTTAAAGACTATTTCATGGATTTAATGAACTTTTCAGGAAAGTCATGAAATAAGGGGTTTTGAGCAGCACTTAGAGAAGTGGACTTCAGGTAGGAGTTATGTTTGGATCAAAATCAATTTGTCTAAAAAAAAAAGTCTAGAGAATGATGACCAACCCGTCAGAAGAGATCAACTTTATCTAGTATCCTTGCTATGTAAGCTACTTTCATTAGGCTTTCTACACCCTAAAATGTGAACTACCACAATACATAATATTAATACTTCCTGGACAATGAGTTCCTCTGGCACATACAATATCCCTCATTATCCTTTCTACTTAGAGTAAAAACACCAGTATGGTTCTCGGTAGAATAATTTACAATATATATATATACCAGGATTTTTTTTATCTGCCTCTAAAACACCACATTAACATGAGTGGCATGGTGGCGTTGTTCTTTAGCACATCCGCCTCACAGCAAGCAGGTTCTGGGTTCCGACTCGGAGACGGTGCTTCTGTGTGGAGTTTGCATGTTCTCCCCATGCTTGCATAGGTTTCCTCCAGGTACTCCGGTTTCCTCCCCGGTCCAAAGACATGCACATTAAACTAATTGGCTGTTCCAAATTTCCCATTGGTGTGAGCATGAATGGTTGTGTGTTAACCTTCGATGGACTGGCGAGCTGTTCAGGGTGGTACCCTGCCTTTGCCCAGAGTCGGCTGAGATAGGCATCAGCCTTCCCGAGACTCTAATAATAGGATTATGTGATTTGGCAAATGAGTGAGTGAGTATTTGGACTGAGAGCCCAGGACAAGGAGATTACTCGTCTGTAACAGACCTACCCACAGTTTTTTTTCACTGTTGTCAAGTGGACAAGAAGGCACAATACCAGCATGTTTATTTCTCTCATTTAACAAGCACAGAGTAAAAAAGCACTGTAACTATAGCGCATGCTCTTCGTTCTGCAGCCCACCACCTGCTAAACTACAGACATCAGATTTACCAGTCAGATTAACTGGCATGCTGGGATGAAATATGACCTTGTCAGAATCAGGGATGGAAAAAAGTGCAGCATGACTCAATGAATAATTGTATATTCAACTAAAAAAGGACAACGCAAGAGGTCAAAGCTGAAATACGATGACTTTCTGTTGATGACCCAAACACAATGACCTCATACCCATACTTCCATAACACTTTTAGTACACAAAACCCAGTACATAGGATAGCCAAATACTAATTATGCATCCATTAATTTGCTGAAGTTACCTGGATGTCATGCCAAATCCTTAGCATGCAAAAGTACTACACTATGCTTACAGCATGGTATCCCACAATTCAGCTACAGCCTCTGAGAAACCCAACAAGAAGAAACGTTCCCCTGGGGAAAATAACCCTACATGCAATTTGGGTTATATCATATTCATATATCATATTTCAGCATGAAGGTCATTTTGTGAACTACAAGCTGATCTAATTTCACGCTATTTAAGTGCTGAGCTAATGCTAAAGCTACAAACATCTGGATCAAAGGACAGCTAAGAGAATGAAATAGTATATTAGAGATTTGTTCCCAGGAGTCACCTGCGTACTACCAGAACATGCTAACATGTAACATGGCTTCATTAATATACTCAGGTGTCTTTACTAGCTTGCCAACATTTATTATATTATGCTAGCTAGCATTTTTAGCTAGTGAATTAGGTTTCCGGGCAACCAAATCATGGGACTGACCAACACACTGTAGCTTTCACTAGCCCAGTGGGCTATTTAATGAATTATTCATTAGTCCATGCCTGAGAGTGACATTAAACAATATAAAATAATGCACAGCAGTCTAGTCTTTATTACACTTAGTTTTTTAAGCATATGTACAAAGTATCGGTTCGTCTGGGTGAAACTTTACTGTTCAGTGGTTTACCTTCTCTCAGTAGTTTGCATGTACAGACTTATTTTCTGTTTCCATTTGGATATTATTAAAATTTCCATCTGTACCTCACAGCTTCACAATTACACATAAATACAGGACATACAGAGATCTCGGAGAGCTTATGTTCATCCAGTATCTCTGTACATTCTTCTTTACACTCACTCAGGCTCTAACCCATCACACTGCCGACTGAATGGTGAATGAAATCGAAGATAGTCAGTGCATTCTCATTACGGCTGTATTGTAGGAATTCTTTGGCCGTTCTCCACAAACCTCTATCAATGCACGAATTGTCTGGGCGCAAAGAATACCCAAGAGAATTCCACAAGCATCTCTTTATGCCAATGTCCTCTAGAGGCCGAAAGAAATGCTTTTCATTCTTGGTTCAATTCAGCCCTGTGTGAGAGCGAGCTCCTGTAATTAATGGATATGCAAACTGGAATAGCAAAGGCGTCATTACTGCTCTAAGTATTCACAGTATTCACAGCCTTGGGTCAGAGGTCACTCCAGGCTTTGTAAATTACCACCATGGGTTGTTGAGAAGACAATCAGTTCTTTGATATAGCCATAAACTTTACACAGACGGGTGGATTTTGGTTGGGATTCACATGAAAAACACATCCAGAAACTCTGTTTTAGGAGAAATTGAATTTCACTCTGTGTTTTACAATCTAATAATCTGGAAGTTTCTCCAGATTAGTCATTAGCACATTATGCTGTGTGTGATTATCTAGCTGACTAACAAAACTAAACATGGCTGATTTGTTCACTACAAATATACAGTTCATAATTAGATTTAATGTTTTGGAACAGCCATGAAACATTAAGTTCCTGTTATCACTTACAATGCAGTAGTTATGAACAATCATTCCCTCACTAGCCTCACTTTTTTTTTTGGTTAATGAGATAAATATGCACACAGCATGGTGGTGCAGTGATTGGAACTTCTGCCTCTCAGAAAGATGGTCCTGGGTTTGAGCCCCATGCACGGAGAGGGAGAGTTTCTGTGTGGTTTGTATGTTCTCCACGTACTTACATGGGTTTCCTCCGGGTGGTGCGTTTTCCTCCTACAGTCCAAGGACATGCACATTAGGCTAATGGTTTGTAAAGCCGCTTTGGGTCCAAAAGGTCACTGGTTCTATACCTGAACCAGCAGAAAAAAATGTGTGGCGGTGGGGGGAGTGGCTGCACCTTCCCTTCCTCCACCATCATGGCTGAAGTGCCCTTGAGCAAGGCACCTAACCCCCAACTGCTCTCTGGGTGTCCCCAATGTGTGCGGCAGCCCACTACTCTGAGTCTGTGTGTTCACTATTTAGGTTTGTGTCTTTGGATGGGTTAAATGCAGAGGCAATAAATACCTTTGTGCGATTGATACAGTGTAGCAAAAGCAAAAGCAAAAAGCAAAAATAACTGGATATTCTCGTTTGCCCCTAGGTGTGAATGTGAGTGTGAATGTTTGTATGTCTGTGTTACCCTGTGATGGCTTGGCGTCAGCTAGGATGGGCTTCAGCTTTCCCGCGACCCTCAAATCACTCTAACAGGCTGTTCAGGTTAGTGAATGATGGTATGAGAAGAGAGTAACAAGTGGGCTAATAAAGCCAGCCCCAATTTGCCATATGATCAGGAAAAGCAGCTGCACAAAGTCTTATGAAATGATTTAGCCAGATTTGTGTGAAGGTAAGAAAACACAACTTTGTTTTACGATTTCAATTACCATGGCCGATGTCCCTATTCAGTGACCAATACAGACTGTTTCCTGTCGCATAACGGACGTGCTAGTTGGCGAATGGCTGTAGTCTTTAAACTGTTTTTCCCAAACACTGGCAACATGAAGCAACACAGCAGGCGGCCATCCTTCGCCGCTAGTTCTAGACATCAGCTTGGCGTTTTCCAGGCTTAAACACGCCATCGGTTTCAGTCCTGACTAATCCCAGGAGAAATTGACTAGACAAACCTGCATTCCACCATTTCCCACCATACAAAACTCTGAAGACATTTTCTAACAGATCAGCCAGCGAAACAAAACTCCTGAACGTCAGAGAAGCTGCTACTGCTCCTGGGTCGTGTTTACCTCCATCAGTTGTACGTCATGCTCTTACTTGATTGATTTTGCTGTACTGCTTTTTATATCTAATCTTACAGGAAGATGCCGCCATCTGGAGTGGAGAGATACCAAAATTGAAAAAGTTTGCTAGTGCCTGAAGTAAAGAGCTCTTTTAGCTTTCCCACATGGAGAAAATAGTGCTGAGGGGAAAAACTGTCTGGTTGGGCACCCGGTGTAACCTCGTATTACGATGACTATTCAAATTCTCTTGATTTACTGCTTCCAAACGTACAGCAAAGACTGCTGGGAGTGGTGAGACACTGTTATGAGTACAGTCTGAGCTGTTTATTTCATATTAACACAAAGCATTAAAAGACAAGGGTAGAGCAGTGGGATCAATGGAACTTGGTGGATCGGGAGGTTGTAGAGATTATTACTCAAAGGTCATTTTTAGCTACATCTCTCTTAGAAATACTCTTTGGAAGTGAAACTGCGTGTGCTCTGAATTTCTAACTTTACTGTCTCCCCAGTTTGTCGGTGATCACAAGAGAATGCCGTATGCAAGGAAACAGATGGGATGCTGTCTCTAACTGCACACTTACAAGGTCAAAAAAAACGAAACAAAACAGAAGGTGATGCATAATGCGTCATACAAAACATTGCACCCTTTCCTGATGACAACGCTGCAGCCCAGCCAGTTTTTGCTTTTCATTATCTTCAAAGTAATATTCATTCATTCACTTTGAAGCCACTTAGTACCTAATTAGGGTTGCAGGGAGGATGGCGCCCATCTTAGCCGATTCTGGGCAACACCCTGAAGAGCTCACTGCATGGCCAACATACATACAACCATTCACATTTGCATGTTTTGGACTATGGGAGGAAACCGAAGTACCCGGAGAAACCCACGCAAGCATGAGGAGAACAGGCACAGAAATCCACACAGAAATGCCCCGAGCCCAGGAATCAAACGAAGGCCTCCTTGCTGTGAGGCGAACGTGCTAACCACTGCGTCACTGTGCCGCCTTCAAAGAATTAACTCAAAGCAAATCTGCACTCTTTGCTGTCTGGAATGTTGAGAGCACAGATTTGGAACTTTACTGTAAGGTACAGTAAGGGTGTACTCACATGTAAGCGATATAGCCGCGAAATAGGGCGAAATAGTGCAACTTTTTTTTCGGGTGTTTTCGGAAAAACCTGCGCCTTCCCCTGCGATGCGTTCATTCCATGTCACCATGTCAGGCTGCCTCTTTATAGAAGGGGCAAATTCGCGCGACCTGTGCATCATTTCGTGGGTCTTCCTTTGTAAAAAATGGGCGGATTTGCGTGACGTGTCATAATTTCATGGGTTTTTCCTTGTCAAAAGGGGCAGATTTGCGTGACATGTGCAAAAATCAGTCACTTGAGCCGTTCAAAAACAAGCAAAAAGGACCGAACTGCTTCCGAAGCTGTTCGCTCGTATTCGAGCCACTCTGATTTCGCACCAAATTTTGAGAAGGTCCAAAACTTTTTCCAAGACCCCGAAAACGGACCATTTACCTCAAATTCAACTGACTACCTCCGAAAATATATTCAACTACCCTCTAACTAAAATTCAGGGCAGGAGAAACACGTGGTACAAAGTGCACATCCTGTGCCTGAAGGTGAGTGAGTTGCTATTGCACAGCACTTTTGTTTGGTTAAGCTGCAATCTAACGCAATGCAACAGCCCGACCTGAACTCCCGGCAATAAATCTACCCTGCCCAAATCACCTCAGGGCTCAGCTTCTCCTTCGACTTGAGCTGCACTACCTCCTAAAGCAGTTCCACAGGCCCTGAAAGTCTGCTTGCTAACAAGCAATAATTTACAAATACATTTAACCTGATTTATAACACCAATTTGTTTAATACGCCATTAGGTAAGAAACCATAAAGCACTGTTCATTCAAAGCCCTGAATAGAATTGAAATAAAATTAAACTTGTTTTTAATCTCTTGTACATATGCTCTTTTATGCAGGAATCTAAAATAAACAAGAGAGTACATGTTAACACAAGTCAGAGCCGACATCGCAGGTAGATTGATGAAAGAACAGACCTAACATGAGTCCCAGGAAATCATCACTCACAGTCAGGTCGGAACAGGACCATCGTGTGATGGAATGATGTGCTGAGTCCTTCGGAATCAGAGAACAAACAAAAAAGTTGTCACTTTTGATTTCGTGTACAGTGAATATTAAGAGAAAAAAGACACCATTGCATTCCGATTCAAACTCAGAAATTTTTTGATACCCCCACCGCCACACAGACATTACCTTACCTCATCAGGCCTGAGAAGTAAACAGGAGCACCACACACACAGGCTCATAGTTACCAATGTTCTCTCTTTATTTTATGATTCTTCAGACATATTCACTGGTGTTCGGCAACACAAGATTGGTCAGGTCAAAGGAAGCGCTACATGTAGTTCACACCCCCACCCCACAAAAGCCAGCAGCCAATGACAGTTAATTGGCTGAGCTCTCAAGGACTGCAGGATGACGTACATCCTCTTCCCTTTCTCTTACAAGTGACACTAGCCAATCACGGGTGTCTGTGAGCCCAGGCCTATGCTGATGGCAAATAGCACTGCCCTCCGACTGAGCTACACTGCTCCTGAACATGCATTCCTTGGAGGAAGAATGTGTTTGCCTTCACCCTCCCTGGTTGACAGTTGCCCTGTGATAGGGAAGCTCTATCTGATGTGCTGCAATTAGCTACAACAAAAATTGGATGGTTGAATGGATGGATGAATAGATGTATGGATGGATGGATAATAAAATGCATTTTACGCAGGGTCAGGATCAATATCCCAGAAATATCCTGGACAGTGAATCCCTCTTGGATCAGTCTTCCTCTTCAAAGAACCTTAAAGTGGTTCAACATATTAAAGCATTAAATATTCTTTCTATCAGGAGTTATTCTCAAAATCGAAATACGTATCGCGTTACCTGTCGCAATAGTCAATTAACCACCCTATCGTACAATTAATGCAAATAATCGCAATTATTTTCCTGACCATGATTCATTTTATAAATAAGGTGTGTTCATTTCCAGATAAAAAAGCGATGCTGATAGTGTTTCCCCGGTTCCACTTTTTTCCACTGTCCACTTTTGGTTGTATCAGGAACATTTCATCAGAATGAGAAGTCAGAACAACTTGTTAGTGATTTCCCGTGGCCTTAACTTTCTGAAGGGACACGTAGAACCAAACCATGCCAGCAAAATAAGTAAATACACCCCAACCAACCACCCCCCCTCCCGCAGTGTAACAGTTAGCGGTTTTTCTATTTTTTAGGTTTGTGGAAAATCACGTTATTGTGCTCTCGATTGCATTACTAATTCAGACTGACCTGGGAGGAATTTCAGACTTTCAGATGTGGGCTTCCTTTAAGAATGCAAGGCTCCTTTATAGGATGCCATGCTTATTCATTCATCTGAAAACTCTGAAGGTATCTCAGGGGTATGAGTTCACTACATTGTTTAATTTTTTTTAAAAATACATTCTCACTCACTCATTTGCTGACCCCCTTAATCCTACTAGGGTCATGGGGAGGCCATAGCCTATCTCAGCCAACACTGGGCAAAGGTGGGGCACACCCTGAAAAGCTTGCCAGACCATTGCAGGGACAACACATACAACCATTCACACTCACTTCCACACCTAGGGGCAATTAGCGTAAAGTGCATGTCTTTGGACTGTGGGGGGAAACCGGAGTACCTGAAGGGAAGCCACACAAATATGGGGTTATCATGCAGTCTCGAACCCAGGACCTTCTTGCTGTGAGGCGGTGCCGCCCTTTAAAAGCTTAATGCTTTTATACGGAAGGATTCATTCATTCATTCATTCATTTTCTAAGCCGCTTATTCCTAATTAGAGTCGCGAGGAGGCCGGTACCCATCTCAGCCAACTCTGGGCAAGGGCAGGGTACGCCCTGGACAGCTCGCCAGGCCATCACAGGGCCAACACCATTTACACTCACACCTAGGGGCGATTTGTAATGCCCAATTAGCCTACTGTGCATGATTTTGGAACATGGGAGGAAAACTGGAGTACCTGGAGGAAACCCATGTAAGCACTGGAAGAACAATGCAAACTCCACACTCCTCGAAACTCCCGAGACAAGGAATCAAACCACAGCCTTCTTGCTGAGAAGCGGTCGTGCTAACCACCACGCTACCGTGCTGCCACGGTAGAATTTATATAGAAAGAAATTATAAAGAAAATCGATATGTAAATATTTTATGCATGTTCTATGTATTTATTTATAAAAGGTTTTCAGTGATATCAGACATGATGTGATCATGACGAGGGCGGAGTTTAAAGTCTTATTAAACATATTGAAATAAAAACATGATTTTCATATCAGTGTGAGCTACATGACATCATTTATTCACCTCTGTTACATGACTGGAATAAACAGGTATAAAATAGAAACACTAGGCTGTGGAAACACTCTGCTAGTTTGAGTCACGCCACCGGAGTAAATTTGCATATCCTTAGGCCTTGTTCCCAAAGTCAGAAAGATAGCTCTGACCTCATACAATACATACAGTACACATATTCCCTACTAACCTCAACAATTGGGTCAGAACTGCCCATATTCACCCTTTCTCCTTCGTAGAACAGTGATTGTGGCCTGAAACTATTACAGCTAAGACAGAATAGTTTCATTTTTTGTATAATTCTCATGGCTATGCGAGGACCTCAAAGCATTCCACATGCAAACAACAAAACATGCAAATAAACCAGCCACTGAAATAGCTCTAAGCACAGCTCTGTACAGCTGTCCAAATGTTTTACTCCTGCCTGTAAACAACCCTACTTTCTTCTTGGAAAGCAGCTGTATGCTGAATGCTAGAAACTACTCACACACTCATTTGGCAAACCGCTGAATCCTACTAGGGACGTGAGCAGGCTGGAGTCTATCTCAGCCGACACTGGGCGAAGGTATGGTACACCCTGAACAGCTCACCAGACCATCGCAGTTCCAACACACACACAACCCTTTACACTCGCACTCACACCTAGGGATAACTTGGAACAGCAAAGTAGTCTAATGTGCATGTCTTTGGACTGTAGGAGGAAACCGGAGTACCTAGAGGAAACCCAGGCAGGGAGAGAACATGCAAACTTCACACAGGAACACCCGCGCCGAGCCTGGGACACAAATCTTCTTGCCGCGAGGTGGACGTGCTAACCACTACGCCACCGTGCCGTCATGAATGCTAGAGACTAGTTTAGCATTAGCGATAATTGTAACAACAACGCATTTTAAGCTGTAGCCAATGGACAGCAAAGTAGTCATCATCTCCGAGTGAGTAAATACATCAGCCATGTAAAGCCAACAACTCCATTACAATCACAGACATTAAACAATTCCTCGATTATACCAAACCAAGAATGGGATTGACAATTAACTACACTGCAACTAAGAAAGAAATGATCGCCCGAAGATTTTTACTCACACCGAAAAAAGCAAGGAAGAAAATAAAATGTCTAATACTCCGCCCACACATACATTTCTATTTCCTGTACACATGACCACAGTGCTTTCACTCACTGAAAACCAAAACTTTTTTGAAAAACAGCCATTTCGAAACAATTTTGAAATGTTTCAGCCTTGGCTGACATCCCCCTCTGCACATTCCCAGTGCAGGTTAGTGTGTTATCAATGTGCTACAATTCTGTTTATCATACGACTCCTACAAGGTTGTTCCTGTGTGTTCTGTAATTTCTTTGCTGATAACATTCTTGCAGTTTAATTTCACATATTTCTAATTATTATTATTATTACACCCTTGTGCAGAGGCACCAGAATCAAAGGCTACGGCTTTGCCTGTACAAACCCTGCTGAGAATAAAGATTTTTAATAAGGAATATTTCTACATATTGTTTTCCCTCTATAGTTCAACATGCAAGCTCTTACTGTTATTCCTGAGGCTTTTGATGTTACAGTTCTAATATACAGGGTTTCTGGGGGTTTTTTGTTTGTATGTTTTTTCAAATTATCCACATACATGCTGACGAATCAGAAATCAAACATGTATCAATACCTCTCACTCACTCATTTGCCAAACCACTTAACCTCCGGAGACCCCACTGTCCTTATATGAGGACATCATATTTTCTCCCAGTTACATTGTATGTATGTCCTTGTAAGATCCTCATATGAGGGCCATTGGGTATTACCCTTTTTCCAAACTTCTTTCTGTTTGAAAATGTTGATAAAGTTTAATAGTTAGTAAGTAGTAAGTATCAGAAGCGTTGCAGACAAGTGACAAGTCACAAAACATTTATCTTTGGGTCTTAGAAGGTTAATCCTACTAGGGTCGCAGTGTCCACCCTGAACAGATTGCCAGACCATCACAGGGCTCAGTAATTTCTGTGTGGAGTTTGCATGTTCTCACCGTGCTTGCCAGGGTTTCCTCCAGGTACATGTTTCCTCCCCCCGATCCAAAGACATGCACATTAAGCTAATTGGCTGTTTAAATTAGCCCATAGCTGTGAGTGTAAAAGGTTATGTGTGTGTGTGTGTGTGTGTGTGTGTGTGTGTGTGTGTGCGTGTGCGTGTGTGTGTTACCCTGCGATGATTTGGCAAGCTGTTCAGGGTGTACCATGCCTTCGCCCAGTGTCGGCTGATAGGTATCCAGCCTCCCCGCGACCCTAACAGTAGGATTACGTGGTAGGCAAATGAGTGACTGAATAATCATCTGAAATTTTTTATTTACAGTACTGGTTAAATGTACAACAGGGTCTTCTCGTCTGCATTCTGTCCGACACACACAAAATGTAGCTGTAGATCAATAGGAACCTGGGGGATTCACTGCTTAACAGTTGACATGTAATGAATAATTTTGCTTGTGGCTCGTTGCTTTTTATATTCATACACTGCACAGGAGTTCAAGTGTTGGTACAGTGTGGCTCTTTACCGAGCTGTTCCACTCAACCTTCCCGAGCCAGATTTCCTGTCCTTATCAACATGATTACATCTCCAGGTGGTGACGGCACAGATAAAAAAAAGAGGAGTGTTTTTACAGCTTCTGCTTCCTGTTGTAGTCGGCTGCTTCATAATCAGTCGTTGTAAAGACTGGAAGTTATTATTTAGCCACGTTTAGCAAATAAAATCAATCAGTGACACATTTTTAGAGCTTTAGTAAGCTTTTCACTTACTGGGTATGCATGGCTCATAAAATGCAAAAAGATTCAGATTTTTGGTTGCTGCTATTGTTTTCGATAATTAAGCATGTAATCAGTAATTATTACAGGGCTAGGACGTCCGTGTCGGTTCATTCCTACAATGTACCACTCTAATGTGCTGATTACCCATTCAGAACATGTCGAAGCACAGATCTGTGGAAAGCCGAGCAAATTTCAGGTCTGTTTGTTGATTCCTGTACAGAAATTGCAGGAATATTTTCATTACACTCGTCGCCGCTTTAGCTCCCTTCGGTGAAATATTGATATGAGCCCATAAAGTGCTGAAGTATTAAAGCGAGAGAAGATGAGCTGAAAGGCCTGAGTGCTAATTTAAAGATACCTCTCAGATACATGTGAACCAGTCACCTGTGTGTTAATTACAGATGTTGACACTTTAACCCGGTTTCAGACCCTACATTTATGGCAGCGTTTCAAGATTGTTTGCACTTTACAAGATGATCCTAATAAAAATATTTAACAAAATGTGCAATTGAAGGAAATTACTATAATCTGTGCAGGTCGTCAATCAGCAGGTTTCTTCAAAGTGAGTTTAATTTTGTGGCCAGTTGTATGTTCCAACCACGGTTTACAGTAGCACTACCGCACAGGTGTCAGACTCAAGGCCTGCAGACAAAAACTGGCCCGCCAACTCATTTTATGTGGCCCGCAAGAGCTTTCAAATAATATGATTATCATATGTTCTTTGCATCGACCATTATCATGAAACGTAATTCATCGTCTTTCCACTAGGTGGTCGCGGCAGCCTATTTCAAGTAAACGGCTAGTCTTTCATGACTCAAGAACGTCTGTATGCTAGCTTGTTGCTCTTACGCCTTGTCAGAAAATGCAAGTGAATAAAGGAAAAGAGGAGAAATGCCTAAACAAATCATTTTACCACGAAGATTACATGAATGCCCTTTTAGAATAAATGTTCAGTGATTATTCGGCCCTCGATCACCTTTAAATTTAATGATGTGTTTTTGACACCCCTGCACTACCGTATCTGAAACCATCCCATAAGTTTTGCTGCAACCCATGATACCTATTTACCTTCTACGTCGCTTTTATGAGCAACCAATGGCTTGAGGGCATTCAAGGGACTAATTAATAATGAAACCATACAATTCTGAGTCTATGACCCAAAAACAAACATACGAAATTCCTATGCATATCATAACACAGCTGTAGAACGTTGTAGAGCATCACACAACAGACCAAGAATAAGACCTGATACTGAAAATTTCCTACGAAATGGAAAATAAACCCTCCACGATGAGGGTCTACGACGCCATTTTTACCTCACAGTACATGTGTCTCGTACAACACGCCCTCAACTGTCCTAGGAATGTTACAATTTTTTATTGTGGACCTGCTGTGTGACGCATATAACAGTACTTTTGATAAGTGTCGCAGGAGTGCTTTTACAGTGGAATTTTAATCCACATCTTTCCATTACATGTTCGGAGTTCACCAATCTCTAGTCACGACTGGGTTCAAATTCTGGACAGGCTGACAATCTAATACAACCTGACATTTCCTGAGCTTATCCAGTGACATATTTCAAGGCAAGCCTTGTGATCTAATGACACAAATTGCCTTAATAACTCAGATCACATGTGAAGTCAGCTCAGCTATTTAAAAATATGTCAGTGTTGATTTTCAGAATTTTTTGATATGCATATCGCTCTGATAAGTCAGATCAGAGTATCCCTGAATCTGGCTACAAGGTACAGAGTACACAACATTCTTATGCAAGTATGGCATCAATACAAAGGCTTATTATTTTTTTTTTTTAATTAAATAAATTAATTAAAAAAAGAACTCCAAGAAGTTAAAATTTTTACCCCGTGCACTTATAAACAATGATCCATACTTGTGTAATTTAAAGGCTGTATAGTAATGGCACATGACTGTAACTAATATAACTGAGGGATTATTTAAAGCCTAAAGATACTTGACTATTACAAAAATCGCACAATCCATTCACACAAGGTTCTGATCACATACTGAGTATAGTTATCAAACTAGTTCTGGCTTTAAAGGTGTCCATTCACTAGTGAATAGCCTTCGTATGTGTTTTATCTTCCGTTATCAGTTGATTTTGGCTGAATACAAAGGTTTCCTGGTTAAACCACCCAAGATCACAGGCTTACTTATTCACCTGTTCACCGATGTGGTACAGGTACACCCTGATTAGCTCTCCAGACCATCCACACACACACATCCACACATAGGGATAGTCAGGAACAGCTATTAAGCCTGGTGTGCATATCTTTGGACTGTAGGAGGAAACCGGAGTACCTGAAGGAAAACACACAAAATTACAGGGAAGACATGCAACCTCCACACAGGAATGCCTGAGCCGAGCCTGGGACTTAAACCCAGGACCTTCTTGATGTGAGGCAGACATGCTAACCACTACGGCACCGTGCTGCCATGAATGCTAGAAACTGGTTCAACATTAGCGATAATTGTAACAACGATGTGGCCAACTGTAACCAAAGTAGTCACCATGTCTGAGTGTGTGAATACATCGACTCTGTTAGAAATCACAAACATTAAACAATTCCTCAGTTACACACAGAAACACCCAAGCCCGGGACTTTCTTGCTGTGGGGCAGACATGCTATAAAGAGCTCACATAGAGGTACTGTACTGGAAAGCGGGATCGGTGCATCCCTGTAGACCATATTGCCAGCAGTACCTGCTTACGTAGCTGAAGACAAATCTAAGTAGTTTGTATGTTCAAGATCAACTTTACACTTCTGAAAAAAAAATTATAAATCTTCTAATGACTGCATTGTGGGGCCGGTGGCGTAGCGGTTAGGGTGCCGGGCTCACGATCGAGAGATCATGGGTTCGAATCCCCATTGGACCCCTACCATGCTAAGTCCCCTGGGCAAGGTCTTACCCACAAGTGTACCTCTGTCCACCCAGCAGTATAAATGGGTACCAGTAAAATACTGGGAAGGTAACCTGCGATGGACTATGCGTGTCCCATCCAGGAGGAGTTGCTAGTCGCTTCACGCTACAGAAACCGGGGATAAGCATCGGCCTGATGAGCCACTAGGCTCGGGTGTAAAAGCCCAACAGACTTACCTTACCAGTGGCTGCATTGATGGTATGGTATGGATTTGGTGGATCCAGAAGCTAGCTTACCATTAAATTAAAAAAAACAAAAACAAAAACAAACAAAAAAAAAAAAAAACACAATCTTGAGATCATGCCATGGATTTTTCTTCTGCACAGAAAACTACAATCCAGGAATATCACTTGAAACTAATCTACAATCCAGCCAACATCCTACCGATCTAAACAAGCTGCACCAGCAGGACCACCCCCCCTCTCCCCCTCCCTTCACCCCCACCCCCAGTTTGGAAGCACTGGATTGTGTACAAAACAAAGTGAGCAAACAAGCAAAAGCTCAGGACAGGACCAGGGGGAGACCTGCAGATCTGAATCAGAAGTGCTTACCTGCTTTTTACAGATTGCAGATCTGGATGTCACAACCCGGCTCCACAGAGTCTCATAATCAGCTAAGGTGGTTAAAAACCCTCGGTGAAGGAGGTCATGATGGTCCTCCTGCTGCTGCTGCTGGTGGTGGTGGTGCTGCTGGTCAGAAACTAGCTTCGTGTTTAGCTCCAAACAAGCGACCGAGCAGCTGTTTGTGCTGCCCTGCTGTTGTCTGCACACACACACACACACACACACACACACACACACAGAAGTGGATTAAGTTAAGAACCAGCCAACTGTTCTGCGAGATTTTAAATTCTACGCTCACTTTTTTCCCGTTAAATCTACAAACCCGGAATAAACCGGTACACACGGTGATCTCGGGCACAGCGCGCGCACACACACAGCCACGCGCACAGCCTCCGCCTCCGCCACCGCTACCTTCGTCCCCCAGCAACCGGAGACCTTTCTTCTTTTTCTTCTTCTTCTCCCCCTCCTCCTCCTCCTTCTTCTGCTTCTGATCGGCTAGCGTTCAAATAGTGAACGCGCAGGGATGTGTAGTGCGCGCGGCCGCCCTGACGTCACAACCAAGGCAGATTAGACAGGCGCATATGGGGGGGGGGATAAATATATAAATAAAAAACACGCTAATCTGTGCAGTGTGAGGGTTTTTTTTAGCACCCTGTGTATCCTAAACAAACTCATTCCATATACTTATATTCAGAACTACACTACTCTTTGTTTATTATCTCTATAAACGTACAATAATGACAGCTATTACAGTGTTATTACACATCACGTGGGGTAGTCGTTAGCAGATTTGCCTGACAACAAGAAGGTTGGAAAAAAATCAATGAATGTATAGGGACAGCCATGGCCTAGTGGTTAGAGAAGAGGGTTTGGGAACAAGAGTTCACTGGTTCGACTCCTAAACCAGTAGGAAAAATGTGTGGCGGACGGGGGCGGGAGTGAGCAGCACCTTCCCTTGAGCAAGGTACCTACCCCCCAACTGCTCTCCGAGCACTGCGATGTGCGGCACTCCTCTGCTCTGAGTGTGTGTGCTCACTTTAAATGGGTTAAATGCAGAAGACAAATTTCCTTTGCAAGATTAGTATGGTACATCAAAATTGTAAAAAAATCTAAAATTAGGCTAACTGAGCGTTTGTGCTTGCCCCTAGGTGTGATTGTGAGTGTGAATGGTTATGTGTTCATTATTGTCCATGTGTTTCCCTGTGATGGTCTGGTGAGCTGTTCAGATTGTACCTTGCCTTCACCCAGGGTTGGCTGGGATGGGATGGGTTTCAGCCTCCCCGTGACCCTAATAAAGGATAAAGTGGATCAGAAAACAAGATGAGATTAACTTAACTAGAACCAGACTAAAAACAGTTTATTTCAACATGTAAGCTATACATGACTCACGTGATCGTGGATTTATTTCTCGGAGAAAACTGAAGCTGTTTGTTTTAAATCTCATGTGCCCCTTCATATCTATTATGACTAAAAAAGTAGTGAAATATCATTATACTGGTCATTTGAAAAATTAATCTCAGTCCCAGCACCAAAACAGAATTGTTTTTCTTTCAACAGTACACCCATTTATAAACAGAGAACAAAACACTCGGGTTAAGAAAAGAGATAACATTACAACTTTTTACAAATATATGTAATAACATTACAAATTTGCTTTTGTAGATAGACAGATTCAGTGACTGCTGAAGCTTTATATATTATGGTACAATGGTTAAAGTTAGTAATGAGCCATATTATTTTCTAAAATGTTTCATTACCTCTGCTGGCGGGGGTGTTGGGGGGTTGGGGGTGGGGTATTTATTCACCAGCATGTTTGCTTGTTTTGTTTGCTTGTTTGTTTTTAACTTTTAGCATGATCTGGAAAAACCTACTGAACCAATTTTCACCAAACTTGGTGCAGGGATGGGCTATGGGCCTGGCAAGAGCCACTAACATTTTGGAGCAGATCCAGCTCATGATCCTGATCCAGGGATTTATTAAAGGTTTTTTAACAAGCATTTGTTTAAGGATTTTTGCTCTTAGCAAGATTATGCAAAAACTACTGGTCTGATTTTAATCAAACTTGGTGGAGGGGTGAGGCCTGGGCCTATAAAAACCTTAAATTTTGAAAAAAATTCAGAATCTTTAACATGGGGCAAAAAATCTGTCGTTAACATGGGGCAAAATGTTCATCTGACACCCACTTGGGGGAGACATTTGATTATAGTTATAATAATCCATTTGTGCCTGGCGGCGGTACCTTGCATTCTACAGGTGTCCCTCTAGTTTGAAATGATGTTCATTAGCTTAAAAACATAGCAAGCAGGAAATGCCTCACTTTGTTAAGAAAGTCATACATTTACAAGTATATTAAAACCCCAACTCAAAACATTTACATTTAAATAAGCAAAACTCAGCTATAATAATACATTTTTATACAAGCATATTCACTTTGAAATGTTTGGTTTTTAATTTATGATAGTTACTCAAGCTGCCTTTACATGTTTCTGATTCATCATTTTCCCCACAAGTTGTAATTATAACCATCTATGTAAGCATGTATGTTCAGTTGTATTTGACTCTTGGCAACTCTATTTTCATAGAGTTCGCTTAGCAGATTTTTTACAGGGTAGGTTGCCAGTCCTTTCACAACATCTGGTATTCCCAGACACTCTGCCATCCTAGTACTAACCAGACCTGACCCTGCTTAGCTTCCTCGATTGGGTGGGATTGGGCATTCACAGGGTGACTAAAGGGTAATTAATAAGGTTTTATATTCAAATACACAATAAATGCTAGATACTGTTCCAGTGCTTTTGTGGCACTCCAGTGCTTGTAAACTTTCCTCTATTGTAGAAATGTAGACATGCACATCATATTGGCAATTTAGTCTAGAAACACTTGCCGAAGTGCCTATGGAACTAAAGGTGTTTGAACATACTCTTTGTTTGTATGTAACCAGGTACGTGATTGGGCTAAAAAGTTCACAAGCTGACCATGATGCATTGGTCAAATTTGACCAAATATGGTATATTTTTCAAAATAGTCTTCCCTGTGAGGTGTACACACTTCTTCCATTAGGGTTGCAGCACTTGAAGATCCTATAGAGGCTTGGTATATTCAGCCTATGAAATTTTCAGCCCACCCTTGTAGTTCAGAAACATGCATTTACAATATTCATTCTATACGTGAAAGCAAAAGGCATAATCTGATGCTTCAGTGTACTCTCCAGTATATGAAGAGAGTTCTGCAAAACCTTTATCGAGTATTCTATTAAAGTTTACATCAAGAACTACAATGTATTTTCCTATTAAATTTAACCAATTGAAAAAATAGACAAAGCTCACTCACCCACTTATTTGCTGAACCGCTTAACCTTATTAGGGTCATGGGGAGGCCAGAGCCTATCTCAGCCAACAATAGGCTAAACAGAGTACACCCTTAATACCTCACCAGACCATCACAGGGGCAATACACACCTCAATTAGACTAATGTGCCTTTGGACTGTGGGAGGAGAGCGTAGAACCCAGAGTAAACCCATATGAGCATGGGTCCACTCCACACGGAAATGCTTAATCTCTTGAATCGAACCTATGATATTCTTGCTGTGAGGCAGATGTGCTAACCACTACACCACCATGCCATCCATAGACAAAGCTGCTTTGGGTATATTTAATATTTGGTTATATACTATAACTTTGTGTCATTAGAGCTTTAAATTAGGAAATGACCAATGCCCCATTTGCAACACTCTATTCAAGTGGAGGTTTTTAATTCTTAGAAAGTGTAATATAAATTACACTATATAACAGCAGAACATCCAACTCCCTGCAAGAAGGTCCTGTGTTCAAGTCCGGGGCTCAGTGAGGGCATTTATGTGGAGCTTGCATGTTCTTCCGTGGGGTTCCTATGTATACTACGGTTTCTATCACAGTCCAAGAGCATGCACATTAGGCTGATGGGTTGTTCCAAGGTGTAAGTGTAAGTGAATTGTTGTGTGTGTTGGCCCTGCGATGGACTAGAGAGCTGTTCAGGTTGTACCCTGGCTTTGCCAAGAGTCGGATGAAAGAGGTTCCAGTCTCCCCGCAAACATTGTAGGATTAACTGGTTCAGCAAATGGATGGATGGATGAATGGATGGATGCGGTATGCACTAGCAGTTAAAAGTAATGCATAGTTTTAAGTTCACAGATTACACATCCCATTGGTTATATGGCAGATGGGCATCAAGCCCCACTTTAAGAACCCCTGCTGTATTTTACGCTACAGGTATGAAGTGTTTCAGGAATAAGAGGTCATGATTAATGAGACTTTTAGGTTTTTAAAAGATAACTAAATCTTCCCAATTTTGTAAACCCCTCTGGACATTTAGGAAGTATTAACTGAACCTGATTCAAAAGTTTGCCTATGGGTGTAATCTGGTTTTCTTGTTTGTAGGAAATTAAATTATTATTGTTACATCACTTTCTGAAAACTACAAGATGTAACTGTGTGCAATCATTTGAGGCGGGATCTGTGATTTCTGTGTTTAAAGCAAGAGGAGCACAGTCATCTACGCTTTCATTTTCATTCTTTTATTATATCAAAATACAAAACATTTCTGAAGCAGAGTAAAGGTTACATAACACTGTAGCATCTGAACATGGCAACCCAATGAGCTTAACCCAGCACGGAGCATGTGAAATAAAGGCCAAACATACTTTAGATGTAAGAGCTCTTTGTTTTCCAAATGGCATGCAAGGTATTAAATCATAGGTCAATATGCCTGAACCAAGAGACATTCCCAGATCCCAAATCACTTTTCCACAGTCTTGAATCACTGAATTCTGGATCCCATTCCCATAGTTCTATATCACTGAATCCTATATTACCAAATTCTGAACCAAATAAATTAGACCTGAATGGCTGGAGGATATTACAGCAATCATGTAGATGAATGATGAATACATTAGCTACTTTTAAGAAAAGTCCTTTGCTCTCTTTAACACTGAGCCTGTACTAACCAACAAAAGTTCTATAGACACCAGAAAGACACACTATTTAAACAAATGGCCCTTTGGCTTGACTAGTTGTTGTGTTGGTATAAAATGAATGTATGATACAACTCACAACACAAAGATAGTAAAATACTGTGAGTTCTTTAACATTCTATATGGCTTGCCACCATTTTTAACCATTATATTTATTGTTTACTTCTGTCTTATAATATATTCAGATAAAAATATTTTCTCAATAATTGTTTATAGTTACTGTAACTCTTGAAATAATAAGTAAAGGCATTACTTTAAAATAACTAAGCACTGACAAGACTGTGTAATATTGAGATGTTTTTGACAAGTTGTATTATAAGTGTAGTATATATGTACTTTTGGCTAAAAGGTTTAAAATATACTCTTAATCATCTTTTTAAATTATTTATTTTGTGTCAGTAATATGGCAAAGTTTTCACGTGTGGCAATTCGACTAAATGATTTTCATGAACATTCATCAGTGTTCATATTCTACAGAAATGTAAGATTCAGTGAAATGAATGTAGGGTGTAGATCAGAGAATGTAGAGCAGAGAAACTGGAAATGAAAAGCAGAACATGCTCCAGATAATGGAACAAAAATAAATAAATAATAATAACAACAATTGCAGATGTATTGATTATAGAATGACCAAATAAATGATAACTAATGTCTGAGCTGGTATTATAATTCCCTCCTTCTTTCCTTCCAATTAACTTTCTGTTTCTGTTTAATTAACTTTCTGTTTTCTGTTAATTGTTTTTCTCTCCTTCCTCCCTCCCTTGTTAAAATCATTCCTTCCTTCTTTAGGTTCCTTCCTCTTGTTGCAAAACATTCCTTCTTCCCTCTCACCCTTCCTTCCTTCTAGTTGCTACAAATTCTTCCTTCCTTTCTTCCTTATACCCTTTCTTGCTTCCTCCGTCCCTCACTTGCTGTTGTTACAAATTCTTGAGTTCGCCCTCCCTCATTCCCACCCTTCCTTCCTATCCTCCTCCCTTACTTCTTGTTGTTATGAATTCTTCCTTCCTTCCTTACTTCCTGTTTTTACAAATTCTTCCTCCTTCCCTCCCTCCTTCACTTCCTGTTGTCACAAATTCTTGAGTTCTCCCTCCCTCATTCCCACCCTTCCTTCCTATCTTCCCTCCTACCTCACTCACTCCCATCCATCCTTTCTCCCTCCCTTACTCCCATCCTTTCTTGCTCCCTTCCTTACTTCCTGTTTCTACAAACCCCCCCCCACTCTTATCCTTCCTTCCTTTCTTCTTCCCTCCCTTACTTCCTGTTACAAATTCTTGCTTTCTCCCTTGCTCACTTCTACCCTTCCTTGCTTTGTTAAACACTTTCTTTCTTTATGAAAAACCCTTCTTTCCTTACTTCTGCTCCTAAAAACCCTTTTCCCCCTTATTTCCTTCCTCCCTCCCTTTCCTTCTTCCTCCCTTCCTGTTGTGCCAGTTCTTCCATCCTCTCTTTTCCTTCATTTTTCTAATGTCACAATTCTCTCCTCTTGTATAATTTGCAATGTACATGCTATACGTATTCTCATAACTTCTTTATTTTATTTTTTTTCTTAATTCAATCCAGGCCATTTGTATCTGACAAGAGTTTGTTTACAGCGTTTTGTAAGCATCACAGCTTATTTCTTTACTTGGTACATGTCTTTACTAACATTG
This sequence comes from Neosilurus mollespiculum, assembly GCA_030014195.1. Lineage (NCBI taxonomy): Eukaryota > Metazoa > Chordata > Actinopteri > Siluriformes > Plotosidae > Neosilurus > Neosilurus mollespiculum. Next base: position 9,104,943 of record JAQMYF010000026.1, on the reverse strand, counting down.
CATTAATACATTTAACAGTGAGAAACTTTTTTTTTTTGTTGTTGCTGTTGTTTCATCAAATATTAACAAACACTGTCAGCTAGGTCTTTACATTAGTCTGAACATGTGTGAAATGTGACATTTGCTCCAAAGTCAACTTCTGTCTAGACCACAAAATGGATCATAAATAGCACCAAAGTCATAATGTGGTTGATGGGAAGGCGAGTGAATGCACACCAGACTGACGTTTCTATAAAATGTTACATTGACTGTAAGAGTATCTACAGGTATACTACAAAAGCAGTTTGTAGCATCTGTCGTTTTGCTATTAACCACACTTTCTCTACTGTCACGACAGAAAAAAAAAACAAACCATACATTTTTTTTTCAGAAATAAGACATCAATGTTGGATCACACTTTTGTTTTACCTTTTACAAAAAAGATAGATCATTCAGTTTTCTTTTAATTTGTAGCTATAAATATCTGTCCTTTATACATACAGTACACTGCCAAAATATCTCTACTTGTACAGTCTGCTTACTAGAAGAATACAGATTACACATATCTTACACTGTGCTACTATACATATTGTACGTGTGCCCTCCTGCCAGTCAAATACCATTAAAGTCAATGAGGCAGTATATCTACACAGACAAATCATTGACTTAAATAGCATCATAGGACAATAATGCATTGCGGCTGTGTTTGTGAGAAATGCAAGAAAATTTAATTAAGAAAAAAATAAGAGGGGGGGGGGGGGGCAAGCTCAAATAAAGTGTGACCTAATCACAATACAAACAACAGAGCGAAAGCCATTTTCACAGTTAAACGTTTTAATGTAAAGGGCAATGATGGTATAAAAATATGTATAAGTATAATATTTTCCCAAATAAGGTCTACTTTTAAAAAATGAATAAATAAATAAAATAAACCACTGCTATTCTGGTGTTTTCTCACAATGAAGCGCAATGTTATTTTAGCTTTCATATCACTTTACTATTCTAATCATTGTACCTATCAAATTGTTTTTCTAGATGCAGAACTGTGTGTAAAGATAAAATGAATAAAATATGATATACTACGAGCAAACAAACCCACCTACCCTACAAGTAGACAACCTTTGTTATCCCCTTTGGTTTGTATATTTTCATATTTTGAATATATTTAAATACTTTAACTCTCTCAAATCTAATTTGTAAGATTATTATTATGATTATTCACATTGTTCAATATAGAGACCCTAAAACAACTCCTTTATCATTCATCTAACGATATCCACAGTGTGCAGCAATTTCTCATGTACAAAAATATATTGCAAGATATGTAGTCTTTATTTACAACTCATGAAAAGTTCTATTGTTTTTGTGTGTATCTGCAGTCAACTGACATTCCTGATCATTTCTATGTATTTCCTGCCAGCACACGGAGTGCCAAATGAAGATTGACATCTTGAACTCACCCATGCGCCATATTGTGCTGATACCGGACCCTCGCCCCTTTTCCACCCGAAGTAAGCAGCATGATCATCGTTTAAATCCCTGATGTTTGTTAGGAGGTCAATGTTTAAGCATGCACTCTGCAAATCTGTCTTAACAAAAACTCGCCAAGTATCCAACAGTTCCGCTCTCGGCTGGATATAACATTTTAAGGGGGTATTGAAAACTTTTTGAAGTTTAAATAAATGTATATACCCTCTCAGGAATAAAGGTACCAAATTGGACTCTATTTATTTCTTGTAGCTGGAATGATATCATCAAGAGATCATCATGTTTTATTTCTTTAATTAGCTTTCAGAGAACTGGCCCTTAATATCCAATTATGTACATGAATTCATTTTTAAAGGTATACTATAGTCACATTCACACGTAAAAGATGCATTTCAAAGCTACATTAAAAAAAAAAAAAGATTTATTGGACACATATAGTACAAAAACAAAACAATACATAAATCAATAAGATATTCCCTTGATGGTACCATTTCAGCACTGGAAGTACTTTTAAAATACCTAAACTAGATAGTGCTCACTTAACTGGATAATGTATGATAAAAACATTTACGAACAAGATCATTTGGTTTACTTTTGTCTTTGATTGTTACCCATTGTAACACCCAATTCCAGATCAAAATACTTTGACTTCAGAATACAGTGAGGTCTGATCACATTTTCAAGGCCAAAATTAGAAAAGAAATCTTTAAAAAGGATTGTTCGGGAAAAATCTTGCTAATCTGTTACATTTATTATGAATGAAGTCAATGTTTTTTCAATTAAGTGTTGTGCTAAATTATCGGTAGACCAAAAACAAGTAATGTTGGCATGTTTTCTCCATCATTGCAAAGTCCCCTCATTTCTTCATCGCTTCAAAGTGATTATGAAAAATAAGAATAATTAATAAATCATCTGCTTCAAATTCAGGGAAATCATCTTTCATGTGCCTCATTCAGAAACACATCTGCACTGGATTATAGCATTCAACAAATCCGAAATTTCATGCTAAACATATCTCTAGTCATGTATATACAGTTTGATCTGTTACAAGATAACAGAGAAAGTGCCCAGACCTTGTCCAGTCAGCTAAGAATCAGCCAATAAAAATAAGGATAACAATAATAAAATTCACCACTAAACATTTAAGTTTGGTAGAGAATGTGCATTGAGCATATGCATATATTCTTTTAAATTTCATTCAAGAATCCTTACAGAGGGGAAAACAGCTGAGTGGTGTTACAACTAAATAAGGCAAATTAATATACATCCAGTGAAAATGACAAAATAGAACCAAAATTCTGAAATATTCTCTGTGTTGAAGCAATCAAAACATCCATGAAAAATATTTTAAAGCAATAAACATGACATGAGAAACATGACCTCACACTTGATGCGCGGCG
>JAQMYF010000026.1:9091058-9102066 GCA_030014195.1 Neosilurus mollespiculum | reverse complement strand
CCCCAAAAAAAACCCCAAAAACACACAAACAAATAAACCCACAAGAATGTAATCAAAATGATTTGCATTCAATCAAAACAAAGAGTCAAGATTTACTAAGATGTTTGTTTTATTAAAAATTATGCCAACGCAAAAATGATGAATTGGAATGGAAAATGCTGATCTTGAAATAAATCGTCATGATAAAATAAAAGAATGCATGTTCTGAGAACAGATAGAAATTCCATATAAAATAAATGCAATGCAATAAAAAAAGTTACTTAAGGTCAAGCTTGTCACTTGTTGACAGCTACAGTGCTACTGAATGAGCTCAGGTGTTTACGTGATCATGCTCTTAAAAACCTTTTTTTCCGCCCTCTTTTCTCACAAATCTTCTTTTGCACCGTTTTTGAGCCAATGTTTATTCAGCATTGCGTTGCCCTGCTGCAGCCTAAACTAGTGGAAATACAACTTGATGGTGCTACAAAAGATACTGTTCAGTTTATGTTTGGGCAATAATTTCACAGATTAGATAAACAAAAAAAAATTTCACTTGAATGCTTACAGTGAACCAGATGACTGCCAAAAAAAATTGGCAACTTCAAAGGAAATTGATCTTCTTGCATCTATTTAACGCTTAAGTGACAAAACGCTGATAAAAAAAAAAGAATATACAAACACATTGTTAGAAAATGAATTCAAAATATGGGAATATGTTTCATGAATATATTTAGTCGCGTGCATATATTGTCCAATTTATTCAAAATTATTAAAATTTTATCATACATTGTGCAATATATGCTATTATATACAGTATTCTGACATATTACAGTACATTCCTAGCATTTTGGATATTCCTTTTTTATATCACTCTTTTGAAAAAGAAAGAAACATAAAATAACAATATTTAGTTAATTAAATAGTTTTATATCTTTTACAAAGCACCATAGTTGACCAAAAAAAGAAAATAAATTGCCCAGTTAAATGTCTTGTAAATACTTGAGGATCACATCATTGAAATGAACTATCTATTGTGAAAATCTATTGAAAGCTGTGTTGCCACAGGTTTCATGGATAATCGTCATCTAATCAGACCTTTACTTAAAGTACAAATGGAACAACCATTATAGAGATTAGAGCGCAAAGATATTCTTTGCAAAGACCAAAAAAAATGTAATAATAATTAAAATAATAATAATAATAATAATAAATTAACAGAACAGAAAAGAAGTAATCTGATCGTAACCAATCGCAAAACTTTGTGCCTAACAAAAAATGTCAAGCTCAGTGCATTAGATCTAAAAGCTCCAACTGATGTATGACTAGTTGACAATCCATCCCCTAACCAAGGCGAAATAAAATCATCAAAAATGCTTCCACAGGTACACTAATAATGCGCTGGTCTCACATAAGCATAGAATACATCGAAGGTATTCTTGTTTTTTTTCTGCGGTTAAAAAAGTGCAGTCATGACAAAATAAAACTAAGTCCTCATAACTGTACCAACAGGAAGTGCCCTTACTCGCCTGAGGTACACCCCAGCCTCTTGTCAATGTCGCAAAAATCAATGCAAATTGATGTTCACATTCAGCACCCAGATGTAAGTCAAGTATGTAAGTATGAACGAGAATATTTTTTTAACTCTAAAAACAGACAAACATACAAAAAAAAGCGCCCAGCATTTTGATGGACAGTGGTATTGACCGTCAAGATGACACAGCAAACACGGAACGTCTGATCCAACGCCTGGATTATGTTGAAATCCTAAAACGTCAAATACTGTGGTGTTAAAATGACAAGCAGCAGCCACATCTGCTGGAAGATCAACTTAGAGGAATTAAGCGATTTCAAGTGATTACAGTCCAAAGACTCCCAAAGTTTGATAGCACCCAAAATAGGCTGTTGAATACGCCTGTATTGAACGGATTAGCCTTTGGGAGGGGCTTGATCGTGAACCAACACAATCATTTTGCAAAACTTAGGATAAACATCAACCTAGCTTAAATTTAGAGTTCCCGTCACAATAACTGATGCTAATTAGCAAACCTACGCCCATGTGAGCTTTTTAGCAGGGACAAAATTATTTGAAACAGGTAGAGCACCATCGCTGACCACCACCAGCAATATCCCCCTTCAATGACTGGCCAACAAAGTGAATGTACATGAGCCCAGATATGTTTGTCCTGACAGTAAGAATACATATTATCCTGTAGAATAGAAGCACCCTTAGATGATAGATATACAATAAAAAACTTTGGCCGCATGGGAAAGCCTGGTCTTCTCATAGGCATTTCCTATAATGTCTTTCCAGAGGATAGAGACAGGAGCTGGGGTGCTGCTTACAGTTGCAGCCAGGTTAAACTTCACAATAAAAGGCTACAAAAATGGCCCACAAAGGCAGTAAGTTTCCATTTGAAATTAAAAAAGAAAGAAAGAAAAATGAGAACAAGACTTAATGGAGCCAAGCATTCAAGAGCCCTACTTAGGCCAAAGTATGCCTTTTTGAATTAAAGGGGGAACAGTTGACAAAATACTACAGTATAATTATGGCACAAAATCCTACTCTTCTCACAGTACATAATAGTTAAGAATTTCATTGATTAAGGAGACTGTAGTATTTTAAATATGGTACTATGTTGGGTTTTCTTTTTTTAGAGGCTCACAAAATCAAGACTAAGTAAGCATCAATGTAAGACTGTATGTCACAGTGATTACCAAAATTTTGCTCCAATGCAAAAGACTTATTTACAAAAAAAAAAAATACCCCAAAAAAACAAAAAACAAACCAAAAAAAAAAAAAACCCAGAATAATGTACACACATGGCCATAGCAGCTTCGGATTGTAGTGGAAAGTAACCTGTGCGCATCTCTGGATAACATTTTATTTCCTTCTCGGTATGAGTTCTGAATTGACGTTTTCACATTTCTTTAGCTAAAGAATATCCACAAACTAAATTCAACTAATTAGTCCCACAAATATAGAGGAAATAATGATCGTTCCAAATCCATGGAGGAGCAGATGAATGAATAAAGACTACACTGCACACACACAATGCATATTATGTAAGGAATAAACTCTGATGGTGCATGCTGGTATCGGAAAATAATCTACACTGGTGGTGTGATGTGGCCTGATGGCAAGCGGAGTTACTATTACCAAACCAAAGTTGATTATTTTCCAATAACAGCATATATCAAAGTGTTCTGTTCCTCTTATACCACAGCAAACATGTTATGCATTTATCATGGATTATCCTAAACAAATAATTTACTGCTAATTTATTTAGTATATCATGTAGGAACATCATTCAATCACTCTTTTTTCCCTCTTGAACTGAATCTAAGATATGCTAAGATATGACTAGCCATGCTACCAAGAAACTGCAAGAAAGTACAGAGCCATCCATCCATCCATCCATTCATTCACTTAATCATATTAGGTACACCCTGAACAGCTCACTACTACATCACAGATCCAGCACTCATCCAATCACACTCACATCCACATCAAGGGGCAATTTTAGATCAGCCAGTTAGCTTAATTTATCTTGACTGTGGGAGAAAACCAGAGTACCTGGATGAAACCCTTGCAAGCACAGGCAGAACATGCATACTCCACACAGAAATGCCCTCACTGAGCCTGGGACTCGAACCCAGGACCTTGCTGTGAGGTGAACGTGCTAACTACTACACCACAGAGTGTGAAAATTTAATTATCCCTCCATACCATTGAGGATTATAAAGCACTGACACTGGAAACTCCTTTCAAAATGTTGCATAAACGTCTTACAGAAAACATCACTTGCCAACAGTTACATGCTGCAACACTTCTTGGCTCGGCAAAATGAAGAGAGGTCAGGCACGCTGTTTACTGCACGCATATTTATTAAGTTCTGCACAATTTCTCACATACACACACGGCTCTCTGCTGTACATCTCTCTCTTTACTTCTCTCCTTTTGGTTTCTGGCTTCTCTCTGTTAGTGCACACAGTAGTCCTACATGAAATAACCTGCCAGTAATCGCACAAGTATTACTCACCATGCTGTCTGCCAGTTCAACCTGCGTCCTCTCTGTCCACAGCTGACACTCAACCATGTTCCCACTTCCACATATACATTTTAAAAAATCAATTTTCAAAGTGTCCTTGTCCTAATTTGATTTGCCCATACAAGCCCCTGTGCATGTTGTTACTTTAGAAATGGTAACATGATAGAACACGAGCATTCGGTGAGCACCACCAAGCCAGGAAAAAGTTCACAGCACCCCCTGCTGGGCCGGCTGGAATACCGCACTTCCAAAAAACCTATCCCAATGTTAAAAGAATCCTTAAAAAATATCCCGAACCCAGAATTTTATCTATATCATCAGTGACAAAAAAAAAAAAAAAAAAAGAAACAAACAAACCAAAGGTAAAACCTAACCTCTAGGTGGAGGTAATGAATCCAATGATTATGCTAGAACTACTATTAGAGCTGCTCTTATAGAAGATACACCTGACCAATCAGAGTATAGAATTCAACAGTGCTGTGGTATAAGTACATTAATACATAATATCATTATGAGCATAACAGTCATTCTGCCTTAGAAGACTTATATATAGAAGAAATATCTTTTTTAAATATTTAACATAAATGATGTCTAATGAGAAGCAATATTTTAAAAGTATTACCACCACTGAATGTTCCACTGTTAGGAGGTTACAGAGTGTTTGTCTGTCCAGCAGTGTTGCACTGATGAGTCTCGGGTGACTCTGAGGTATATCTGGCCTACACATGAGAACCCTGTGTTCTGCTGAGACAGAGTAAGACTACTGGCAGAATGAAACAGGTGCAGGAATGTGAGGAGTAACGAGAGCTGTAAACCACATGCATGAGCCTAAATGCTTGCACGCCTCTTTTGGAAGAGAAATAAACATCCCAATGACACAAGCTCTCTGTTTGAGGTAATCTTGCACTGGAGCAAAACCTTGGGAACACTACCAACCAGTATTATGTTGTGAAAAGAGAGATTTCAAATCAAGAAAAAAAAAATATGGATGGGAAGATGAGGTGTAGATATGGGGCACAGCTGGGGTGGTGGGAAACTCAGTGCAGAACCAGTGGGCTTTGGGAAGAGTGTGGCCTGCTCTCTGTGGCCCTCACAGGAAAGTGGCGTGGTCTGGATCCACTGTGTCCATACTGGCCAGAATGGCTTTCTGGTCATCTTGCGGCGGACGGCGGTACAGCAGGGCGGAGAAGCGGGCGTACGGGTCCTGTCTGGTTAACTTCCTTTTCTTCTTGCGGAGGTAGAGAGCTTCTTCTGGTGGGAGGACCTGAGAGGTGTGGGGCTGCTGGGTCTGAGAGGTCGACACACCTGAATCCAGACAACGGGATGTGAGTCAGCACAGAGTGCCGTGAGAGATTACAGACGTGCATAGACAATGATTGTGGCTCGGGAATGTGCAGGCGTGGTGTGGGCAAGAAAGAACACAATCAAATCAATTAGGTATAGAAAACGCAAAGAACATACAAAGCACCTAATGTGGTCGCTTTTAAAATATAATATGATGTGTTTTCCAGGATATTTTATTTATTTATCTAGTTTCTTCACTAGTGAGAAAGAAGGTACTATACATGATTTCATTCATTTGCTGAGCCACTTAATCCTGTTAGGGTCAAGGTAAGGCTGGAACCTATCTCAGCCGACTCTGGGTGAATGCAGGGTACAACACGCACAACTACTGCCAACACACACAAAAACATTTTCAATCACACTCACACCTAGGGGCAATTTGGTTCATCCAATTAGTGTAATGTGAATGTCTTTGGACTGTGGGAGGAAACTGGGGGTACCCAGAGGAAATCCACACCAGTGCAGGGAGAACATGCAAACTCCACACAGTAACATCCTCACCAAGCCCAAGACACCAACCCAGGACCTTGTTGCTTTGGGGCAGACGTCTTAACCACTATACCACCATGCTGCCCCAAGAAGATACTAATTTCTTATCATTACTTGCCCCACTTCCCACACAATAAAATTTATTACTTAAAAAAAATAAAGTAAGCTTTATTAAAAGTCTGGAGGTCAAATATTATTGATCTAAATGATTATCACTGTAATGTTTGGTCCTGTTGTGAAGAGTTTGAAAGTGTTAGCATGGGGAGAGTAATAATAATAATAATACTTTTTTTAAATTCTAGGATGGTTACGAAAAGTTCTTGAGATGGACATTCATTAGTTCAACACTAACTACTCACACCTCAACTCTGTTCTGCTGCAGCCTGCACAGTTAACTGATGAATTTATACTACTTGCCTGAGCTCTGCAAAATAAAAAGTACTGTATCAAATACGCTAAATCAGGCAATATATGGTCACTTCTTAATACCTATAGGAATACCTATACCCATGCTCATTCATTCAGCTATCCAATTAGACCAGTGGTCACCAACCCTGTTCCTGGAGATCCACCTTCTTTCAGGTTTTATCTTGAAGCAAAATGTAACACACCTCTTTTAGCTGATCAAGAACTACTTAAGGAAATGATTAGATGGTCAGGTGGGCATGACTAGAGATGGAGCCAAAGTCTTGAGGGAGGTGAATCTTCAGGAAAAGTGTTGATGACCATTGAATTAGATTATTATGTGGCAGCAGGAAAATACATAAAAGATACAACCAGATACAGGTCAAGAAGTAAAACGTATATCAAACAGAATGGAGAAAAAAATGGCAGTTATTTATGTATTAATTTGCCAAACTGCTTAATCCTACTAGGGACTCTGGGCGAAGGTGGAGTACACCTAACATAGAATTAGGGCCGATACACACAAAACCATTCACACTCACACCTAGGGGCAGTTTGAAGCAGCCAGTCAAAAATGCAAATTGCCTGTATTAAGAGGAAACTGGAGTACCTGGAGGGACACCCACACAAGAATGGGGAGAACATGCAAACTCCACACAGAAACGCCCTCTCCTGGACTCAAGCCTAGAACCTTCTTGCTGTGAGGCGAGCATGCTAACCACTATGCCAATGTGCAACCCAACATATGTCACCTATGAGATTTTGACTGTGGTATGGTGGTTGTTTTTACCTAGAGAAGTCTTTAGAAATTACACAGAATGGTTAATTTCATTATCGTTCATTTTCTGAACCGCTTAATATCTAATTAAGGTCGGGGAAGACTGGCGCCCATCTCAGCCGACTCTGAGTGAGGGCAGAGTACAACCTAGACAGCTGCCTGACTCTCTTTACGAAAGTCAGTAATGGTTCTTTTACAACAGTGAGAGTTGGTTGGACTGGGGAGGGCAGCAGTGACAACCTGGTGGCAGTGGGGCTTGAACCCCTGACTTAGGGATCAGTAATCCAGCACCCTACTGTAACTCAAATAACTATTCTTTACAAACCTTTTGATCTGAAATGTGACTCAGAAGGTCACAAGATGGTTGGGGAACAACAGATAAAGACCACATTGGGTCTTCACATCTACGTCTAGTCGGGGTTTTGGTGAGCCTATGATCAGATTTCTGTTCTTTTATAGACAAGAGTTGAGCTCGATACTGCTGTTTAACCTATACACCTTAAGCTTTCTCTTGTTATGTGTTTCTGCTCAGCATGGTTGAAAAGTAGTTGATTAGTAGTTGTATGTTATTGTAGAAGTTGTAGTAGTGAATGCTGCAAATTGCCCCTAGGCATGAATGGGAGTGTGAATGGTTGTGTGTGTGTGTGCGTGTTGGTTCTGCAATGGTCTGGCAACCTGTTCAGGGTGTACCCTGCCTTCGCTCAGTGTTGGCTGAGATAGGCGCAGCCTCACCGCAGCCCTAATAGCATTAAGCAGTTTGGCAAATGAGGGAGCTGAGTGAGAGTGAGAGTGTCCAGACAGGTGCAACCAAAACTCAGCTTCACTGAATATTTTTCCAGACTTGATTTACTTCTTTCCTCTGATCTTGGATAACTGAAGCCTTATGAAAGCTTTCATTTTATTGTCTCACTGTCAGAGCAACTGCATAAATTAAGATGTGTTTCATATAGATTCAGTGTGCATAAGTATAAACTGTCCTATACATATGACATGTAAATACAGGACGAGTGTTTAATGACTCTTTCACCTGTCATTAAAGGAACTCAAATTTGCTTTGCAACTTTAATCAACTAAAGCCAATTGTGACAATTTAGGTTTTTCCCCTTTCTCCCCCCCCAAAAAAGCTTTTTACCATTACATACTGCTACTAAAAAAACCCCCAAATAAGATCTCACCCATTTTCTTTCTGGCCTTGGAGTTGTTATTGTTAACTGCAACCTTCTTGACTTTTTTGACACGTTGGTATCTCAGTGCTTCTACCCTCTCAGACCCTGCAGGACCACCCGGTGTACCTCGATGTTTTCTGCACAGATGATAAGAAAGGGCAAAAAGCTATCACACAGAAGAAAACCTGTCCTGTGCTTTTCTATTGATAAGACCCTGGTCACATATGGCTTGGCCCAATCCTTGTCAAGTTACTGCTCTCAGTGCCAAGCTATAGGCGCACCAGATTGCCTATGAACCAGTCCAAGACATCCACACTCTCGGAATCGGCCAGTTTGTTCAGCATGACAGTTATGGAGCCGGAAGTTATTTGAGTGGAAAGAGAGTTATACTCAGGACTATAGAGGTGTACAGGTGTTTTCTCAGTAATACAGTATTGTTCACAGCAGTGAGGAATTTTGACTTGTTGCACATTACTTTGACAATATATTAAATAGACATATATTGGTATATATATATATATATATATATATCAGTTTAAAGATGAATTACTGAATGACAAAATGTAGTGGTATTAAGAAATAATATTCATAATAATAATAATAATAATAATAATAATAATAATAATAATATAGGTATAGTCTACTTTTGTGGAAAGGAAAGTATACATCCTTAAACATTTTAGGTTGTATTCACAGTCTTCCCATCCAAATACAGTATGGAGGCACTTAAAATGCAGCCCACATACTCAGCCACACACACACACACACACACACACACACACACACACACACACACACACACACGGCTCTGACGAGGCACGGTGAAACAAGAAAAAGAGCATTATAAAGGGCCCTTCCATCTGCTGGGGCTGCCAAGAGAAATTAAAAGCCATTAGTAGAGGGGGAAAGTCACAGCTGAGCGACAAAGCATCTTCAAAAATGTGTTCATAGACATGAATACTGTCTACAATGGGCTTCACCATGCTGACAGGGGGAGAGATGGCGGGAGGGGAAATGGCTACTTGGGAACAGTCACATAATGAAAAATAAAACAAAGCACTCAGACAACAAATGTAACAAGAATTTAATCAGATAGTTGTTCGGGTTTTTTTTTTTTTTTTTTTTTTTAACTGAAGAGCAATATTTAGCGATGGCATGCATGGAATTTTGCACATGGAACAGAACTTTAAAGGGGAATACTCTGAAAAGCACTTTACTGGGCAAAAGCCACAAATAAAAAGAGAATGTTGTTATGGTGCCCAGAGCCAGTAGTATTTTCCCCATTACAAAACGAAGTGTATAAGCTTTTTGGAAATATTCTTTCTCCCTTTGAATGGGAGAGTGTTCTGCAGTCCAAATGTATAAGTAAACTCATGTGCATTTGGATTTATGATGATGAGAGTGTTTGAAAAGGGCCAGTATTATTTTATTTGCACTATGTTCAACAATCTGAAAAACAAAATATGCTTGCACATTTAAAGTACTTCCTAATTTTATAAACAGTAATTTATAACTAATTTATTGTATACCTAATGTGATTAACTAGGTTATAACTAAGTTACAGAATTTTAATCAGATAGACTGTGGCTCCACTTGTACTTGTTTTCATTTAAAGAACCTTCATGGCCCTAATTCACAAGCAAAAAAGTGAGCACAATCCCTAAATGTCTTTTGTGTTTTCCACATTTAGGAAAAATAACACAGGTAAAGCAAGTTTGTGTTGACCACATGATCTGTCACATATTTTTTTAATAACCAGAAAATGTATATATGCATACTAAGACAAGAATGCATATAGGATTCAAGACTGCAGAACTTAAATGTGTAGCTACTTATAAAATAAGAAAAAAAAGACAAAAAAATGCAGGCTGGTGTAGCAAACTAAATAACTCAAGACTCTCAGACTCGTATTCCCCTTTAAAGAACGAGGTGAATAAAAGCCCCACCTGCTGCCCCCCCCTTTCAGACATGGATCCAACCCTTACCTATTGCGGTGTAGAGGACCTGGTCACAACAACGCTGCCCAGATAGCTGAGATCAATCAAAAACAAAGCAGGTAAGACTCCAGGAGTCATCAAGAATGACCAACTGCCCCTAATTGAGATGATGACGACATTGCAACAGATGAGAGCGGACAGTCCCTGCAACACGATTCGCCCAACAAGCCTCCCCCTGGCAGTCAGAGCTGGGGTGACCTGGGTGATGAAGGAAAGGGAGGAGTGGGAGAAGCAATCATGCAGTCATATTACTAAGGATCGGAAGAGGAGGCCTGTGCCTGCTGTGCTGGACACGTCTAAATCAATCTCCACTTCATACAACATGTAATCATCCTAAAGAGCCTGGAGTTAGTCAAAACAGGGCTTTATTTTGACTGAGAAAAGTCAATTGGGATGCACGGGGGTTCCTCCTGTTGGGTGAAAGGCAGGGTAAAGCAGAATGACACAGAATGGAAAGGCTGGGGTCCAGTGGTGGTGTTCCTCTGATTCCAGGCTTTTAAGGGGCTTTGGTACTGCATTTTAGATTGACTTAATAAAGCACTCATTAAGAGACTGAGCCCCAAAAGGTCTGTCACCATATCTGTGAAGCAAGTAATCCATCCTTTCTTAAGCTTATCTACATATATCTATATCTCCCTATCTATTTATCTATTTATCTATCTACCTATATATATATATACCGTGTTTCCCCGATAATAAGACACTGTCTTATTTTTTTTTCGGCTCAAAAAACACCATAGGGCTTATTTTCGGGGTAGGTCTTATTTTAATTAACATTAACAGCAATTTCAATAAACAGGT
>JAQMYF010000026.1:9066398-9078440 GCA_030014195.1 Neosilurus mollespiculum | reverse complement strand
TGTGTGTGTCTGTGACTTTAAGTTATTATGGTCACACACACACACTCACACACACACACACACACACACACACACACACACACACACACACATCTGGATCCAGGAAGGTTTTTAAGGATTATTTAACATTGCATGATTGGGCAAGGAGGCAGAAATCACCCAGAATGAACCAGGAGAAAAAAATACAGAACTCAAAAATAATTGCAGAACAGGCCACAAGGGGGCACCGTAATTCTACATCATTTGCCACTATAACAAATGTAAAGATGAGGCTGCACTACCTTGGTGGAGGTCTGCACACTGAGTGCATTTCTAGTTGGAAAATGTAAAAATGTGTTTTTCTCTCATTTTAACCTCTATCAACACCATATGCATTAACTTAAAAAACGTGATTTTCTCAGCAATTATTCATGTAAGAAGTATAGAAATAGAAATATTTTTATTTTTAATTAACAGTCACTGATATGGCAAAACATTGTGTAAGTAAATATTATTTAGCATATATGAAAGGAGACTCCAGTGTCAGCACTTAACAATTTAATCTGTAATTTCATTGGCAGGACACATTTCTTATTTTAGCTTTTTATTTAACTAGCAAGCATTTTTTCATTGTTCTATTGCCACCACTTTATATTATTATTATTATTATTATTATTATTATTATTATTATTATCATCATTATCATCATTATTGACACTTCATAGCTTCATTCAAGTGTAAATTTGATGAGAAATGGGTTGCAGTGTAAATCAAAAGTCTGGATGTGATGGGAAAAGCCGTGTTAGCCCTGAGGGTGCCATTCACCTCGTCGCCTCTTGAGTTTGCGCCGCCGCTGTTTGTTGACGAAGCAGGCTGCCAGTGTGCTGAAGAGGATGGCTGCTGCTAGGAAGCAGATGGTGGCCACGATGCCCGCCACCACCGGCCGCGCCAGCCCTTCATCTGCCACGTCAGGTGGTGGGAAGAAGTCTGACACAAAAAGGGCAGTTTTAGGTCAGGCACACTGGCACAGACAGTGCTTAGAAACAGCAGCTAACATTAGGCCTTTATTCAAAGTTTGAATAGGCCATGCTGTCTATTTCAATGCCATTTCATAGGATTTTCATAGGATTACTATGATTCAATAATGTTTCATTGAAAGAAGAATTTAGACAAGCAACAATATTCTTGAGTAGTGCATGTAACAATAAATTCTTGGGTCCTTTAGCATGAATAGATCCTACAATGAAGAGTTTTAAAAAGTCAGACATTTATCACCCTCAAATTGAGAATAAATAGGCTATTAGCATAATGTGCTTATTTATCCTTGAATGGACCATTACCATAATTATAGGACTTGAATCATGTAATTAGAAGCTGAATAATGAATAATTTTGAAGCATTAGATATACTGTAACCCATACCCTAAACACTTACACACTGGCATTAAATTAAGTAAGCCTGTTTGATTCTGATGCTAGATTAAATATAGTTTATAGTATATCTAATAATATTAAATATAGTTATTATATATCCAGAGGCTGATTACACTTTCTGTGACCGAATAATTCACCATATCATACAAAAGTCGACTATATTAGTCGATAATTGTTTTATTATTGATTTCAACATTTTTAAAGTAGACAGTGACGTTACCATGTTGCACGTACCAACTGTGTTTGATGGCTTTCCACCAATTAAAAACTGAGCATATATCATGAGTGAATAATAATGTTTATTAATCCAAGATAGCAAACCAATCAGATCACGGCATTCTTATGTAACATATACCAATATACAGTATGCAGCTCCTATAAGGAACTACTTAAACAAAATAATTGACTTATCAGGGTGAAGGTAATTTGTTTGGTTTACATTTTATGTGTTAGGCTTTAAACTAGTTTTCTTGACAAAACATGCTAAGTGTACCACTTACATAAACTCAGCAGAGCAAACAGCAATCTCTTTTCTTCATAAAGTTGCTATTCATATTTAATGAGAAATCATGTATTAAAAGTAAAGGAGTACTGATTGCAGCTAGGAAGTATGTTATGAGAGCAGAACTAAAGAACATCAAACCAGAAGAGCAACAGCAATCAATTAATCCAATTGTCTGGATTTGTTGTGTCTTATTTGCAAAGAATTAAGATAATCTGAATTGAATTATTGCTTTTTTGTTTGTCTTTGTTTCTGAAATCAACTTCCGTTTCTGTTTGCTCAAGTGATTGCAGTGTTACACTGGTAACCGATGTCATATCTTTACGGTTCCCGAATCCACTGTTACCACATACTACAGCATTCCGCTAAATTAAAATGCACCATGTAAAATGAACTGTTCATATTCATTAAAGATAGACTTTGTGTGCACAAGATTGGGACAGCTTATTCTACCTCGAAAACTCAAAGAGAGCTACTCCCATCAGTGTTTGCTTTAAAGGGGCTGGCTCACCCTTCCCAGAATCCTCTGTGCCAAGTAGTGAGTCACCATTTTAAATGCCCCAAACAATCAAAATCAATCCAGTGATACCCCAAGCCATAGTTCTTAAACTGTACCGTCAAATTAAAGGTATTTTGTCAAAGCACATTTTAACCGTGCCGTTCTGTTTTCATATGGTTATTCCATTGTACCAGACACAAATTAGCCTTGACTGTGTTTTGCTGCTAAGAACTGCTTCATTCAAAGCTTCAACATATGACATGCAGATGAAAAGAGATGGAGATGAATTTTAAAAGGATGAAGGAACCACTACCAGATATGTTGTGGAGGTTTTGGTGCACAGAGAGTTATCTTACAGTCATATGCAAAAACTGAATTCTGGAAAGGGTGGACCAACCACTTTAAAGCCATACCCCAAACATGACGGCATGTGCTTTCACTATGTTCAATCTAGACTTATACATGCCTCCCATGGTTCTATTATGAGCAACATTAGTCGTATAACACTTAAACAAAACTTTTGTATATATTTTTAATTTATTACTGTAAATAAAGTTTAAATAAGGGGGGAAGGCCGAATTGCAGGTAAGTAGATATACATGAAAATATTTTTCAAAATTAGAAATAACTTGCTGTAGTTCAACATTACATCCAGCAGGTGGCAGCACAGTATCACCAAATTTCAAGATCAGATTCCTTACTTTCAAAATCAAATAAACTTTTTATAAAGCATGATAATGTACATCATTTCATTTTTCCTCACATAGAAACTTAATTATTATTATTATTTTTTTTAAAGCATTTCACATTTCCACTGACCTGTACTGGAGACCCCAACTACATTACTTGGTTCACTGATGAGGTCCTCCATGACTGCCATAACTTTGAACTCATACCATACCTCCTATAAACACAAATAATAAAGTTCATTAATGTAGATGGCTAGTAGCTTAATTCTAATACAAAAAAACAAAAATACTTCAAAGAGATTGCCAGGTCACTGGGATCACATTTCACTGTGGTGTTCCAACATTAGGGCAATGATGTGTACGGGGTTGTTGGGGTTGTCTACAAATAATCTGGTTGGATCATGGTGGACCCCTGGAATTCTGGGAATGAGGCAAAAATATACTCTAGAAAGAACACTGTACCATCACAGGGTGTTCATACATGACTATTCACACCTTAGAAATTTGGAGCAGCCAGTCTACCTACCGACATGGGTTTATGAGGTGGAAGGAAACCAGAAGACCCAGAGGAAACCATGGAAAGAATGTGTGCAACTCTGCACAAACTATATATATATATATATATATATAAAAGAATAATGAAAATAATACTAATATTAATTTGCTGATCCATTTAATCCTACTATTAGAGTCGCAGGCAGGCTGAGCTCAGCTAACACTGGGCGAAGGAGGGGTACACCCTGAATAACTCTCCAACCCATTGCACAGACAACATTCACACAACCATTCACACTCACACCTATGGGCAATTTCGAACAGCCAGTTAGCCTAATGTGCATGTCTTTGGACTGTGGGATGAAACTGAAGTACCCAGAGGAAACCCATATAAGCACAAAAGCCACACAGAAACGCCCTTGCCAGGCCCAGGACTTGAACCAAGGACCTTCTTGCTGTGAGGCCGATGTGCTAATCACTACCACCATGCTTTCATAATAATAAGAAGAAGAAGAAGAAAAAGAAGAAGAAGAAAAAGAAGCAGGGATACTTTTTGCTTGTTTATATCTTTGTTGTTGTTTGTTATATCTTTGTGCCTTATCAGGATTGTTGTACCTTTCAGGACACCCAAAGACACTGTGCTGGTACATCACATATATAATAGGCATGTAAAAATAAAATAACATGAATAAAATAAATATATAGATGTAAGATATATAAAACGAGCACACAGTGTAAACCCCCATCAAGATGAAAAAAATATATATCAGAAAGTACACAGTGCCCACTGCTGGGCCCAAAAAAAACCCCAAAACAAAAGAAACCCATCCTATTTCAGAATGTTAAAGAATCCTTAAAAAAATCCGGGATCCAGATTTTGATCCGGAGCATCTCCAAAATCCTTTCTTGTCCAATGCCCCACCTGTGGTAGAAATTTAATGAAAATCTTGACCTAACATTTTGCATAATCCTTCTACACAAACTAATAAGTAAACAATCTGAGGGTGAAGCATAACCACCTTCGCGGAGCTAAACATAACCTCTGTGGTGGAGGTAAACATTTACATACAAACAAGTTTTTAAGGAAATTCCGTGGTTATACAAACAGAGAAGAAAAGACAAAGACAGATGCATACGAGTCATTATTTTAAGTGGAAATACAAGCTGCATAAACCTGAGAATGTTTGGAGATGGTAAGAAAGTTGAAGTAGCCGAAACCTTTCTATGTGAATATTTAATGATTGCAATTTATCACCAAATCCATTCCTCGAAACACCATCACAGGTCGAATCTCCCTAGTGAGGAATATATGGCAAGTAAGCAGAATGTAAATATGCTGCATGACACAGCCACTTATAAAACAACAACAACAAACAATGATTCTGCACTTTCTCTGATCTGTCAGCTGACATCAGTCACATGTTTACCTGAATCAGATCTCTGGCCAACAGCTCCGTTTCTTCTGCAGGGATTGCATCATCCAGGACGTCCCACCTCTCACCAAGGCGGAACTCCATGATGTAATGATCAATCGGCGACGTGTGATTGGCTGGAGGGATCCACGTTAGCAGGACTCCCTGTTGTGTCCGGTTGGCTGTGAGGCACCGTGGTGGGGTAAGCAGCACCAGAGGTTCGGGGGTACTTATAGGAAATACTGTGTGAATAAACGCACGGCGTGCATTCAAACGCCCAATCAGCATATGAGATGTTTCAAGCAGGTCAACTGCAATCAAGGCATAACTATCCAGATAAACCACCTAAACTTGAGTAATTTAAGTGCTACGGTTTATTTGAAATTTAACACCTCACCTAGAGTGTTCACAGTGACGACCTCGCTGAAGGGGCCTGTGCCCAGCTTGTTTTGCGCCAAAACGCTGAACTGGTAGGCCGTCTCAGACTCCAGGCCCTGCACCAGCAGCCAGTGCTGCCCGCTTGGCACGGGCATGGACAGCCAATCATGTGAGCCTAGCTGCTCTCTCTTCACCCTGCAGAGGGAGGCACATTTGCAGGAGAAAAGGCGTTTAACTCTAAACTCACCCACACACGCACACACATACACACACACACACACACACACACACACACACACACGCACACACCTCCTCAGATAACGATCGCCATGCCACTCACACTATTGATGAAAGCGTTGCCTGCAGCTAGACAAAAGACAGGGCCTATTTAGCTTAGGGTGAGTGCAGAGGAATTTTGAACTGAGCAAGCGTCTGCCAATGCCTATCAAATACATCTTCATATTATACATGCCGTACACACAGCCTCGCTCTTTCTCTGGGGTGAGCTAGAACAGGATGTGATTTGTCCATTAGAACAATAATCAGAACAAGTGCATTAGTGTAAAGTCAGATCAGCTGTGGAAGCGTAAGACTTGTTACTGTTAGCAAGTAAACAGAGTCATAAATCCAGGTAACAGACATGCACGGAGAAGTGTGAATGCGAGTATGATGGGGCCGAGGATCCAGGAACGGACATGAATCAAAGTGTGCTTACTGTGCGCTTACTGTCAGCGTGCTTGGCTCTGATATACTGTCTGCTGCATGCATGGACCGGAGTCTTATTACACTAGCCGAGCCATAGTCATTCATCCAGGAGGGTGAGGAGGGGGAGACAGAGTATGCGGCATTCGCGTTCTGCCAACGTTGTCTCATATGTTTCTGTCACTGCCTCATGAACGTGAAGGCCTACTGAATAAACACTTGATTTGATCCACCTACCCATTATTTTTGTCAGTGTCAGCCATGATCAACCTCTTCCATCAATCAAAGGGGATCTCCACAGGACCACCACTGACCACATATTATTTATTGTGTGTGGTGGTGCTGATACCAGGCACAAGTGCTGTCAGCCATATTGATCTAATAGACACCTAACGTCTGACCTGTATTCAGAAGTACAATTTGTTTTAATTGCCCTCTACCCTTTAGAAGACTCACTTTTTGACCACTGCACCGTTGTTGGATGGATATTATTGGTTGGGTGGATGTTTCTTAACCCATAAGTTGTACTGAAGAATTCAAAGATCTCAGCAACAATCAGAGAGTCATACTAATGCTAAACACAACATTCATTTTATTTACCAAACCGCTTTTCTTTATTTGGGTCACAGGGAGGCTAAAGCCCATCCCAGCTGTCTCTGGGTGAAGGCAGGGTACACTTTGAACAGCTCACCGGGCCATCGCAGGGCCAACATATACACAACCATTTACACTCACATTCACAGCTAGGGGCAACTGAGAATATTCAATTAGCCTAATGTGTATGTTTTTTGGACTGTATGGAGGAGACCAGAGTACCCAGAGAAAACCCATACAATCAAGGAAAGAACATGCAAACTCCACATGCTTGCCAGGACTTGAACCCAAGACCTTCTTGCTGTGATGCAGACGCTCTAACCACTACGCCACCATGCCACCCCACAAAACATATATACTCAAAGTATATATTCACCGAGGCAGACAAATCGATAACCTTGGTACACGGAATAAGCAAATTGACACTGGCTGTTTGTAGCTGCACTTGGGTTCGCCAGTGAGAGCAAGAAAACAGACCCTATTTCCTACTGTCTTTTACAAAACGTTGCTTTTTTTTATTTGGTGTATATGTTTGAACCTAATGCGATTCGTAGTGCTATGATGCAACTTGAACTCCAGAATTTTATCTGGATCACCTCCAAAATCTAACGCAGCCTTCCTTGTCCAAAGCTCTACCTCTGGTAAAACTTTAATGAAAACCCACACATAATTTTTTGTGTGATCCCGCTAACGAACACAAAAAACATGGGTAAAACATAACCTCCTAGGCAGAAGTAATGAGGGTTGTAAATCCAATAAATCCTTTTCTCATTTTGGAATGAGTCAGATCCATGTACGAGTTACTCATACCGCCACGGTGGTCAGCTATCAATGGTTTTCCAATGTACTGAAAGTGACAGCAACATGCCAAGTGCCTACATCAACAGGCCTGCCGTGGACCTCTGTGGAGAGACACAGAGGGCATCTTTAAAGGTTAGAGAGGAAGTCTATTCATACAGAACCTTTAAAGTATGAGTCATTGAGCTTCTCTCTTCCACTGACACCTTTAGTCAGTACTTGGCAATGGCCTGCACTCAGTAGGGCACCTGCTGCTTACAAATCAGGCCAGGATATGCTGGAGCCAGAATGAGGCAGGAAGGTGAACAGAACGAACTTGCAGTTAAAAGGACGAACACTCTGGCCTCTTCTCATCCTGTAGCTGTTCTTTTCGGTTGTGGCATGGGGATATGATGGCATGATGCCACACAAACCATTGCTCAATGAATCAAATGTGCTTACACATATGTGTGTACAAGTGTGTTTCGAATTCAACTGCTTTATTGGAAGGATTTGCAAATTAGGTGTGTGGTCTTAATCTGACTGGAGGTGAGAGCCTGCAGAGTGACTACTGATGGTACCTGTTGGATGGCCTTCCAAAGCTTTCCTGTCCTTCACTCCACCCTACCTCTTTATTTCCCAGGTCTCTCAGAGAACCAAGATGCTGGGGCTAAACAACACCCCTTACTACCAAAACTGCCATATGCTTGGTAAATACCAAATTGTGCATTTGAAACGGGATGGTACTTAGTTATAAATGACTGGATAATAGTACATAGTATATTTTTATTTGCATGAGTAAAGAGGCTGTCTGGTTTGCTGCATGAATAGTAATATGGATTGTTTATTGGTGAAGAAAATATTGTAAATATGGTTCTAAGCACTATAAAGGCTAGACCCTAGTATAAAGAGAATTAGCCATAACTGGTGGTCATGTGTAAGTGTTGTTCCCCTCAATATATCATTGTAAACCATCCATCCATCCTTCCATCATTCATATCGTTAATTCGTCAGAGGAAAAAGCTGGAGCCAATCCCAGCTAACTTCAGCTGAGGAGGAGGGTTAACACACAGACACAAGTAACTATTCACACTCACTTTAGAGTAGGGCAATTTAGAGTAGCCAGTTGAGTAAATGTGCTTGTCTTTGGACTGTGTGGGAAAACTGGAATACAAGCCGCTCACTCATTTGCCTAACCGCTTCATCGTATTCGGGTCGTAGGGAGGGTGGTACCAGCCAAATCTGTGAAAAGGCCAGAGTGCTCGGAGTTTTAGATACTCCCTAAACAGCTTGATAGACCATTGCAGGGCAACACACACAACCATTCACACTCATACTTAGGGTCAACTTGGAATAGCCAGTTCGCCTAAAATGCATGTCTTTGGTCTGTGGGAGATAACCGGAGTACCTGGAGAATATGCAAACTTCACACAGAAATGCCCAATCCCAGGAATCGAACCCAGGACCTTCTTGCTGAGGCATGCTAACAACTAAGCCACTGTGTCGCCCACAAATACAAGCATTGGGAGAAAAAATAATAATACATTAATATGTTAATATATACTGAAAACACAAAATTTTGAACACTTTCCTTCCCCATGTGCCTCACAGTGGTTGGATACCCTGCCTGTTATCCCTGATCCCACACATTAGTCTGGTACGAGTGATTGTGGCTCAGCTGTGGCTGACCAAGTAACTTTGCTAATGTTCATTCAAAAGAGCGGATGTAACATACAGGTTTCATTACTAGTAGTATGCAGCAGAATTGGGGCAGCTGTGGCCAAAAGGTTAGACTGAGAGGTTGCTGGTTCGATCCCAGGATTGGCAAGAAAACATCATTGCCTAAAGTACCATTTGGCCTTGGGGAAGGCATTTTACCCCTAACTGCCAACCTGGATACAGGTTTGCTTCCTACTGCGTACCTAATAAATGTGTGTGCTCACAACTGGTGTATAAGGATGGGTTAAATGCACAGGTCTATTTAACCTTTCACAGTTTTTGTGTGTGCATGTGTGTGTGTGTGTGTGTGTAAATCTCAAATGATTTTGATTAATGTATCTAGGCTGCCTCTTGTTCATTCCATTACCTCATGGTTTACACATTGACAAGAAAACATTCGAGATCTGCTTCTTCAGTTAAAGTAAATCTAATTAAGCTTTATTAGCTTTAGATCAGTTGATGTGTGTTGCTTCTCTCCGACTCCTGTAAATAATCTGCATGCTCCATGTATTTTGTCAGCCAGTCAAATTGCAAAAGCAAAGGAGAACGGACATATGATAATTTTTTCAGTGCATCTAAAATGCCAAGTAAGCCTTTTATAAATATATTTTATACAAGTACAACAGTAGTTTGGGCAGTGTCTTTTGTGTTCTACTCAGAAGTTTTGTTTACTGTCCTCCCAATAGTAAAATGCAATTTCCACCCATGGTTTAATCCAAATTCTGCTAGATAGTTAGAAAGAATTACTCACACTCACTACGCATTCCATACCCATGATGCTTTAGATCACTTTTGTGGTTTCTGTCGCAAAGCATGTTTTTACTTGAGAGGGTTGCAAACCCCCTGCAGAACCTGTTCTCTAGGACAAACATCCATTCCCACTTACATTCACAACTAGGGGCAAACTGGTATAGCCCATTATTCTAATTTGCACAGAAATGTCCTTGCTGGCTACAGGACCTTCTTGCTGTGAGGTCAGAATGCTGACCACTGTGCCACTGTTCCCTATAGGAAGGGATATTCAACTGTTGAATTACAAATGGGCAGTATGATGGCGTAGTGGTTAGCACATCTGCCTCACAAAAGAAAGGTCCTGGGTTTGAGCAAGGGTGGGTCTGTGTGGAGTTTGAAGGTTCTCCCTGTGCTTGTGTCGGTTTCCTCCAAGTACTCTGATTTCCTCCCACAGTCCAAAGACATGCACATTAGACTCATTGTCTGTCACAATTTGCCCCTGTGTATTTGTTACCCCTGCGTTGGACTGGCGAGCGGTTCAGGGCCTTCGCCTATAGTTGGCTAGTAGGTTTAACAAATAGGGCTTTAAAAAAATTAACAAATGAATTACAAACAAGATAAAATAAAGAAACTTTCAATATTTTGGTATCTTAGTTTGTTCCGTCTGTGTCTTATTGTATTAATTTAAGCTTAATGTTCGTGCTTGAACCTATAAAAACAAATTTGCTAATGCACTGTGAAGCAAGTTTCCATTCTATCGGAAAGAAAAGGACACAATGCTATAGAATGCTGATATTCGTGCTGAATATCGCTGGAGACTATAACAGGGCAGGAGCAGAGCCGGGGCAAGCGCAGGCAGCAGGCACATGATACAGAGCAAGGAAAAATGGAGGCAGGTCAGCCACAAAGCGTACTGCTAGTTAATTAAGCCCAGGCAACAGCTTGGCTAGATGGATCTGGTCATTCTTAGGGCCAAAAACCCTAAAAC
The DNA here is from genome assembly GCA_030014195.1 of Neosilurus mollespiculum. NCBI lineage: Eukaryota > Metazoa > Chordata > Actinopteri > Siluriformes > Plotosidae > Neosilurus > Neosilurus mollespiculum. The sequence goes on along the minus strand of JAQMYF010000026.1, from coordinate 9,067,541 downwards.
AAGCATGTCGTTATACATTCTAGCACTCAATCTATATTATGACCATAACTCATATAATACAGGTAAAACGTTGTTTACTGGTTGAAAGGTTGTTAATTTTTGCTATACTTACATACTGGAAGGTACAGCTTCACTTACTGTAGCACAACTTGTGGGCATCACTGCACTGTGACAAAAGTCTGCACATTAATATATCAAATTCATGCATATCTCCAAATTTTTTGTGATAAAACTATAACTAGATAGAGTACCCTTGTCTGGGTCATTCAGGTTTGTGAACACCTGACCATCACCCCCAAATGACGTAAATCCCCCCAAAGTGATGTAAAACTACAGCATACATAGACATTTCATACTATTTCACACTTTCTGCTACTGTAAAAACAGTTTTGTGGAAGAACCACATACACTTTCTGAAAATAATGTGTACATTATTGTATCTTTAGGGATACAACAGCTTGCTGTATGGTCAAAACCACCCAAAGGCAATAATCTGTATCATTTCATATACAGGTTAATTATCTGTTTAACGACTTCATGTTCTGTCAAGTTTCTGATTTCAGCACTTGCTCCACGAACATTTATTTACCTGCAAGTCTTTCTGCCTACCTGAGGTAGAATGTGTTTTTTATTCCGTGCAAGTCTGATTAGTGGTGTATGAGCCTCTATTTTGTAGGTTTCAGTTTCATTATTAATAAAATAATTTTTTTTATTGCTGCCTGTCATCGTGCAAGCCGGCAATATGTGACAGCGAATCAGCATCAACGTATAAGGTTTCCTCTGGTGGGCATGCATGCATTTTTTGTCTCTTCATGTTAGATTAAAAATTCTCACAAATTTCCTCATGACATCTTAGAGAACTTTAAAATAAATTGAAAAAAACCTGAATATGTTTCACTTTGATAAAGTGTTTTAAAGGCAAGACTAACTGGACACATCGTACAAGTCTTCTCTTCCTAATATGGTGATTTGTATGCATAACGACACCATCAGGGTTGTCAGGCCATTCTCTGCGATGCAGCTTTACAGCTATGCACCATTAGTGAATGGTTATCCTGCTGCCAGAAATCAGTCTAGTCAGTTTGAGTCAAAGTTTTATAGAACTGGGGCAAAAATAAACTGCTGGGTCATTTCAGGCAGGCC
>JAQMYF010000026.1:8996370-9007870 GCA_030014195.1 Neosilurus mollespiculum | reverse complement strand
GCCCGAGCTGGGAATCGAACCCAGGACCTTCTTGCTGTGAGGCGGACGTGCTAACCACTACGCCACCGTGCCGCCCCCTCCTGCAGTTTAATTTGTAAAATAATATTAAAATAAAATACTTACTCTGTAACTTAGTAAATGTCATTGTAAACAGGCACTGTGCATTTATCGCTGAGGTTTTCACATCACTATCCCATCCCTCTCAGGGCACTGTCACAGCTTGAAGCTAAAGAATAATCATATCAGACATTAATAAAACTGAAATAAAAAATGGTGGATGTTCAACTCCAGAGTCAATATCAGCCTAGAAAAAACATCCAGAACCTCTAGACATAGCATCTTCCATGCAAACGAAGGCTAGTCATTGTGCTAAAAAAAAAAAAAAGGCACAGTTGTCAGGATTGAGCTTACTACATATCCAGTTTCATATCCAGCTCATTCAAGAATTTTACCAATTGTTACCGACTCTGAAAGAGTGCAATACGACATATTGCTGTATCCTTTATCCTTTATACATACTGCTACATCCTTTTACACATTTATTGCACAGATTGATTCATTTTCAGGGTTATCAGTGTAGCTTACAGAAGCACTGACCCAGAAAAAAAATCTGTATGCTTGATAATTAATGTGACATTAATTTAACTGCATTATATACACTAGAAATCAGAAGTTTCAGAACACCTACTTTTTTCAGATTTATTGAAATTCAAGAGCGCTTGTAGAACACAGACCACAAAACACACACACAACCATCCTAGGGTCAATTTCAAACAGCCAGTTACATGCATATCTTTGGACAATGTGAAGAAACCAGAGTACCTGGAAAAAACCCACACAAGAACGGGGAGAACATGCAAACTCCACACAGAGACACCCGAGCCCAGGAATTGAACCCAGGACCTTCTTGTTGTGAGTTGGACGTGCTAACCACTACGCCACCGTGCCACCCTGTAATAGTCATAAAGCCTTTAATATATTCCTACCACCTACACATTTTTAAAAACAGTTACAGTGAGACAGTTCATAATTATAGAAACCTACCTTTTTTAAAAACACTTTTGCTCTCAGTTTATAATTGCCTGAACATACTGTGTAGAACGTACCCTTATTTGGGAAGTAGAGAAGTAACCTTGAGAAGCCTTTTTCTTTAACTAAAAAAAATATATCATTTTTTTTACTAACTAAAGGCTCTGAAACATCGTAGTTCAGCTTTAGTATTTTCCGCCTCATATATCCTTGAGCATCTTAATCCTCCGGGTTCACTCTGGCATTTACAAAGTGTAATTCAATGATTAAAGACAGAAGCTAATGTTTACGCACACTAATCGATGCCATATAAACACGTCCCCATATGTATGCATCTGCACACATACACATCTACCTACACATCTCTAGAGTGCTGGCTCCTTAAAGCATTACATCATTTATACCCCTCCTCCTCTTCTCCCTCACACTTGAGTCGCTGGAGTGCATGTGTGAGGGTGAGAATATCACAGGAATGATATTACTGTGGCGGTGGCATCTCTGAGACGTGGAGCAGCAGCTACTGGGGATCAAAAGCTCTCAGTAACAGTCTGGTGGAGAAGCACTCAGTGTGCCGAGCAGTAACCGTTCCTCAATTAGGAACAACACATCCGGCAGCTACCCTCTCTAGACGTCAATGTGAGGATCCCTCACCCAGGCTCAGGGAATTCATCACCAGGCCGCATGTATATATTCATAAGATTATGTAAATTCTTGTTTTTCAAAACAGAGCAGACTGCAGGAATAAAAAGAAGACTTTTTGTATCAGTGTCAAGTCATTAACGACATTAATTCCGCATGCCAACATTAACTGCCCAGCAGAAAGTGAAGCTTACAGAATTTAAATGCAAGGACATCTCACAAGTAATGCTATTTAAAAAATAGGATTAAGTACATGCCAGACCAGTAGTTTTCAGCTGATAGGTATTTTCTAACTTCTCCATCAAGAGTGGAACTCTTGTCAATTATTTTTGAAGTTTACGGAACTTCTGATAGTGCAGTTTTAAAGGCAGTGGGTGTTTCATGTTAACAGCTTGCCAGTGTCTCCAGCTCTGCAGTTCTTCTGTAGGCTTCTCTTGCTGTGTTTTTTAAAAATGAATGAATGTATGTATGTATGTATGTATGTATGTATGTATGTATGTATTTATTTATTTTTATCAATCACATTACTGCTCCAATCATTCTGTAAAATAAATTAGACTGCTTTCGGATCACAAATTACAGTAATGATGATATTGGTTAGGGGCGGCACAGTAGCATAATGGTTAGCACGTCCGCCACACAGAAGGTCCTATGTTTGATTCCCGGGCTTGGGTGTTTCTGTGTGGAGTTTGCATGTTCTCCCTGTGCTTGCATGGGTTTCTTCTGAGTACTCCACTTTCCACCCAAAGTCCAAGTTTAGTTTAATTGGCTGTTCCAAATTGATCCTACGTGTAGATGTGAAAAGGCTAGTAGGATTAAACGGCTTGGTTAAAAAAAAAAAAAAAAAGAACGAATGAATGAAATGAGAAATGGCTACACCAGAGGTTTCATCATATCAACAGTAACATATATTTCTAATCCATTTATATGGTTTCAACGGAGTAAATTGTTAATATAGACATGATAATATATTAAAACTGCATTAATATAATCCTCTCATTTGCCTCGTAGCCAGAACTACTCTCAGAGCTGCTGTTATACAAATTATTTAACACTTTCTGAGAAATCAGAATTCATAATTTAACATTACTGCGGTACAGACAGATATACTTCACCATGCTTTGCATGAGTACTTGGTAATTTTTTTATGAGGGTAGTGGTGGTTTAAGGACGTGCCTAATGAAGAGATTGATGTGTTCAGGTAAATTGCTTGGTCCACTGCTCATATGGATTGCTTATGCATGCTATAAAATGGATCACATCCATCCATCCATCGCAGGTTACCTTCCCAGTATTTTTTACTAGTACCCATTTACACTGCTGGGTGGATAGAGGCACACTTGTGGTTGAGACCTTGCCTTGGGAGTCTAACTAGGATTTGCACCCATGACTGCACAATCATAAGCCCAGCACCCTAACCACTACACCACTGGCCCCACTAGCGTCCCAGGCAGGAGAAGTTGAACTCCTAAGTTGCTTTATGCTACAGATACCGGGATAAAGCTACGGCTCTGACGAGCCAGTAGGCTCGGGTGTAAAAGCCCAACAGACTTTACCTTTACCTACCTTTATATAATGGGTGCATTTTTGCATGTTTGCTGAATCAATTCTATCACAGCCATCATTCACTGCATGATTTTCAGTCTAAAATATTTGACCTCCAATTATTCTGGCACGAGATCAGTGATAAGGTTGATCATATCCCTTTTAAATAGATAATAACTGGTTAAATAGTTTATTTAAACATGTGGGCAGCACAGTAGTGTAGTGATAAGCATGTCTGCCTCAAAGCTAGATGATCCTCGCTTCGAGTCCCAGGCTCAACGAGCGTGTTTTTGCGTATGCATGTTCTGTCTTATAAGAAATAATAACTGTTTCCAAAGCAATTTTTTTTTTCAAAAATATTTCCAAAGTGCAAATCAAGGATAGAAAGTTGTTGAAAATATCTTGATTCAATATAAAAGAACCAGGAATCGGTGACATCTCTGTGTAACCTGCTGTGGCAAAAGTGTGACCGTAGCTGTTGACTGTAGCTCTTTGAGACAAGTACCGATATTAAAGTGTTAGTCACACTGCAGGAAGCACACACACTCACACTCCGTACATAGGCTGGCCTTTCAACACTCCACTTTGTCTGTGCTGAGTTGCCAGATTTAAGATCACACACCAATACACAGTCTTTCTCTCACACATATGCACATACACACACACTGACTGGAGCAGGACTCTTGTCACCTCACACCTTCACATTCTGTTGCAGAGTTCAGCTGATAAGGCAAAATCAATGGTTTTCAATTTGGTCCCAGACAGACAGCCAGTGCTGCAGTGGCTCCTCACCTCTGTAACAGCACACTGAGGAGATTTAGCCGTCCAGATTTAGAAATGTGATCCAACATACTCAATACACAGCTGCAATAGGCAAAATCTGTCTACTTCCCTGTGTAATTGTAGAATTAGATTTCCCAGCAGATGTTTGCAAAAGGGTTTAGAGTGCTGAATGTCCATCACAGAAAAAAGCAGTACAGAGGCAGTAGGGAGATGGAGAAATATATATATTTCTAAGGCAACAGCACACAGGGCTGAGCAAATATATGTTAGCATTCTGTTTATGTCTTTACAATGTTGCAATAGCAATAGTGCTTAAAACTTACATACCACATTAATTTGTATGTTGCACAGCTTTACTTGTAGCTCATAAATTTTGACTGAAATAACTAACTGCAGAAACCTGAAAAAACTCTACAAACAGTCAAAACTGCACATAAAACAGTTTTAGTATAATAGTATTTAAAACAGATCGGTCAAATGGAAAGGCATGATGACATTGTGGTTAGCATGTCCACCTCACAGCAAGAATGTCATGGGTTCGAGTCTCGGGCTCAGGCGTTTCTATGTGGAGTTTGCTTGTTTTAATGGTGCTTGCATGGGTTTCCTCCGAGTACTCTGATTTCCTCCAGTCCAAAGACATGCACATTAGGCACAATTGACCCTCGATGTTAGTGTGAGCGGTTGTGTGAGTTGCCCTGCAATGGTCTGGTAAGCCGTTCATGGTGTACCCCGCCTTCGCCCAATGTCGGCTGAGAAAGGCACCGGCCTTCCCATGACCCTAGTAGAGTTAAGGGGATCGGCAAATGAATGATGAATGAATAAGTCACATGGAAAACGTAAATAAACTCCTATATTTAATAGGCATGTAAATTGGTCGTTGATATTGTGACATCGAGCATCGGACATCAATGTACAAGCAATAATCGAGCAATATTGAGCAAAATAACACAAAAATCTTAAAGAAAATGTGAAAACAAACCATCTACTTCAATGGCTGCTTCTGTCGCCCAACATCTCGCAATTTGTGTTGAATCGGGTCACATTATGAGGAATCCTTTATTGCATTAACGGGAGAAATGTTTTTCATTTATATTTAGTTAATGTGATGCACATCAACATCGTCTGCAAAACTCATTCAGAAATAATTACAAGCTGCTCCCTTAATGAGGTCGTGCAACCACACCCCATTTCGCGCATGCACGAGATCTAGTTTAAACCAAAATGGCGCCGTAAAAAATACAAGGCGAATGTCAGTTCTGAGCAGGAGATGAATGAAAAATGCCATAAAATCTGACAGAATCGCACCAAAACAACAGGAATTATTATCGGAAATAAGTAAATAAGATTTCATTATCGATACAAGCTGTTACGGGTCCAGTCGAGCGATTATTCAATATATTTATTGATTGTTACAAGCCTAATATTTAAAACAATATAAAAAGAAGTCCATTAACATAGAAGTGGTGGTCAGGTTTCCAGACTAAGTGTCACTGATTTGACTTCGTGTGGTTGTAATAAATCATTCCAATGTAAGGAAAAATCATCCACAAGTGGCATATAGGTGTGGATTTCAAATACTGCCATTTTGTCCAGAACTGGCAACCCCAGCAATTTTAATCTGAGATCAGACAGTTTGATGTAAAAAGAAGTCTCCATCACGTGCAAAATTTCATCACAGGATCTGCAAGTAACTTTTGGTGTGAAAGTGCACACTCCTAAAGTCAATCAGAAATAAATTAGACAGATTTGACCTGTGTGAAAGGTGTGTCAGGAAAATCAAAAGAGAAAAAGTAAAATAAGAACACCAGAACTATAGTGTGCAAATGACTATTTAAGCAAAGAACAAGTCTTCTGGAATAATGGGCTCTGGACTTGTGGTACACATGTATATAAGAAAACAATCTCGTACCAACTGTGAAACATGGTGAAAATGTCATGGTTTGGGGTTGCTTGCTGAGCAGTTTGCACCCATTTATTTAACTAGGATCATAACATTTACATTTACAACATTTGGCAGAAACCCTTATCCAGAGTGACTAACATTTACACATTTATATAAATATATATACACACAACTAAGCAAATAAGGGTTAAGGACCTTGCTCATGGGCCCTACAGTGGCATCTTGGTGGTACTGGGGCTTGAAGTAATCCAGAGCCAGCAGTGGTGGCTCAGTGGTTAAGGCTCTGGATTAGTAATTCGAAGGTTGGGGGTTCAAGCTGCTACACCCGAGCCCATGAGCAAGGCCCTTAACCCTTAACTTCTCAGGTGTATAAAAATGCAATAAACGCCATAAATAACAAATAGTACTTGAAGATAAGGTGAGGCCATCTGTCTGAAAATTGAAGTTGAACCAGAGGTGGAGCTTTCAACAGCATAATAATCCTAAACACAACAGCAACGCCACCAGCAAGCGATGAAATGGAGGATGGAAAAGCTGTGTAGGTAATGGACAGATGTATGGATGAAATGGCCTGGTCAAGCCTAGATTGGAACGCTGTGGGGGATTTGAAAAGGGCAATACCGCAAACATCTTGAAATGGAAGGAATTATGCATGGAAATGATTAAAAGTTTCAACAAGCTGACAGAAGCTGGTAAAGAATTAACACTGGCTTTTGAGGCCAAAATTTACTTGTATTGATATTTTTGTTGAATAAATGATTGAAAAGCTAAATTTCTTTGTGGTTTCACTGACATATATGAGCTTTTTCTGTAGGCATTAGATTAAAGAAGGTAAAATTTTCATGGGATACACATTATATATTTCTCACATATAAAAAAATAACTAAATACATTGCCAGGTTTAAGCAAAATTTCCACCCCACCACAGGGATCCCCCAACAGGAAGTAACAATGGACATTGACAAGAATGTGATGAGAATGTTACCGTTATGGAAGAATTTATGCCGTCTATCCAGACAACGAGAACAGTACAGCTATAACACCAATGAAGTTACACCAGCACTGGTCCACAACCAGTGTGTCATATTGTAACCAATGCTTAATTATTCTAAAAGATACGACAAACCTTTCAGGGTTTTCAGGACTTTCACAAAAATTCAGGGATAACTGGAGACAAATACTCACCGTTCACTGTAAGGTGCACCCAGCTGCCATTGTGGAAGGTGTCGTACTGCTGCTCCAACATCAACACCTTGCACTCATACCAGCCCTGATCATCTGAACGTACCCTCTCAATCCGCAGAGATGACTTCCCATGCAGGGTAGCTCTTCCTGAGACATGGACACAGAGACATCATATTAGCTCTAACACACTAAAACTCTGTAGTGTAGGTATATAGTGTGGATTGGTATATAGCATTTTTTAAAGACTTTATTCAAATTCAAATGCAAATTTAAACATGTGAGCAGTACAGTGGTGTAGTGGTTAGCATGTCAGCCTCAAAGCAATAAGGTCCTAGGTTCGAGTCCCAGGCTCGGCGGGGGCGTTTCTGTGTTTGCATCTTCTCCTCGTGCTTCCATGGGTTTCCTTCAGGTACTCCAGTTTCCTCCCAAAGTGTAAAGACATGCACATTAGGCTACTTGGTTGTTCCAAACTGCCCCTAGGTGTGAGTGTGAGCTTAAATGGTTGTGTGTTTGTTGCCCTATGGTGGTCTGGCGAGCTGTTTAGTGTGTACCTTAATGGGATTAAGTGGTTCAGTTAATGAATTGATTTCATTATTTATTTGTTTGTTTGTTTGTTTGTTTGCAGTTATGAAATGGTAAAATGTATTTGCATTTAAATCTTTTGCAGAAAAATGTGCAGTGGCTTTAAAAATTGAAATGCCATTAGAAAATCCACTTGTAATTTTAATTTATTTAATTATTAACTGTATTAAATTTATTGATTAAAATTAATTCCTTCTTGTTTTCCGCTTGCTTGTGTGGGTTTTCTTTGGGTGCTCCAGTTTCTTCCCAAAGACATGCACTAATTCGAATTGGGTATTGCCCCTAGGTGTGACTGAGAGTGTGAATGGTTGTGTGTTGGCCCTGCAATGGTCTGGTGAGCTGTTCAGAGTGTACCCTGCTTTTGCCCAGAGTTGGCTGGGATAGGCTCCAGCCTTCTAGTAACACTAATAAAAGATAAAGCAGTTAATAAAATAAAATAAATATGAAAGCAATTACTATTAAATATTCTTAATGCACTACAATAAAAAGATTTGACCTCTATGGAAAAAAAAAACAGTCAAACCTTTGTTGATCATTGTAGTTGGATTTGATTTGTAGTCATATGAATTTGGTATAAGCAACAGCAACACATGCTTCAGGCACCACAAAAATTTTAGCTTTGCGCAAAAGGGGTGAAGGAACTCTGCTAGTACAGTATGAGCTGTCGATTTTTGGTGCCCTGCAGATCAATAAAGCAGAGCTGGAAGTGGGCCACAGCTGCTCCAGAACAATGGAATGGCTTGGGATGCTTTTGCAGCAGTGATAAAGAGGTGACAGAATCACAGGACCAGCAATGACACATACTGTAGGTTAAAGATAGTTCTCAGGTAGAGACATGGTGGAACTAAAGTAAAAGTCAATACAGAAAGCTTGCTTTTTTCCGTCATTTACTTTAAAACTAGTTTGTAACTTCGGTGTTCTGCTAAGCTACACCCGAGCAAAGGTGTACATGGAACCCATGAGCATATTTTGGGACATATTGATTGACTGACTGAGTTATTGATTTATTTGCCAAACTGCTTTATCCTATTAGGGTTGTGGGGAGATTAAAGCGTATCTCAGCCGACTCAGGGTGAAAAGAGGGAACACCCTGAACAGCTTGCCAGACCATTGCTGTATCAACACACACAGCCATTCACAGTCACATCCACACCTAGGGGCAATTTGGAACAGTCAATTAGCCTAACGTGCATGTATTTGGACTGTGGGAGGAAACTGGAGTACCCAGAGATAACCCACAAACCACAGGAAGAGCATGCAAACTCCACACAGAAGCATTGCTGGCACTTGAACCCAGGACCTTCTTTCTGTGAGGCAGATGTGCTAATCACTATGCCCCAGGGGCCACCCAGGACATATTGAACAAAATACCATTCACGGACTGATTAACTTTTTATATTCACAGCCAACTAAAGTCAGTGTGACATATTTTTGTTCTAGTCCAGAACATTTATTTTATTACAGTGCTCTCAGAAATCTATATCACTGGGGTGACGGTTTCCCTTTTTGAGAACAGCTTTTTGTATAATCATTTTCTTGTACAAAAGTAGACGTATATCATGGCATCTGTTCTGCGCAGATGTTCAGACACCAAAGAGACATTGCTAATGAATTGTACAAAGTTCGTCCTGCCTCATTTTAGCGATAAAGCATCCTTTGTACCACCACTGTGTAGATAAAACTGTCATGTCAAATAGAATGCTTTAAAAAGATTCAGTTATAACACACCGATTGTACTAGAGGAAAGAACGTGGCTGTTAACAACCCACTGACCAGGCTGTTTAGCATAAGACCTTTTTTTTTTTTTTTTTTAACTTTACAAAAAACTGTACACTGGCTCAAATAATGCAGCACTGTGAGTGAAAGGAAATATTGCAGAACCAAATACAGGGAATCAGAGATGCCTATGTCTAAAAGATGACACCAAACCTCTTTATTCTGAATGTAACCCCACCCCTCAACCCTCAACACACAGGCATCTGTTCAAAAGTGCACTATGGGTACAATTGTGTGGAGTATGGATGTAAGAGTTGTGAAGGTTACAGAGTGATTCTTGTTACCAGGGTTTCCATATAAAGAATGGTAAAATATACACCTACACACCCATCCATCCATTTTCAGTACCACTTATTCTTTAGGGTCCCAGGGGGAAGCTGGAGCCAATCCTAGTGAGAAGCAGGGTACACCTGAACAGGTCACCAGTCCATTGCAGGGCTACCATTCACATTTACATCTATGGGCAATTGAAAGGGCCTTGGTTGAGATTTGAACCCAGAAGAGGTCACAGTGCTAACCACTGAGCCAACGAGCTCCCACACCTACACATAAAATAAATAAATAAAAATATTTACTTCAGTAAAAAAAAAGAAATAAAGTACAGATGTAAATGCGGTTTTTATGCTGCTTTTCTGTGTATAAAAAAAACCCGCCACAAGACTGTAAAGATAATCAACAAATTATACATCACACTTTTATCCCTCAAGCTTAATATGTTACACTGACAGCACTTGAACCAATCACTCCAGCACAGTCTTGTGCACCTTTACACATTCCGTGGACGTCTATATTCCTTCCAGAAGATCAAGATTAAACATTTTCTCACAGTAAATATAAGTATAATAAAAGTGAACTTTAAAAACTACAACATAAAGTTGAAATTCAAAAAAAAAAGTAAACCTATAACACCAGTCAGTATTATACACTATTCTGCATCTGAGGCTCAGTGTTTAGTCAAGCTGCTGAAGCTTTGAATGTCTTAATCCGACAGCATACATTTTACTCGACACGAAGAAACATGGTGAAACTGCTGTCGAAAATTCCACAGAGATTCCAGGACTCAGCGTGAAGGAGACGGAAAAAAAGTCCCTGCCATCTCATTACCATGCAGTGTGAGCTCGAGCCATTAAAACTGCATATCCTGCCCCTGGTGACGTCTGATAAACTATCAGAGTTTCTTTGCTTTCATAAATCTGACATGCTCTCAAATGATGTCCTTGCTGTCTGCGATCTATATCAGCGGTGTAATTCCTAATCTCAATATGTGAATAAAAGATTGTATTTAATCTAAAAGGTTTTGCTCTGATGAAGGGAGTTGCACCTCAGTAACCTGCCTGCAGCTGTTTGATGCTACATTCCCTATTCATCAGCACAAATAAAATGCCTCTTTGAATCAGACTTATCAGCAGGATCATAATCTACTGAACCATACTCTCTGTGGCATTTTATTCTTTTTCTGTTTATAGGTGCTGTGATCTGAGACGAGGGTTTTATGTTTTACAGTGGTTTGTTCAACATGGTGGAGTTGATGGGACACGGATTTTTTCAGTATAAATAGAAAATCCAAAGCATCCTGTGATTTATGTAAATTATTACAGACCTTCCTGTCAAAATACATTATACCACATTACTGTTGGGATAGGAGGAGGAAATTAGTTTTCTATAACAGTTGTACAACCTGTAAAACAAAGCACAGGCTCCTGTACATATACGTCCTGAAGATGTTAAGATTTCTACAGAAACAGCTTGTTTAAGCAGCCTTGTATGGAAGATCATCTTCACCTGAGCTTGACACACCTGGAGGAGAAGAACATGAACGTGCGAATGTTGTTCCTGGACTTTAGTTCAGCATTTAATATAATCATCTCACAGCATCTGGTGGACAAACAGGGACTCCTGGGCTTCAGCACCCCCCTGCACAACTGGCTGTTAGACTTCCTCACTGAAAGACCTCAGTCAGTGCAGGTCGGCGAGAACACCTCCAGGGCTGTGTCCTGAGCCCTCTGCTGTTCACTCTGATGACACATGACTGTGTCCCAAGGTCTGCCACTAACCATA
>JAQMYF010000026.1:8945738-8977109 GCA_030014195.1 Neosilurus mollespiculum | reverse complement strand
TATATATATTGTGTGTGTGTGTGTGTGTGTGAGAACAATAAAATCTGGATATTTTGAAAAAGAATCAACTTCAGGTTGTTGGCCATAACTTCACTTCAGGCTTCATTCTGTCTTTGATTATCTTCGTATAATAACACACCACATCCTGTTTTATCTAATACATAGTTCCTAACAGAAAGCAGCCTGCAGATCTTACACCGGAGAGCATACTCTAATAAATGAGACTGTAGACACAGTCGGGATCTATAGCACACACCAGCCTCAAATTCTACATCGTTAGTGAAACGCTGACCGTATCCAATCCTCTTAGTCGTCAACTTTTCCTGAGAAGAGCTTTCACTCACTCGAAATCCCTGGCCCTCTTGCAGCAATAACTTCCCAAACTTTCAGCAATACAAGAAGCAGACAGAATCTGATTAGAGCACAGTACAGACAATTGAGGCCACACACAGGCTGACTTACCACTAGAAGAGACACACAGCAAATCTGGGGGAAAAAAGGCTGTACATCCCGAGAGGGGAAAAAAAACCATCCCACTCATTACACAATACAGATCGTCTCTGTTGAAGTCTGGGGCTTTGACATTATGGTCATTTTTATTTTTCATGCCTGTCCTGTGATATATAAGAACTATAAATTTTCAGACTTTCATGTGGATTCTTCCCACATTTTACTGCCAACTTTACTGTACACTAACATTCAGCTGTTCACAGTTGTTTTACTAAGCCTGTGCTCTCTGTAGTCTCAGATTCCTGTTCCTTACATAAGATTGACCCAATTTGGTCATATGATGATGTAATTCATGCACCTAAAATGTTGGCATATTTTGCCTACTGAGATACTTTTCTGCTCACCACGGCTGTAACGAGTAGCTGTTTGTACTACTATAGCTTTCCCAAACCAGCCTGACCATTCTCCTCTGATTTTCTCTACACTGAATTTTTTTTTTCTGCATCAAATACTGTTGCGTATGACAATCCCAAAAGTTCAGCACTTTCTGAAAGTCTCAAACCAGTTTGCCTGGCAACAACAACTAGTCGTTGTGACAACGCCACTAAGATGATATTTATTTCCCATTTTGACGTTCGACGTGTACAATAACTGAAGCTCATGAACTGTGTCTGCATGATTTTACATGCTATGCATCATGACTGGCAGACATCTAACTGTGTTTAGACTGCAAGTCTTGAAACTATGACCACTAGCTTATGATCTAACAAACATTCTGAAACCACTAGTTTCGTAGCAGAGCTCCCAAGTGGACTGCCACAGTCATGGTACATGGCTTGGATGGTTGTACGGTGTCCTGTCTGGTGTCCCATGTTCCCAACACTGCAAACCAAATAAGGCTCCCATGTCACTGAGTTAATGCTAATTGCTGTTATATAGCACTGACTTGCATGATGATGGACAGCAATTAAAAATATTAAAGATACAAATTATTAACAATGAAACTGAAACCCAAATTATAGAGGCCCATGCACCACCACTCAGACTCATGCAGAGCAAAAACACACAGGCAGGCAAACAGATTCGCAGGTAAATAAATGTCCGTGGTGCAAATGGTTAAATCAGAAGCTTGACGGAACATAAACTCGTTAAACAGATAATTAAAATAGCATGTCAGGTGATACAAATGGAAGCAGAATCAGCTCATGAAGGCACCAAAATGTAAACCCAGGCTCGGCCAACTGTCAGTAGAGACATCTATTGGGAGCTCCACTTTTAGGCAGTGCCTAAATCTATATATTGGTTCAGTAGTTAATACATAGGAAATTAAATTAGCTTTCATAGAAAGACAACACCTCTGATATTAATACTAAACTAATACAATGTTTGCAATTACTAAATTTAAATATTATTGAATGCATTTCTTCCAGCTTATACAGGTGTAAGAAGCAAATCAGCTTGGCATACGACTCCAGCACAATCTCAGCATCAACTAACCTTATCCAAGCTGCAGCTCAATTTGCTGGTAATGCATCTCTCTATTTATATCTGACAGTTATATTCTGCCCACTGCCTCTCTAGCCTCTCTACCTTTTCACGGTATGCTCAACTTATTCAGGCTTTATACTTTTTCCCCTGGCACAAGGAAGAAACGAGAGAACATATTTCTGCTTAAACTGCCTCTCATTCAGGTTTTAAATGGATAAATGGGTATCAACATTGATGCTTCTGAATAATGTTGTCATTGTTTTGCTCTCAGGTCAATCCTGGCACTCAGTGCTTTATATGATTGGAGGAGTGCAAACATCCAACAGCAGCACTTAATGCAGTATGGATTCAAGCAGCGGGAGAGAAGAAGAATGTCCCTTTAGCAGATGTGATGTGCTTTTCCATCCAGAGTAAATCAGCTTAAGACTCTTTTATTTGCTCTGCAGAAGAATGACACTCTGTATCCTACATTTAAAAAAATTACATTATTTTCTGCTCTATAATTTCGGGTTATTGAAACATGGGTGTTACTTTTGTCCAAACTACACTTTGTCTCTGAACAAATTATGGTATTAAGGGAACACTTCATTTTCAGACTTTTAAAAGGTTACGTAAATCATATCCTCAAATAATTTAATAAAATGATTTACTAGGGTCTTTCTATAGCCATGTGAAAAAAAAAGTAATTCTTTTTCAATTCTATGGTCTTATGTATCCGGACATAATAATGATAATAAAAAAACTGGGTCTCCCAAGGGGCAAATCAACAAGGTGCATGACTATCAACTTGGAGTTTGAATCCAGACTGATGCACACAGCCAACCATGGCCAGGAGTCCAGAGAAGCCGATTGGCTGAGCTCTCGGAGGAGGGAGGGATGGCATATGTTCATCTTCCTGTCACCATCTTTTTCGAAAAAAAAAAAATGAAAAGACCAATTTTAATATTGACCTTATCCTTGATATCCCTGACGGACAGGCGGTATAGATAACAGTTGAATGTAAGAAAGTTCATGAAAGAAATCTTTACTGATGGAGTCCTAAGAATTTTCAATTAAAGGAATCCTTGGCTGCAAAGACTAAGAAGATGCCTGATTTAAACACTGTCACTGACAAGTACAAGAAAACCCATACTGAAGATTACATTTTCTGTGCTGATGGACTTAAATGCACCAAATGTGTCACCTTAAAAATCCTCCTACATGGCCCTTAATGCCAAAAGCTAAATCACAGCCCTAACTACAGTTCCAATGACAAGTGATTACAAGCAAAAGAAAATTTGATGTTTCTGAAGTATGTATTGTTCTTTCATGCAGGAAGCCCTGTTCACTGTACTGCACTGACCTACCCTGGGTCAAGTCAAGAGGTGGTGAACAGCAGCACAGGCATGATTGAGCTTAGAAAGAGGAGTGATTCAGTTATTAGAGAACAGCTCATCTGAGTTCAGAGAGGGCACGGAGGGAGCTGCAGTAGGAGGACGCAGCTCAGGGACGTCTGATCCATCAGTGCTAACCTTCAGGAAGTGATAATGCATGTCCTGACTGGCATAAGCAAACTACAGTGAGGTTCAATGTAGTGCACTTTACGTCCTGAGACATGGATGCATCATGATCTAATTTTCAACAGAGAACAGTGCAGAGAGAGAGACAAGGAAAGATGGATGCACAGATTGAAATGTGAACTGAATTGATCCATGGGCCTTGAAGTCGAGAGAAAGCGGAAGAGGGACGGAATGAATGAAAGTTTCCTGGACGGGGGGGATGGAGTACTGTACGGGAGTATCTCATGGCCAAGGCATGAATATTTAATGGGTGAGAAGGAGCTGGGTTGGAGGAAGTGGAGTGCGCTGCATCAATGAACAGCTGAAAGATGAGCCACAGGAGGAAGCGGGCCAGCCGAGGGGGCGGGGAGAGAGGAAGAGGAGGTCAGTATGATGCCTACCACCCTGCTGAGCTCCTGAAGTCACACATCTGTCTCTCTCTCTCTCTCTCTCTCTCTCTCTCTCTCACACACACACACACACACACACACCCGCACTCCTCCCTTATCAGAATCTTCTGCACTGTGTAGCTGTGTATGAATGAACACTGGGTACCTAGGACGTCATAGTTTGTGTATAGAAAGCACACCCTTTCTACCAATACTACCATGCCTCAATGAATCACTGCTTCCTTTATGGGACTTTTACTGTAGTTATAATTTTAAAGTTCCAAAAGATTACAACCTCCTACTATAACATTATTCTGAAGCACTCTGAAGACCAAGATGAAGCAAAGACTCCTATAACCTCTCATAGTTATGGGTTTGGTCATTGTTAATGTCGAAAATTGTTAAATGCAGGGTTTAAAAAGGAATCAAGGAGCAAAACCACCATTTTATGACAAATAACATTACCATACATTCATTCATCTGCCATACCACTCAATACTACTACGAGTTGCAGAGCCTCTCTTAGTCCACTGTGGGTGAAGATGGGGTACACCCTGAACAGCTTGCTAGCCCATCTCAAAGCCAATATACAACCATCCAGACTTACACTCACACCTAGGGACAATTTGGAACAGCCTAATGTGCATGACTTTGGAATGTGGGAGGAAACTGGAATACCCAGAGAAAACCCACATAAACATGCAAAATCTACAAAAAAATGGCTTCGTCAAGTCCAGCACTTTCCTGCTGTGAGGCAGACGTGCTAACCACTATGCCACCGTGCCACCCAATTACCATACAACAGGTCAATATTACATCACACCAACCTTAAACTAAAGTAAAGCATGACTGGAAGAGTTTGGCAAGTCTGATAGAAGCTAAAATAAAAAAAAAAAAAAACAGTCCGAGTGACTTTGACAAGGGCCAAATTGTGATGGCTAGACGACTCGGGCAGAACATCTCCAAAACTGGTGTTACCAGAATGCAGTAGTAAGCTACTACCAGAAGTGGTCCAAGAAAGGAAAACCGGTTAACTGGCAAGTGGGTCATGGATGCCCAAGTCTTACTAATGTGTATGGGGAAGCTAACCGGTCTGGTCTGATCCCTCAGAAAAGCTACTGTAGCTCATAAACTTAATGATGAACATAATGTGGATATTCAGGTACAAGTAGATTACTTACCTGAGGAAGAGTTGGCACCAAGATGTACTATGGGAAGAAGCCAAACAGGTGGTGGAAGTGTGATGCTCTGGGCAATGTTCTGCTGGGAAACCTTGCATCCTGGCATTCATGAGGTTGTTACTGTGACATGTACTACCCATTTATACACTACTGCAGATAAAAAACAAATCTTCATATTAACAGTACTAGCCAGTGGCAGCGGCCTCTTTCAGCAAAGTACTATGTCCTGCCACACTGTTTCCGAAATGGTTTAAAGAACATGACAGAGTTCAAGGTGTTAACTTGGCCTTCAAACTCCTCAGATCTCAGTCCAATCGGTGGGATATGCTGCACATACAGGGTGAGCCAAAAAAACTTCCCACATTTTAAAGGTAAATTAAAAAAAAAGGGTAAGGTATTTTAATTTAAATTATAATACATTTTTATTTGAACACACAAAACTTCATTTAATACAGTTTTCATTTCTTTGAAGAGAGTGGTGTTACCGTAACTGTTACTGTAACATCTGATTATTACATTGATATACTCAAAAACTTGCCAAGGCCACAACTTAAACACCTTGAACTTGATGTGTGCTTTAGGCATTGGTAGCTCAGTGGTTATGACTCTGGCTTGCTGCTCTGATGGTTGGGGGTTCAAGCCAGCACCAAAATTCCCACTGTTGGGCCCTTGAGCAAGGCCTTTAACCCTCAGCTCAGCTTAACCCTTTAAAAGGAGATTTAAATTGTAAGTCACTCCGGATAAGAGCATCTGCCAAGTGACGCAAATTTAAAGGTAAAGTGTGACTGTATATCTATCAAACCACAAATCCACCTTCCTCTCACCTCTTCTGGTCCTCCTTCCACACAGGTTTATTTCAGACCATTGGGAAACACTTATATTCTTAAAGAAAATCTAGAGCTTCCTAACTTTTCTTACCTATTTCCACTTTGCTGTGTTTATTCTCTGACAAAACAGCACAACTCCACAATAAACACCGCCCAATAGAAAATGAATCATAAGGTCTAATTAGAATGGCTGCACCAATAGCAAAAAATAACTAGTGCTCTTGCTCTAAACAGCAGCCAAATCCTTTTTACTCAACAAACAGAAAATAAAAAGCCATCAATTACTTCATCTTCTTCCTCAATCTAATAATAAACTTCTACAAAGTCTTAGCATGTCTTACCTGATCACTGTAGTCCCTTGATGTCATACAGAAAAAAAGAAAACTAGTAATATACGTAATAGATGTTTTTATGATTTTACTATATGACCTTGAGTTGCTCAAGAATTTTGCAATGTAGTTTGAAAGTTTTTACTGTTATTGATGCCTCCACATTTTCCCTCTGGGGACAGATATCAGAATAACCGCCTCAACTATTCACAATATCCACCTTGATTTTGGTGAATAATTGTTATTTATTATTTCTTTAAATATAATTTCGTTTCTGATTGGTGGAAAGCCAACAGTGAATGCTTGGAATTCCTTTACGAGCTGATCTCTGGGTCTGTAGAAGGAAACCAGAGAATCCATAGGAAACCCACACAAGTGCAAGGAGAACATACCACGATGCCACCAGTAGAGTTATATGAAGTCTAATTCATTATAACAGTAAAAGTACTTTCCTTAGGCTGAATCAGAAAAAAAATCTATTGTTTACCACTACCATGCTAAGACTACTTGTTTGCAAGGACACAGAGAATCAAATACTAAAGGCCTAGGCATGTAATCTGCTTGTCTCAGGTGCTAAGCTACTGAATTATCCATCAGGAACAGAGATTCCTCCTGCAAAACTTATTCAGGCAACAGGTCAGATCAGGTTCAAGTACATGAAAGATTTTAAACGTAAAGAATAAAAGACAGACCGGACCATGTACTAGAAATCCCAAAAATATTATATTTACAAAAGCGGTTGTTTCTTTAACATTCCACTAAGACTTTTTCCCCATTAAAATTGTCTGTGCTTATGCATTCCTGGCACTGCAGTGCACTTATTTATAGTAAAATGACTGGCATCTGTTACATTCAGTACCTAAACATGGGTGATTATTTCTGCCAAATAATCAGCGAAACTCTCTCAAGCTGTTAAAAAAGGTTTCACAAAATATACTATATAAAGCTTCATTTTAGATTTTTCCAATAAATGTTGACCTTCAGAAATAAATTGGCACACAGGGCAATAGCAAAGGGTTATAGCAAATGCTGATTAACATGGGCTATGGAGATGTGGGTAGGTTCTGGCATGCCAAAGGAATAGGTGTTTCAGATTAAACAGAAATTAAGCTAATAAAAGAAACAATATTCAGAGACTTTCTGAGATATGATCATTTGACCAGTTTCCCTCAAGATTCCTCTGTCGCTCCAGCAGGGTAGGTTGACCTGTTCCTCTGTGAGTCATGCTGACCACCTACACACACACACACACACACACACACACACGCAGAGCCCACTCCAGCATGGGCAACACCTTCACACTCCTCGATTACTCATGTCTAACATCACAGCTCTCACACCTGACAGGCATACCCGAGCATGATGCCCACAAACATGAGGAATAATATTCTATTTAAAAACAAATTCTATACACTACTGCAATTATGTGAATTTATACTGACAGACTCACTGCATGACACAACACTATAACAAGAGGTGATTATCATTTAACCTTATACATTTGTAATATTGCTAAGACCCCTAACCATACGTGTGCCTGTGTCCACCCAGGAGTATAAATGGGCACCAGTAAAAAAAAAAAAAACAAACAAACAAAAAAAAAACATATATGATGGCAAGATAACCTGCAGTGGATTAGCGTGTCGCTTCACGCTACAGAAACAGGGATAAGCTCTGGCCTGATGAGCCGGTAGGCTCAGGTGTAAAAGCCCAACAGACTTTACCTTTTTACATTATTTGACTATTACCAATGTCTATTTACATACCTAATTAGGTCCACATATCTATTATACCCTCTAAGTTTCTTTAACCATGCAAATCTCAGAGTTATACAAGTGTATCCAGTCTATATCCACACAATGTAACCAAATACACAAATATTACCTTCAAATTTAAGAAAATCATCTATACTTGAAATTTCCATCTTTAGAAACAGGGCTCAGAATTCCTTCTTTGCGCAACGCAAATGAAATTCACCAAATACAAGTCAAAGTTGCCGCGAGATTGAGCCTGGCGCAATACAATAATGTGTACATTTCTATGAAAGGATTTAATTTTAATTATAGAATAAGAACATGTGCATATGTATATTTTATGCCAATGAATCAATATGTATAAATAAACATTATTTTTTCATTAATGCACTGAATTACTTTATTGCTTATATTGCTAAACTGTATTAATCTATGAAACTTTTTTGTGTTTGAATGAATTATTACTTGTAACAATTTGTTATATTTGTAAAAGTCTGCGTTTCAATTCCTTTTGAACATGTGAATTGCAACAGGTGAATGTTATAGTATACTCAAATCGCCGAGACTTCCATATTGCTAACCTGTTGCCATAACAAGCAGGTAAAGCATGTGGTTCTGTCACTGTCAGTCAGTATCAACTTTTTACCTACTTTTTCTATTCACAGTACTAGTCTAGACAAATTCTACATTTGAAGACCCTCATTTCAGATTCTGCTTTATGTGACCATGTACTGGTACTGTGTGTTGTTTAACCTGCTTACTGACTGATTCAACTTGTTTGCTGATGAAGAAGCTGAATATTAGCAAGGTTATAACAATAAAGGTAAGGCGTTGACACAAGTAAGTTTTGCTGGCAGCTTGCGTCATGCGCAAGCTATTTTTTCAAAGAATTTCAAGCCCTGCTAGAAATGTTCAAACTCTTTTGGACTCCAGTAGCCTACTAAAAGGTCTAAAAATAAATAAATAAATAGATAGACAGCTCGATAGATAGATAAATAAATAAATAAGCATTGTGTGTTTCCGGTAACCCGACCCTACCTGAAGTGTGAAGTGAAAAATAGAACAAGCCTATGTCAACAGACAACATTATGCCAACATGCACACAGCAAGGCACAGTGAGCCTGGAGGAAGGTAAATATTATTAAAAGCAATAAATGTTCTCTGTAGACACATCCTTAGATCTATGTGTAAGGCAGTGAATTTATTACGCAGTGTTCCAGCTAGGCTATTTATGCATGGCGCAGCGCCATGCCGTTTTCTTTTAGTGCCATGCCTCCACTCAAAAACTCATGTTTTTTTTTTTTTTTTACAACCTCAAGATCCCATCGTTGTCCAAATGCATTATTTTTTAGCACGAATTAAGCAGTACACACCTAGAGTAACTGACTTTGGTTCTGTTTGCACCAAACTGCTAGCAGTCGGTAGCACATGCATGCATATTAATTAATAATTAATGCAAATTAGCTTTGTCAAAGGTATACATTATATTTGATTCAGTGTTTAGATGTCCTCTACATCCTATGCTGGGGCAATTTGGAACAGCCAGTAAGCCTAATGTGCATGCCTTTGGACTGTAAGAGGAAACCGGAGTACCCGGAGGAAACCTACGCAAGCATGTGGACAACATGCAAACTCCACACAAAAACACCCCAGCACGGAACTCGAACCCAGGAACTTCTTCCAAGAACTGAGCTAACCTGCACCAAAATCCAGGCTTTATATGGACCTTAAAATTGGTTTATCTCAGCAAGATGTTCTTGGGCTGAAGTCCTGTGCTTAGTGAGGGCATTCCTGTGTGGGGTTTGCATGTTATTCCATGCTTACATGGGTTTCCGCAAGGTACTTTCATCCTGCAGTCCAGGGACATACATGTGAATCTAACTGGCTGTTCCTAATTGCCCCTAGGTGTGAGTGTGAATGTGAATGACTGTGTGTGTGTTGGCCCTGCAATGGACTGGCAAGCTGTTTAGCATGTACCCAGTCTTCACCCAGACATTGGTGGGATGGGCTCCAGCCTCCCCACGACCCTAAAAACGGATAAAGCAGTTTAGAAAAAGGGAATAGATGAGATTTGAGGAAACCCTACCCAATCTGGTTTTTGCTTTGCAGATACCTAATTTAGGTCAAATGGGAAGATAAGTTCAAGGAGGAATTGTTTTTCATGACTCTTGGAATGAATTGCCCTGGACCAATTTCACACATAGTTAAAAAAAAAAAAACAGCTGAAAAATATTTAAAAATTATATTTGAATCAGATGCAGCACAGTGGTGTATTGGTTAGCACATCCACCTCACAACAAGAAGCTCCTGGATTGAAATCCCAGGCTCAGGCATTTCTGTGTGGAGGTTGCCCACATTAGGCTAACTGGCTGTTCCAAATTGACCCTAGGTGTGGATGGGAGTGTGAATGATTGCGTAGGTGTTGACCCTGTCATGGTCTGGCAAGCTGTTCAGGGTGTACCCCGCCTTTGGTCAATGTCAGCTGACCTCCCAGCAACCCTAGTAGGATTAAGCGGTTTGGCAAATGAGTGACAGACTGATAGAGTGATATTTAAATCACCGATTCAATCAGCTGCTGTAATAAAACTCTGCATTGTGAAAATGTTGCGCTGTAAGTATAGCATGCAAGTGCAGTTGTCATATATGACTACATCAATTCACTGATAAGACATAAATAAATCAGTTATATGGCTTGTTTTTGCATATAACAGTGGAGCTTTCACATGTTGAGGAGATAAAAATAGTAACACACTGACCTTAACTACAACAACTGTACAAGTTATGAATAATTAATCAAGACTCACGGGGTGCTTTGGAATGGGTCTATACACCGAGCATTTTCTAGTGGTATTTAACACTCTGGTTTCTCCTGTTGCTATCAGTCAGGAGAAGAAAGCTGATGATGTGCAGCAGTGACAGAGGAGTTGCAGAAGTAGGAGGAGATCCTGAGTCAATGTTGTCCCACATACCAGTTGGCTGGCATGTAGGCTGATGATTTTTATAGAAGTGACTATAGCTTTGAGCCAAAAAGAGCGTCACTAAAACCCATTAGTATGAATCAATGTATGGCTTACAGTCCACAGCATGGTTCTTATGATGCATGGCCTGGTACAAAATGTCCTATCACATCCTCTCACATTTTAGCACCATTATTAAATGTATTGGAATAACCAATAGTTCAAAATATGCCTCCCCCTGCCAAACCTGACACAAGCTAAATATGGAGGACAGCAAAAAGTTTCTTCATAAGCTTTTTTCAACAGTGGAAGGGTTCTCATCCTCCCACCCTCGCCCGTTCCTGTTGACTTAGACTAAATGTGTTTTGGAGTTACACCATACATGTGTGGGACAGGGTTGAGGTTATCAACCGGAAGCATCAGACATGAAAGAATGGTAGGGTCAATACTTCCGGGTTAGGGTTACTTAAAGATTACGCTACTTGATTAAATGCTAATACTTACTTGTATTAATCAAGATGTCCAACAGTGTAATAAAAACTTGCATTGCATTCATCTCCAATTACCTTTTTATATGCCATCATATATGCATCCATAACTCTTAAGGGACCAGTTCAAAAAAGCTACGATATATTCATTTGTTCATTTTACCGCACTACTTAATCCTACTAGGGTCATGGGGAGGTGGGAGCCTACCAGTTCACCAGTCCATCACAGGGCCAACACACACACAACCACTCACACTCACACCTAAGGGCAATTTGAAACAACCAGTTAGCCTACCATGCACTTCTTTGGAATGTGAGAGAAAACCGGAGTACCTGGAGGAAGCCCACACAAGCAAGGGGAGAACATGCAAATTTCACACAGAAACGCCCTCGCCAAGCACGGGACTCGAACCCAGACTGCTGTAAGGCAGGCTGTAAGGCAGATATGCTAACCACTACACCACCGCACTGCCTGAGCTATGATACATCAATGTTGATTTTAGGGACACTTTAATGTGGTACAAATTCTAGGATTCCACTCACATTACAAAACAGACCCAACTAATCTCACACACTTTTTTAAGCAATTTTAGAAACACTGGAACACATCCAAGTAAAATCTGAGCAGAAATGCTTCTAACTGCATGGAAGAAACCAACCTTGCCTAATTTAAAGAACTAAAGCCTGACCAGCACTTGTACCCACTTTCAAAGTCATAAGGAAAGAGATTGAGAAGTCTGGAGTACAAATGAAGGGTTTAGATGTCCGTATGTGAAATTAATCAAAGCTTCTCACAGTCCCTATGGGAGGCCTTGCTGAAACACATGCTTCTCTCTCGGGCTGTGGCAGCAGACTAGAGACAGACGGCTCAGGAGAAACTGTATCAGAGACAGGAAATGGCCTTTGAAGTGCTGAGAGTGAGGAAATGGAATCCAGGCACAGCTCACAGACTACTAAGATACTCACTCGACAAAACTGGAAGGAGAAAGGCCTTAGAAAGGTGCTCAATGCCTTCAGATCTTATAGTAGCTGTGTCATGACTGTTACTTAAATTTACTTACCCAAAATTCATGTAATAATGCACTGAATCTCCAAAATAAAAGTCTATGTTTGTCATATAGCCTTTCAACTTACAAATAAAAGGAAGATTCAAGTTTTCGAACCTGACATGGAGCGAATTCATGTACACTTACTCGCTCACTCGTTTGCCAAACCGCTTAATCCTATTAGGCACATGGGGAGGCTGGAGCCTATCTCAGCCGACACTGGGAAAAGGTGGGGTTCACCTTGAGCAGCTCGCCAGACCATCATTGGACAAAGTCACACACACACACACACACACACACACACACACACACACACACACACACACTCAAGCCTAGGGGCAATTTAAAACAATCTTTGGACTGTGGAAGGAAACCGGATGACCCAGAGAAAACCCACACAAGCACAGGATAATACATGCAAACTCCACACAGAAATACCCGAGACTGGGACTTGAAACCAGGACCTTCTTTTTTGGGGGCATTTTCCCCCACTTTCTCCCCTAATTTTAGTCGTATCCAATTCCCACCCATCAAGTAGTACCTTCCTATCGTACGACCATTACCAGCCAGTTAGGGGCGTAAGCATGCACATGCCTCCTCTGTGACATTCGATGCTGCCACCCGCCTCTTTACGAACTGCTGCACATGCGTATTTGGAGGTGGCCTAACACACTCTGAGGGAAAGCGCTATCTGCCCCCTCGTACAAATGAGCTCACTGATTGTCTGGTGATCGCTGTGCCATAGTGAGTGTATGCCATAGCTGCCTCCCTCTCAGCCAGTGAGCTCCCATGGACTTCCGGTCACAGATGGCTGTGACATTAACATGAATCTGAACCAGTGATCTCCGGATTGATAGTTGCGCACCTTGTCGATACGCCACTCGGGAGCCGAACCCAGGACCTTCTTGCTGTGAGGCGGACATGCTTACCACTACGCCACTGTCCCACCATGAAATCTTATTGGGATGAACAGTTTTTAAAGGTTGAAATTCTCATGCAGACTCCTAGTAAATTTGTCATACAAATGATTAACGTGATTCATGTCTAGTATCCGTTAAGAACCACTTGTCCATCTATATAAATGATTATGTCCTCTTTAATAGCCCCAATGATGTTATCAGACCATTTTCTTCAAACAACCATGACACTGCCCCTTTTTCAGTACCTGAAATCTACTGCCTTGCATATTACCACATTTTCTAACTTCCAGTACATCTAACTCAGCCCATAAAGGTTTCCGAACTATCTGATGAATTGACAAAGAGAAGCTAAAAGATATTTGCCATAAAATGAAATGGCATCCTAAATTCAGGTCATAAAGCAGCCAATCGGCGCTCTGAAGCTGCAGTTCAACCTAAATCAATCACAGACGAGGAAAATATATTCTCATTCATACCCTGAATGATATGAATATATACGTTTTCCTTCCTCCCAACATTATATGGCTGAAGAATAACTTACTATATTACCAATATGTTGGTACCAAGGACTAGAGCTGAGATTCTGAGCAAGGTTTTTACCACAAAATTTGAAGGTCTGCCCAGAAGGTCTGCATCCAACCATCCATTTGCCAAACAACTTACTCCAACTAAGGTTAAGGGGAGGCTGAAGCCTATCTCAGCCGACTTCATGCAAAGGTAGGGTACACGCTCAACAGCAAGCCAGTCCTTTACAGGGCCAACACAGACAACCATTCACCCTCACACTCACACCCAGGGGCAATTTGGAATAGCCATTCAGCCTAATGTGCATGTCTTTGGACTATGGGGGGAAACTGGAGTGCCCGGAGGAAACCCACGCAGCCATGGGGAAAACATGCAAACTCCACACAGAAACGGGCCTCAAACTCAGGACCATCTTGCTGTGAGGTGGACGTGCAAACACCTATGCCGGCATGCCACCCCAAAATACATCAAAAATACATGAAAACCTGGGGCAGTACATATTGTTATCCTGAAGCTATGGGACCAATATGTCCTGATGTAATGTCCCTTTAAATGACTAACTTTAGATATTTTTTTTTTCCTACAGCTTCTCCACTGACAGTCACTGAAGCCAACACTGTTTGGAAATTGGCTGCCTCAGCTTTCTTCACTGTAGTTATTATTCTGCAGCTTTTCAATACAATCAGCAAGTCAGCCACGTTCCAGCGTTTGATTGGTACACTCGCTGTAAGTGATCTGGCTGGAGAAGAGCTAACATTATAAATCATAATTACAAGACATTTAAAGCTAAAGTAGATGCAAAAATTTTGGAGGTTGATCCATATACAAGGGAACAAAAACATTTGGACAAAATCAGCTGCACTGTGCTACATTAGCGTAATCAAAACCCATCCCAACATAGGATGCCACTCAAAATGTGCCTGCCTCGAAATGCATCATGTGTGGGTACTAAGTATTAGAGCATCACCAGAGCAGCATTCACTCGGGCATACAGATTCGTCATAATCAGTTTAAGGGAAGCAGACGATATTTGGCATATGTTCCCATCATGGTTAAAGATTCTCTGTTCCCTCAGGGAATCTGTGAGATGTTTCAACAAGTGCAGTGCAGTCTGCTGCCATTCAGCCTCCGGGTCCAAGTTAGTGGACCGCATCCTGACCAACTCATGAGCTCTAAGAAGGAGAGAAGTCTGTTCTGCTGCTTTTGTGTCGACCGAGCAGAAAAAGCAGCACAGCAAAAAAGCGACCAGAGCTCTGGCATATTCCCAGGGCTATAGCCGGCGAGCTGTGTTTGCCAGAAGACAGCTTGAGACAGCAGTGCAAGAGCAGAAGGTGGCAGCTTCATCTGGTCACACAGGAGGAAAATGTGAAGCATATGCAACACCACGCGTGGCCAGCACAGCACATCACAGCAAGGGACGTCCCTTATTTAGAGATAATCTGACACATCGTGCCAGCTGAGGCGGATAACTTCTTTACTTCTTTGTGGAAACAAATGCATAATAAACAAGTTCACCTTCATGTTCCTTGCAGTGTGTTTAATGTTTAATGTTAGAACATCTCACACAGATGAATTTGACTCTTTCAGAGCCAGTCCTCATCTGCAATTGTTTAGCCCTCTGGTGGACAAATTTGCAACTGCAGGGCTACATGAGTCCACTGACACATCGTTTTTTTTTACAAAAAAAAAAAAAGAAAGAAAAAAAATAGAAAAAAAATGCATCACTTTCTTTTGAAATCCCTTTTATCAAACAGCATGCAACAGAAAGTCGCACTTAAATAATCCCACTTTGTTAAATAGTCTAGTGCATCTTAAATGAATTGCTTTCCCATGATCATGCAAATGAGGGCACAATCAAAAAGAGTTGATTAAATATCCAGCAAAAGTAGGTAATAAAAAATTAGACGGCTGGACGGTGTCATGGTTACCACAATAAAGTAAAATAATAATAATAATACTAATAATATAACCCACTTCCTTTGTGGGAGCTTTATTAATCTTTAAGCATGACTAGGGACATCCTTAGATGAAATACAACTGAATGACATCATGGTGTTAGAACAGGTGCATGCTACACAAGTGCAGAAAGAGTTTGCAGTGCAGAACTACATACCAAAGGGTTGACATGGCATGTTTTTAGTAGTTTTACTGCATGTAAATCTTAAAATTGTGTTGAAATATCAGCTGAATAAAGGTAAAGTAAAGGTGGTTACTTGTAGACTGTATATTACTTCATCAGAGTTATGCCTGCAGTTTGGTGGTGTTGTTGTTGGTTTTTTTTTAATGAAACAAACAAAAACAAAAATAATTAAACAAACAAACAAAAGTCCAAAATGACAGTCAAAGGGTGACAGCAAGGAAACTGCAACTTAAATATGGAAGGGCATCAAACGTTGCACTTCAACTCACCTTGAGCGGCCGTTCCTCGGGCGCTGAACACACTTGCTATCAAAGTGGCCACATACCAAATCATAGTACTATTGCCAGCCAGTAGGAGAGCTCATCATATCTCAAAGTGCCCCCTTTCTATAAATCAGTCACAGACGAGCCCCCGGGATGCTAGACGCACTGGCAGCTGCTGAAATCCTTTCACTCATGCCCTGCACCCTTTCCTCCGGCGCTTCCCTTCATTCTCTCCCTTCTTTCTCTCCCTTCTTCTTCCCTTTCTCTTCTTTTCGCATCCTTATCTCTCGCTCTCTCTCTCTCTCTCTCTCTCTCGCGCTCTCTCTCTCTCTCTCTCCCGAAGAGCCTCTGCACCTGCACCAGAGCGACGCGGCCCGACGCGTCTTTAGATAGTGACGCCGGCGTAAAACCAAACCCCAGAATTTAGCTCGTGGACACCGCCCCCGCTCGAATGTCATTGGTAGACGTGGGAGGACCAAGGGGCGTGGATTGGCTACCGCTGCGTCGCTCCTGAAGTAAAAACGCGCTCAGCCTCCGCTTCAAGGTGAGTTGCGGCGCGGAAGCGCTCGGCGCCGCAGTATCATGCGCAATAGCGGAGACGCGCGACTCGCAGCCCCGTGTCGCCTCCGCGCATCTGCTGTTAAAGAGCCCTGGACGCTGCTGGACAAGAGCCGGTCACTTCATTGATGGACCAGTAGTCTGAGGTCTTCGCTCGGATCCGGTGCGCATCAGGAACGATCCGCGTCAGCACTTTACGCACAGACTCTGCGGCACTGACCGCGTCACATCAAGTAAAAGTCGCACCTGCTCTGGCTTCACACGTTTTCCTGCCCACGTGGGTGCACGTTTTACCTCCGATCACGTCGTTGACATGATGTCATACAGCACAACTTGAGTTCACGTGCAGTTTTAGTGGAGCACGTGGACTCACGTTGCTCAAAATCATAGTGATCACGTGAACTGGGTGTGATTTTATTTCTATAAGGGACTTGCCATTGTGTTTGTATGTGTTGATACTGGATTCAAAAAGTTTTATTATCATTCATTCATTCATTTATTTATTCGCCGATCCGCTTAATCTTACTAGGGCCACAGGGAGGCTTGCGCCTCTCTCAGCCGACTCTGGGTGAAGGTGGGGTACACCCTGAACAGCTTGTCGGTCCATCGCATTGCCAACACACACAAACTCATACCTAAAGGCAATTTGGAACAGCCAGTTAGCCTAATGTGCATGTTTTTACACTGTAGGAGGAGACTGGGGTACCCAGAGGAAACCCACGCAAGCACAGGGAGAACATGCAAACTCCACACAAACACAAATGCCAAGCACAGAACTCGAACTCAGGATCTTCCTACCATGAGACTGATGTGCTAACCACTATGCCACCATTATTATTTTAGGGATTTCCAGGCAATAAAAAAACTTCATGCATAACAGTGAAAATATATTACTGGGTGTACAAAGGTCAATGGTGTAGTGGATAGGGTGCTGAGCTCATGATCGAGAGGTTGTGGGTTCGAATCCCCGTTAGACTCCCACCGTGCTAAGATACCTGGGCAAAGTCTTAACCATATAAGTGTGCCTCTGTCCACCCAGCAATATGAGTACCAGTAAAAAATACTGGGAAGGTAACCTCTGATGGACTAACATCCCATCTAGGAGGAGTTGAACTCCTTGTTGCTTCAAGCTACGGAAACTGGGGATAAGCTCTGGCCTGACGAGCCAGTAGGCTCCGGTGTTAAAAGCCCAACAGACTTACCATTTACCCTAAATCATTATCATAATCATACACCATTCATTCATTCATTATCTGTACCGCTTATCTTCTTAAGGTTAAGGGTCGCAGGGAAACTGGAGCCAATCCCAAAAGCCATGATACTCCCAGCTCTCCAGTCTATTGCAGGGTCAGCACAGACAAACAACCATTCACACCTAGGGGCAACCCAGTATAGCCAATTAGCCTAGTATCCATGTGTTTGGATCGTGAACGCACAAAAATGGGGAGAACATGCACACCCCACACAGAAACGTCTTTAGGGACCACAGGGCTTGAACCCAGGACCTTCTTGCTCTGTGGAAAGTGTGATGAGTGCTTGAGGGAACACCACCATGTCCACGCAAATAACATCACTGAGTTAATAAGCTAAGACCCTCTTATACAATAGGATGCATGTTTTCCTCTTTCATCAGAAAATGCTTTAGCTTTGATTTATTTTTTTATCAGCTTCTTTTAGAGTGCATCAATTATCCTATATGTGATCAGTTATAAATATTTGTACCACAAGAACATGCACATAGCATGAATTTGTATTAATTGTATCCATTTTGTATTAGAGAAATTGCAACGCAGTCCATTTGCAGTAATGTTTTTAATGGGGACCCTGGACTCTTGCCAGTGCTTACTTACTCTAAACATCCCATCGTTTTCTAAGTTTATGGCAAGAGGATTTGACAGTTATCCCAATGCACTGCAGTTTGCTGAATTTTTGTACTCGCCATTTGCAGACTTCTCTTGCTTCCAGGTCCAGTCTACCACCTGATATCATCTGAAGCATTCAGCTAATGATTGTATGGCAATATAAACATAACCAGCTAAAGTTAGTGCATGAAGACATCATTGACAGTGTCAATCAAAGACCAGTGATTGTTTGTATGTTGATCACACACTAAACACCCTGGAACAACTTGCGCCCAGAGTAAGTGGTGCCCACTTTCCTACGTGCTTACAAACAGGAAGCTAGAGGGGGGCAACACACAAGCATCCACTGGAAAAAAAACACCCATCTGCTGCAAAAAGCCTGTGAAACATCCTAATAACCCTGACACTGCTGTACATGCGTAAACCCACCTACTTGCCACCGATTGTATTTAGACAGCAAGTTGTGCCCAGAATGCCACCGCCTGTCCCTGGGCTGGTAAAATGTATTGACTACATTAAATGCAGTCAGAAATGATTACATTACTCAAAATATCAAATGAATTGGATATTAAGCATGTAAGAGTCCTGTGCTCAGTTTCCTAAAGAATATAGAATGAAGGATTTAAAAGGGCTAGCATATTTTGTCTTGTGGGGCCGGTGATGTAGTGGTTAAGGTGCTGGGCTCATGATCGAGAGCTTGTGGGTTTGAATCCCTGTTAGACCCCCCATCATGCCAAGACCAGCGGCACACTTATTCGGAATCAGCAGGAATCAAGCAAAACCAGCCAGAATTAAGAATTTTCAAAATTCGCAGTGACATTCAGGAGGAAATTTCAAATTGACCTAAATTCTTATAGCTTTGTAAGAACACCGTTGGAATATTTAGAATGATTCTTGCACATTCCGGGTGTATTAGCTCTCAAATATAGCTCGAATGTAGTTTGAACACAGTAGAAATATTGAGAATGCTGTTAGAATGCAGGTACTGGTGTGGTTTGGTTGCTGGCCGAATACCGGCTGAAGTCTGGTCGCAAGGTGCCTGGAATGCTGTATGAATTCACCTCGAATGCAGTCAAAAAGCTCCTGAAATTGCTGCTAATTATGGTTCGAACATTCAAGAATTCAAACAGAATGCAGAAATGCTCGAATACTTAAAATGAACGTTGAATGTACTTAGAATGTAACATGAATGTCTCCAGAATGGTCACTGATGGGGTATAAAATGCTGCCGAATGTAACATTTTTCATCAGCATGACGTAATGTTGATTAACCAGGCAGTTCCTCAATTCCGACTGGTGCATTTTTATACAATACGGTGGTGTTCTGAATTACTTCAGGCTTCATTCGAGGACCAATCAGGACGTTCAGACTGCAGCATTTTCCCTTCCTCCACCTTCATGGCTGAAGTGCCCTTGAGCAAGGCACCTAACCCCCAACTGCCGCAATGTGTGGCAGTTCACTGCTCCGAGTGTGTGAGCTCATTGTTAACATGTGTGTGCTCACTATGGATGGGTTAAATGCAGAAGCCAAATTTCCCTTGAAGGATTAATACAGTATATCAGAATCAAAAAGACTGCGAATACAAGTGGCTGAAATGAGCTTCCTTCACAGGGTGGCAGGGCTCTCCCTTAGAGATAGGGTGAGAAGTTCTGTCATCTGGGAGGAGCTCGTAGTAGAAACGCTGCTCCTTCGCGTTGAGACGAGCCAGTTGAGGTGGCTCGGGCATCTGATTAGAATGTTTCGGGCATGTCCAACCGGGAAGAGACCTCAGGGCCGACCAAGAACACGCTGGAGGGACTACGTCTCTCGGCTGGTCTGGGAACGCCTTGGCGTCCCCCTGTAAGAGCTGGAGGAAGTGGCTGGGGAGAGGGACATCTGGACCTCACTGCTTAGGCTGCTGCCCCCACGACCCAACCCCAGAACTAGCGGAAGACGATGAATTTCAGAATCAAAAAATAAAAACTATTACAGCATGTGATCTTAATGTTATATGAGCTGAAATTCCCATGAATCAGCACAATTCATGATCACTGAAGGAACATCGAGTCCTCACAGTGTACTCATGGAGTCATGAAAAAAAAAAGTTCTTGTTCTTAGTCGAATGTCCGTATCAACCCACACTCAATGACACACACTTGCTCAGAGTCCTTGAAATAAAAACACCTCCACCGGAGACACTCAGTGAAATCATATGAGGATTTGAGACTCATTCACTACTCTATTTGGGTTGTGCCATACTTTCAGTACCTACACATGTACAACATTAGTAACACATTCTCACATCTTTAATGCCTTTCTTTTAAACAAGCCTACATATTAACTGAGTAATAATAAATTATGACTCATATGGAGTTTGCAGTTAGATATGTACTATTTCACAAACTTTTCTCCTTCTCCATGAAAGGAAAAAGTGAGGATCTGTGCATTCTGTTTGAGCCCAAACACATAGGTCTGTCAGCTACTTGGAATGCTTGCTACTTAAAAAAGTTTTGCAGTGGGCTAGATTTATAATGTCTCTGTGAAGCCTAATGATCGGTTTTCTATGCGGGGGGGAGAAAAATAAAAATAACAAATGGATTTTTTTGCTGCAAATATGGTATCTCTGTGATTGTATTACTTTGCATACACTCTCAGAATCACTGCTGGGCTCTTGTGCTTGTTTTATGCATTGTCAGATATTTCTCAGAACTCCTGGAAACATGTTTCTGAACAATGATGGGTATTAAAGCAGTTTGAGCTTCTTCTGGCAGTAAACAGCAGGAAGTGATGGGTAAAAGTGAAAGCTGTGTGCTTGTTGAAATAAAATAAGTTCTTTTTAATTTGTCCTCATTGTTGAAATATGAGTACATAGAATTGCGTCACCTAATGTGAAAAATTCCTTTTCAAAGCATGATTCATATGTGTGACTTATCTCGTAATACAATTCTAACTAGAACAGGCAACGGCCACAGAAGAAGACCAGGGAGAAATATAATTTAAAAGAAAAGGGACTAGGAAGACAAGAGAGGGCTCTAAAATCACAAACTGTTCATTTCAAGCAGGGGCATTTATCTAAAGCCCCAACCAAAGATCTGCTAAAGAAACTGCAGTGTTTATCTTGAAGAACTATGGCTTTATTTCTTTCTTGTTTTTCTTTATATGGGTCTATTATTTAATAACATGACAGTAACACTTTGCATAGCCTTAGCATCACAGACACAGCAGGAATTATTTCCTTGTTAATTTTATGTAGCGCTAAATATGCTGCCTTCACGTGATATTGTGCTTTAGGCTACTTCCCACTTTGGAGTCGGAATTACGAGTACATCACTGAAAAAATTGCAGACTCAAGGTTCACGTCATTATTTCCATGACAACTGCTTCCTTATAATATCTTTGCATCCTACCACTGACTAATATCTGATCGCTAAATATCATCGATCTATATCAAGTTACGTGCTCAAGAATTGTACACAAGTACACAAGCAAACAATTGTAAAAAATAGTTCCACTGGTAAAAATAAAGTATTACGTACCGCCCATCACTGATGCTGCTCACCAGACCATCGCATGGCCAACACACACAACCATTCACACCCACACTCACACCTAGGGACAATATGGAACCACCAAATAACCTAATGTGCATGTCTTCGGACTGTGGGAGGAAACCAAAATACCCAGAAAGAAAAACACGCAAGCATGGGGAGAACATGCAAACTCCACTCAGAAACACCCTTGCTGAGAGCGAGCCACAAAGCGAGACTCAAACCAAGGACCTTCTTGCTGTGAGGCAGACGTGCTAACCCCTAGTCCACCGTGCCACCCAATTCAGGAACTCTGATACATTAATTTCTGGATTTCCTACTTAGCATTTCGACTTCGGGGGGCGTTCAAGTGCAATTAATGGGTCTATAACTCTTATTTACCATAAATCCAATAACACATGAAGCCAGCAATATTCCCTGCACAAAAAAATATGTTAACTCTGATGTATACTCTGAGGAAAAAAAAAAATGAGAACCCTTTCTGGCTGTACCGTTATAGTGTATACACTGTATATGAGTTGCATTTAAAAATATTATATATAGAGCTATATATAATAAATATATAGAGCTTGTGCGTTTTCTTCTACTGTAGGTTTTAAAATGGTTTTATATGCCAATTAGACCAAAAGGCCTTATTTATTGTTAAGTGCTTTATCATGGTCCGCATGTTAGATATTGAGACTATTGTGGGAAGACTCTATGGAGGAGGTAATATTCCCATGGGTGCGAAGAAACTAGTAAACACAGAGTGAACTCACATGGGCACTTGGAGAACATGTAATGACCCCACATGACTTCCCACAGACAGTACCCTGAGCTCAGGGTTGAACGAGGCACTCTGGAAATGTAATGCTCATGCCTCTTAAATTTGAATTCATGGAGACAAGGTGAGGTCCACCATTAGAAATGGACTGACTGAAGCTTCATATACTGTAACTCTCAGAGACGATAAATAATATGTAGATTAAGACACTGCCTAAAAGCGGAGCTCCCAAATGATTTCCCTTACTTGCCAAGTTTTTGGTGGGAACTCTCAAACCCCATACATGTATCCTACATATACCAAGATTATTTCATTGTAATAACTTGTTTATAGAAGGGAATAAAAATGAGGTAGCGAAAAACACAATGTTAGTGTCAACATGTAAAGTACACAATTTAGAAACCGTAGCTTTAGAGAACATTTCTATAACACAAGAATATCATTAGTTGTTTATTTATTTCACATCATTAACGATGACATCACATCACGTGACCCAAATATTATACATCTCTTGTTCTTTTTATGCTCTCCCAGAAAAATTATCTTACATTTCTTCCTTTTTGAGAATATATTTTCAAAGAATAACACAGGGTTCCAATTGTGTACACAAACACCTGAAAGACGGAGGATGGAGGAACGGACGGACGTACGTTATAGGTTTTTCTTGACATTCCACAAGCAACTCGACGGTTAGACGCTTTTTCCTTATCAATGGTGCTTCGCTCACGCGGCGCAAGCTCCACTATGACTGCTGTTTTTCTACCCCATCACCAGATTTGCGTTTTTCAAAAGAGCAATAAATGGTTCTCAAGGCAGTTTGTCACTTATCCTTTGTGCAATGTGGACTACTTCTTTTCCATAAAATAATAACTGCTGGTGACTTAATAAATAGAAAGATCACAAGTGAACCTATTCACAAGTAACACAGACTTATGGGCCAGTCACTAAAGCTCAGTTTTATCAATCCTATATATAGTATATCACTATAATGTAGTCGTCAGTGTTCTCTACACCACAACCAATCAGAATTTTACAAGTACTATTGACCCTTGGATTCTAATTATTTTTGGAGCCTAGCAATATTCATCAGATAAATTGCAATTGATTGACCTCTGCATATCCAGTCAAGGGTATTGATTCTTCAATCAGAAAGACAAATTGAGTTTCTCTTACATGCTCTGTATGCTGATCTGTTATATACTGTACAGTTTGTATCACGCAACCACACTTTAATGTTATAGCACATTTATTTGTAATTTTAGCTGAGCAAAATGTCACCTTTTATATGAAAAATAATGTGCTAATCTTTCATAGTGGACTGACAGGATAAATGTATATTTTTTATCAACTCATCCCATGTCACAAAGATTTAGACTGACTTTTAAAGTGTCCGAAATGTTTTTTGTCTTTAAGCTTGATCGGTAAGTTATTGGCTGAAATAAATAATCAACAAGGCCAACCTTCTGCAATCCTTAAGTTTCACATTATTATTCAGTTATTCCTGAAGCATATTCAGTAACTATTATCAATTATTCAGTAAGTCATAACACAGCAGATTCAGCTGCAGGTACCAGCTTCGGAATAAAATATAAATGCAGAGTTTAATATGGTGGTGAGGTCTGAGTCACCGGTCAGCCTGTTGCAGCCGAACACGTACTATTTCCCAAGGTCATTTATATCTTTCTTTCATAATTAGTACATTCAGCTCTCAGTACCAAGGAACAGGGGATGCTGGCAGCCATGACAAACCTTATGTCCGAAGAAGGAAGGTAGCAGCTTGAATCTAATTCTTTGTTCATGCTGTAGGATTCTAAGAAATTTCCAGTGTCCTAGTTAAAGCATTCCATTTGACATCCAGGTGACATCCAAATGAAAAGCTTGTCTCCAAGACCAAACAGACTGGCATGCAGAAGAAACCCATCATTATCAAACTGCTTTCTTTGTTGCACCATGTTCCTGGAGAAAAAAACATTTCATTTCAATCTCTACAGGCTATACAGAGGAATGACAATGAAATACAACCTAACTTGGCTTGAAGCTACTTGACTTGGCTTGGGGATTTTGTTCAGGTTCTCTGGTTACCTCATACTGTCCAAAAACATGCATGTAGGCAGATTGGCTATACTAATTTTCCCCTACATTTGAAGGTGTGGGTGGCATGGTGGCATAGTGGCATTTCTGATTCACAGAAAGAAGGTCCTGGGTTTGAACCCCGGGCCCAGTGAGGGGGTGTTTTTGTGTGGAGTTTGTATGTTCTCTGGCGTGCTGTTCATGGTGTACCCCGCTTCTGCCAAGAGTCAGCTGGAATGGGCTCCAGCCTCCCTGTGACTTTAATAAAGGATGAGTGGAATATGAAATAAAATAAAACATAAAGGTGTGTACAGATAATGCTGTGCAATTGACCGGCGTGCTATCTTTTGTATAAGGAAGATGACTGAAATTCAGGAAGATGTTCCTTTTAGACATTCTCAAATTCTGCTATTATAGTGTTGCCTTTCCATTTGCTAATTTCAGATAGGACAGAATCCTAAAGCAGGAATAGAATAATTTCCACCCAACCTTGTTTAACAAGCAGGACTTAAGGCTCCATCCAGAAATTAACATCCCACTATTTACAGGTTTATACATCTGCCTTTTTTGTTATGCAAGCCTGAAATACAGCTACATATGAGAGACATGGCCATTAAACATTTATGCCACAAGACTAACCTAAAGTAAATCATTATGTTTACCCACTTTATTGCTGGTACAACATAACCAAGGCAGTAATGAAGTGTCAGACTTCTGAAACCTCCATAACTAGTTTTAGTAGTGACAACATGATCGCTTGCTGTGTTGGTTCATTATTCAAGGTTTATTGACAAAATTGAGCAAGCACTACATCCAGCTGCAAAGGAAAATATCCTGATCTGCTTTGGGATGCAATTGATAAATGTAAATGTGCTTCCAGCAGTAGAATTGAAGAGCTTTTGAAAAGCTCTCCAGTCATCATGTCATTCTGTGTGAGGCATTCTATAGCTTGTAGTTGTTTATTTAAAGCTTTACTGTCATGCACTTGTCGTCTTCAACCATAGTCAACCCAGTTTAAGCCTCATTCTTAGTGCTTTCAGGTTTACAAGGTGGAAGAACTACAGCATGCCTACATAGTAGCCGGTTCAGCGGGCAGAGCGAAAGCACCGGGGATCAGCTCCATGTGTACACAGTTAGGCGGCTCAAAGCATGACACACTTATGGAGAATTTGACTTCATCCTGGGCTCATAAACGCTTAGCCACATTTGTATATTCATGGCTGAAGTGCCCTTGAGCAAGGCTCCTAACCCCCAACTGCTCTCCGTGCACCCCAATTACTGGTTTACTAATAAACTTTAAGGTAAATAAAGTTTCAGTTCTGCTCCAATGCTCTGATATGATGTCAAGCTGACTAGTGCTCTAAAGGCTATACCTTCAACTGCAACAGAAGATCAACCAGTGTAATCCAGTGAAAGCTCTAAAGAGAGAGGGAGATCAAGAAGGTTAAGTGCTACTGATGTTTTTAATGTTATTTATAATACAGTACAGTCCATATTAAAATAAAACCTTTTCAAATAAGTCAGCCAAGCCAAAGTAATCTCTCTACAGTCTGACTCGGGCAGAGCAAATAATTACATTGTCAATGGCTTGTAAACCTCAATCCAGTTATCCAAGGCAAGCTTGGCATCAATCATTTTGAATTTGAGGAGACGGAGGGGTGAAAGTAGGTTGTCTGTGGACTGGGTGAAAACGACTCTAGCTCACTGACTGCTAGTATGTGGAAATTGTCACCGCTACCACTGGATCACCAGTATTCAGGAAGAACAAGAGTCCCTATGCACAATACAGAAATTACAAAGTAAACATGCATAAGTTTTTCCAATGAGAATTCTGGATGAAATTGGAGATTCAATCAGGAGAAGAAACATTTACCACACCCCTAAACGTCACATCTTGACGTCCCAGACTGGTCTCCCCATATTCAACGCTGTGCGAAGCGCAACATATGGCCATATTCCATCAAGCGGCCGCACCATCTAGCCTCTCACACAGCAAAGACTGTCTGCAGTGGCTCTCAGTGCCACCCCTAGTACTGCACAACGCAGTACTAATCTAGGGGACCAAACCCCCCCAAAAAAACAAAAAAACAAGCCCACTGACCATTTCTTCCTCTGTCTCCCTTATCATGTCCTCCCAAAGCCACAAGGACCCTGCAGCTCCGATCAGTTAAGATCTACTCGCAACCAGTTAAAATAGGCTGCTGGATTGTAAGAACTTTGTCTGACACAAACACATCCAAGCATCAGGCTCCAGAGCGCTAAACAGCTCTAGTGGCACAAGAACTGAAAGGCCTTCACATCAATATTGCCTGTGATAATTTACTTAGCCAATGAGTTCCACCATCATCAAGAGGTTGACGGGGACCATAAGAAGAAGAAAAAACCCAACTGTTTGATTGTCTCAGCCTTTTAAAAGCTTGGGACAAGCTTTACAGTCTGACTGGCTCTTCACATGACATACCTAAGTTTCTGTGCTATTTTCAAATGTTTTTGGAGAAATGTCCATTTAAACTTGTGTCTAAACAACTAGTGGTGAAAAAATGATGCTTGATGCTTTTTTGTGGGATGTCCCATGTAATGGGCAGACCACTCACTTAACGGTGCACCACTCGGCGGCCAGACTCCGTATCCATCTGTCCCACTGTCCTTCTGTTCTCTGTCTCTTTGTTCTGATGTCACGTAACCTACACAGTGATCGACACTCATATACAAACTGTGAAAGTCCTACATACTCAGTGATGATGTCCCAGAAAGGGGAACTACCAGTTTGAGACATCCCACTTGCAGAGCACTGCTTCTAGTTTACCCTGTGAAAGTAATGGTTCCTTCCTTGAATTTATTGATTAAAAGTCTGTTTACAACATCTGTTCACTGAAAATTGCTATATATAGTGGGGGAAAAAACTGCTACCCTGCTACTGCTCACAGCCATAAAGGCAATAACATATGCAAGCATACATATAATACACAAAATCTTACACATATGTAATATATGTTAGCACAGGAACCTTAAAGATGTACAAGCAGTATGTAGTATATAAAGATTATCTGATATATACGTAGGCGTTTGGGGGGGTTGGGTGATCTATTTCAGACTTTAATTAAATAATAATAAAGGAAGCCAAAGTAGGGAAACTATAGATCTGGGGTAACATGAAGCATCTTCATATTTAAAACTAAAGTTGCAGTGTATTAATGGTCAACATTCATCTAAAATACTTTACAAACAAGTGCCAATTTAAACATGCTTCTGAATTACAAGCCTTTTCTTCATATGTAGGCATTACCTCTGCGTCTTTAACGTCCTAGAATAAGCAATTTTAAAAGGCCACTGCTTACATAAAATTACATGGGCTGTCATTCTCTACTAAATATTTACAGACAATAATATCAATGAGACTATACACAGTTTAAGATGGAGCCCTGCTGAGAAAGTGCATTTTTTTTCTTTCTTTTCTTTTCTTTTCTTTTTTTGTGCATCAGAAAAACTTTAGACTGGCTGAGTTGCAGTCTATAATCTTTCAAGCTTAAATCACTGATATTTTGAAATGTCAAACTATAATTCAAATGAGCAACTCCAGTGTCTGAAATAAACTGTAATGGATTCACAGATGCACGAACACGCACACACACGAACAGTGGCGTTTCAGTTCCCAGGAAAGCACCTCCCAGCGTTAAATTTCCAAAGCTCTCATGACTACTGACATTGCTGAATATTGATTATTGATTTTCTCATAATTATCTTAATAATGATGCACCACTGGGTGGCCAACTAAACTATAAAATAAATCAGCACTGGTTTTGCACTGAAGGGTTTATTTGTAATTATTTCCATATTACAGATGGAGGTTGAAGGTTGGCATGGTAGCAGAGTGGTTAGCACATCTGCCTTACAGCAAGGTCCTGGGTTTGAATCCTGGGCTTGGGTGCATCTGTGTGGCGTTTACATGTTCTCCCTGTGCTTGTGTGGGTTTCCTCAGGGTACGCTGGTTTCCTCCAACAGTCAAGGGCATACATAGGTTAACTGGCTATTCCAAATTGCCCGTACGTGTGAGTGGGGGTGTGAATGGTTGTGTTTGAGTTGGTCATGCAATTTTCTGGTGAACTGTTCATGGTGTACACGGCCTTCGCATAGTGTCCAGCTTCCCTGTGACCCTAATAGGATTAAGTGGTTCAGCAAATGAATGAGTGAGAAATGGAGGTTGAGGTAAGGTGAAGAGTTAAGGGTATGAGTGTGGGGGTGTTTGCAAGAAGATACTGTGGTTCATTGCCATGCTTGGGAGAAGGGTTTGTCTCAGGAGAAAGGAGAGAATGTGTTAGGGCAGCACACTCCAAACAGTAAATCATTTTTCATTTCTGACACAAAGCCTGTATGTAGCTCTCTTATTCTTTTCAACAAGGGCTCATGTAATTACCACATTTGCTGCTTCTATTAACGTGTGGCCACTTCTTGAGTATACGTCTTTATTGTACCCTTAGGAGAAGCATTGCCGATAATGACATTAAGAGAGCTGCTTATTAAATGTATTTATGCCACAGAGCTGTTGAATGATCTATTATAATTGGTCACAATGGATTTATTGATTTGTTTAACAGCAGCTCTGACAGTAGTGCTGACTGTAAGGTGCAGTTATAGGAAAATACATTGCTTATTGTTTTCTTACATAAAGAAGCATGCACCGTCAAAGTTAATTCCTTATGTTTACTTTTTGTTATGTGTTATGTGCTTTCTATGAGAAACTACATTTATGCCATGTCGTCATTATTGAATGAAGATCACGGACGAATCATGTAAGATTGATTGATAGATAGATGATTCTGTGGAGAAGGAGCAGCTTAGTAATGCATCGTTCAGTGTCCTTTATGTGCTTACATTCAAGTTAGTAAGTTCTGGAATGTGCACAAGGGTGATCTAGGGGAAACGTGACAATTTCCACTCAGGCAATAAGCTGTCATGTCCTATATGCTGATGTTGAGATGATAGACGAGAGAGGATAGAGGGCAAGTCTGTCAGTGTCGCTTATTGTATGTAAGAACTCCAAAGGAGAGTGTTGTTATTTTCAGCACATGCTAAGTATCAGGATTTAAATTCATCGGTAGCTAATGATAGTTACACATGTATAATTAAAATGACAGCAAAACGCTCTGGCATATGTGCATTTGGAGCAATAATTTAGGTTCCTCTAGGTTAGTATAGGATACTGTAATACACATCAAATGTCTTATTTTATTAAATACATTTGTTTGCTTTTGCTTTTGCTTTTTCTTCTTCTGCTTGATCCGGGGTCGGATCATGGGGCAGCGGCCTAAGCTGTGAGATCCAGACGTCCCTCTCCCCAGCCACTTCCTCCAGCTCTTCTGGGGGGACACCAAGGCGTTCCCTAGACCAGCCAAAAGACTTAGTCCCTTTAGTCTGTTCTGGGTCGACCCTGGGGTCTCTTCCCGGTTGGACATACCCGAAACACCACACCAGGGTGGCATTCAGGAGGCATTCTAATCAGATGCCCGAGCCACCTCAATTGGCCTCGCTCAACACAGAGGAGCAGCAGTTCTACTCCGAGCTCTTCACGGATGGCTGAGCTTCTCACTCTATCTCTGCCCCGCCACCCTGTGAAGTTCATTTCAGCCACTTGTATCCGCAATCTTGTTCTTTTGGTCACTTCCCAATGCGAATGACCATAGATGATGATGATGATGATGATTATGCTTTTTTTTAATCACCCTGCACTATGAGTTCACTGGAAGGATAAATTAAACTGTGTAATAGTTATGACTGCCACTTAGTGTTCCATGTTCCATGGCCCATGTATGACAATTGTCTCAAAAACTTATTTATAAAAAGAAAAGATTTACAGAT
The DNA here is from genome assembly GCA_030014195.1 of Neosilurus mollespiculum. Classification (NCBI taxonomy): domain Eukaryota; kingdom Metazoa; phylum Chordata; class Actinopteri; order Siluriformes; family Plotosidae; genus Neosilurus; species Neosilurus mollespiculum. Next base: position 8,946,177 of record JAQMYF010000026.1, on the reverse strand, counting down.
TAAAGTTATACATTATGTTTCACACACACACACACACACACACACACACACACACACACAGAAATATATGTATATATATTCTCACTTACTTATTTGGTGAACCTCCTAATCCTACTAGGCGTATCTGCACCAGTCTCCCTGCGTAAGGCGTGAGGTGGCACTGGACGAAGGCGGAGTTCACCAGACCATGACAGGGCAACACACACGACTATTCACACTCACACCAAGGGGCAATTTGGACTATCCAATCAACCCAATGCGCATGTTGTTGGACTGTGGGAGGAAACCAGAGTACCTGGAGGAAACCCACACAACCACAGGGAGAACAAACTCCACCCAGAAACGCCGGAATCGAACCCAGGACCTTCTTGCTGTAAGGCGGATATGCTAACCACTATGCCACCGTCACCCTGGGTGTGTGTGTGTGTATATATTTATA
>JAQMYF010000026.1:8904812-8920643 GCA_030014195.1 Neosilurus mollespiculum | reverse complement strand
ACACACACACACACACACACACACACACACACACACACACACACACACACACACACACACACACACAACCATTTACAGTCACATTCACACCAGGGCCAATATAGAACAGTTAATTAGCCTAATGTGCATGTTTTTGGACTGTTGGAGGAAGCCAGAGTACCCAGAGGAAGCCCATGCGAGCACGGGAAGAACATGTAAACTCCACACAGAATTGACGTCACCGAGCCTGGGACTCAATTTCAGGACCTTCTTGCTATGAGGCAGACACGCTAACCACTTAGCCACCGTGCCACCCTACTTAAATGCTCTTATATGTTATATGGCATTATATGGCATTTTCACATGGTCAAACCGGAAGGCTATTGGAAAAATATCTTGTGGACAGATGGGTCCAAAATAAACTTTTTGGTTTGAATGAGAAGCGTTATGTTTGAATAAAGAAAAATACTGAATTCCTGCATAAGAACCTTATCCCATCTTTAAAACATGGTGGTGGTAGTATCATGGTTTGGGCCTGTTTTGCTGCATCTGGACCAGGATGGCTTGCCATCATTGATGGAACAATGAATTCTGAAATTATAACAGCAAATTCTAAAAGAAATGTCAGGATATCTGTCCATGATCTGAATCTCAAGAGAAAGTAGGTCATGCAGCAACACAATGATTCTAAGTCATTCTACCAAATAATGGTTAAAGAAGAATAAAGATAATGTTTTGGAAAGGCCAGGTTAAAGTCCTGACCTTAATCTAATTGAGATGTTGTGGAAGGACCTGAAGCAAGCAGTTTTTGTGAGGAAACCCACCAACATCCCAGAGTTGAAGCTGTTTTGTACTGAGGAATGGGTTAAAATTCCTCCAAGTCGATGTGCTGGACTGATAAACAGTTACCGGAAACATTTAGCTGCAGTTATTGCTGCAAAACGGGGTCACACCAGATACTGAAATCAAAGGTTCATGTACCTTTGCCCCTCACAGATATGAAATATTGGATCATTTTCCCCAATAAATAAATGACCAAGTAAAATATTTTTGTCTCATTTATTTTACTGGGTTCTCTTTATCTACTTTTAGAACTTGTGTGAAAATCTGATGATGTTTTCAGTCGAGTTTATGCAACTTTCATGCACCTCTGTATAACATGGTAAGAACCTACTATGCTTTGGTGTGTAAATGGATTCACTGAGTGTTCTAGTTTCCTGAAGATGCCTAACAATTATGGAGTTTTCCTTCTCCTAGATGGGCTGGTGGTTGGTGTGGTTGGTTTATGGCCGTTTTTGGTGCGCTGGTGGCCATCTTGAAAAAAATGGGGCCATATTGGAATGGCTAGCACTTTTTTCTCAAATAGTGACTTACAAAGTTTATTCATACCAAATTTCATGCTTGTATCATGAACTGAATGATTCTGGACAAAAATCACATTTAGCTGCTCCCTATTTGTGTGCTGTTCCCACACATCATCTACTATTCTAGGCAAAAGCCCCCAAAAAATGTGACTTTGCACCCAATTTATTAGCACTGATTATTTTTACATGCTCCTGTAGCTGCACAGCGCAGTGATGCCATCACCGAGATGGGTTCTACGCTGTCTCAGCTTTAAAGCGATGACTTCTGTAGCCTTCACACCCTTGATATGCTTTTATGTCTGTAGCCTTCTCACACACATCTGTCCTCTAGGGTCTCAGACACATGTCTTTTCTCACCTCATTCCAAAGATTTGTAAGACAGAACCTAAAGAATTTTATGTAGTATCTCTAGTCGGACTTCAGAATAATGATTGCTAGTGATTCTGTAATGGAGTGCTTTCTAGAGACCTCCTAGCCTTCTTAAATTTCATTACAACGAGTAAAAAGTGACTGATTACAAATGATTAATCTATTTACTTTACTTTTCAAGGTAAATCAGTACTATGTAGAATTTTCCACTCACGAATATTCGCTTCTTCTTCCTTAGCAGAGGAATACCTTCTGTTTTGCATCGTGGCTTCACACACTTGTCTTTTGACTCAGTAATGCTGTTTTTATAAAATAAAAGAACAAGCTGCTCCACATCTCTATATCCTTGGGGTGGGGGTTTGTAAGGTGGATGTTACTGCTGTCGTTTTTAGGCAGCTTTATAGTTAACAGTGCGATATACAGTCTCATAAACGTTATAAGCACAAACGCTTAAGGTACGGTAAGTTTGAGGTGAGTGTTGGAATCATGATAAATGAATGCTAAACCACGTCACTGTAGGGTATGAGCCTTCCCAACCTGCAACATTTCTCCCATAGCTCCAGTGCAAAACTAAAGAAATAAGCATGTCATCGCTGATAAGCAACATCTATTTGCGGTTAGGGAATACCCACTCATTAATTTGCCGAACCGCTTACTCCTACAAGGGTCGCAGGGCTGCCTATTTCAGCCAACTCTGGGCGAAGGCTGAACCCTGAACAGTTCACCAAACCATCGCAGGCCAAAACACACACAACCGTGCACACGTGCACTCACAACGAGGTGCAATTTGGAACAGCCGATTAGCCTACTGTGCATGTCTTTGGACTGTGGGAGAAAACTGGAGTACCTGGAAAAAACACATGGAATTTGGTTGCTTTAATCTTGCACAAGTGCTGACCAGATTACACTACGTCCTACTGGACCTCAGCACGCACCTACCAGAACTAAGTATCTAAGCAGGCTTCCCAAGGTTGTGCAGAAACTGTGCATTGCATATCCATAGTGCCCCATGTACTGTAACACCACTCAAGGCCAGGCCCCGTTCCATATATATATAAATGGAATCTGCTGCATGGCCTTATAGGGAAAAAATATTTAGTTCATTAAAAATATTGTCAGTGTGGACCCATGAAGGCACGCACATCTTAATAAAAAATACTGAAGGTATCGTTTTCATTTAATTTATCATTTGGATCAACAAAATTTTTTACATTTTTGAACCAACTGCCTTTAAATCCATCACTTTTAGTCAGCTTACCAGCCAACTACAGAAATGTTTGTTGTAAGATCACAATAGTGTCGCCAAACTAGGGGGGGAAATTCTGTTTTAGTGTGCCAGCACTTTATTTATTTATTTATTTATTATTTTTTTTTGGATGACATTTAATCTTGCGATTGTAAACACGCAACTCAGTACATATCAGCCTGTAACAGTCTAAGGAACAACTCTCTCTTTCTCTCTCTCTCTCTCTCTCTCTCTCTCTCTCAAACACACACACACACACACACACACACACACTGAGCTGTGTGTCTAATCACAAGGTAAATGTCATTAATATATTTGTTATTGTTCTTATTATTTGATTGCTTTGTGTTGAATCAGCCTGAAAAAAGAAGAAAGAAAGAAAGTAAGAAAGATAGAAAGAAAATTATTCTGACATTGACCACTTCACCTGATCTGATTATAAAAAAAAACAAAACCCCGTAGTATTAATAGGCTGTAATTTATAACAACAATTCTAAACTCTAGCCCTGATCTAGCTCAGTAATTTATAAAACTAGTGTGAAGCTAGAAGTAGAGTTGTGGTATACAGGAGTGGAGAACATACAACTGGATGGAATTCCCATTAAAAGTGGCCTCTTAATTTTTTTTCCATGGCTGTATGTCTTAGGACAGCCTTTTTGAGAAAGAACAGACTTAGAACCTATAACCTCCACTAGATGGCGCTGATTAACCAGCTTTGAGAGACCTTCCTAGAGTGGACTAAAAAATCTCACTGATGAAATTAAAGTGTACTTCTAAAGCTTGCAGCCAGGGATTATTTAACTGAAAAATAAATGTATTACTGTATATACACTCTGGCCAAAATTGACCTACATAAATATAAGGGTTATAAGTGTGCAGTAATATTCTGGGTATTTATTGGAGCCACTGTGCTTTTTAGCTACAGACAATTCTACTGGAAGAAAATATTAGGGTCAAGGTTTGGATTAAACCTTGTCAATATTCCCTCACAGCTCCAGGGTTGCCAGCTGGATCCTGAATTAAGCTTACTGTCAGTGTTGAACCTCACATGAGTGTCAGTATGGGCTCACTTTGGGTTTTCTAGTTTCTTCCCACTTCCCAAAAACATGTCAGTAGGTAGAATGAATAACATAAATTGCATGTAGGTGTAAATGGGGATGTGAATGAGTGGGTGCATGATGCCCTTTGTGGGACTGACATCTCATAAAGGGCATATTGCCTCCTGCCACTTAGTGTTCCAGGAATTGTCTCCAGACCCAAGATTGATTGATTGATTGATTGATTGATTGAAGGATTAATAAAGAAGTTACAGCCCAAAGAAGGATAGGGAGTCATGTATGTAATGCATTCTTAAGTTATTTATCTATTCATAGTATACAACAATGTCTTCAAAGAATTATAAAGTACCGAAACATCACCTCATCCATTCTCTGTACCATTTATCTGCCAGGGTTACATATGAGTGGGAGTCATTCCTGGGCAAGTTACCAATCTATTGCAGAGATCTTCAAACACAGAGATGAATAACAATTCACACTTGCATTTGCACTTCTGGGCAAATAAAGGAAACCAGAGTACCAGAGTACCTGAAGGAAACCCACACAGACATGGGCAGAACATGCAAACTTATTCTATGTCACAGTGCTTTTTAAAGCAGAGCACAGCAAGAAAATACCATACACATTCTTAGCACATTCGTAGCACAGGATAGTAAATGATACAAAGTGCAAACCGGAGTGTTTTGCCCTAATTCCACTGCTGTCAGAGTGATTTGTTCAGAGCATGCCTGCTGGCAGTAGGGAGGCGGCTCTGTGGTTCAGTACTGACTTTAAAGGAATAGACTGCCCTAAAACACATTAATTGGGTTTATATGGGAGGATTTTTTGTAATTTTGATGCTGATTTTTGAGTCGGTACCGTATTTCATTAGTCCATTAAAAAGTTATTGCTGTGCTGTCACACTGTGTAATACACAAGGAGACTTTATGATTATAGATCCAGCTGGATTAAACACCTCCACCTGATTAGAGCATTGCTATTGACATAAATATGAGAATTTATTATTGCCAGTGATGTCTAAGCTTCATATTCTCTTATGGAATTAGATATCAGAAACTATGATGTTGGCTATACAGATTTTACAACAGAGGGTTTACAATTCTCGTCTTAGAACAAAAAATGTAATAATAAACTTGTAGTTTACAGATATGTAAGTAAGACACCCAGATTTATCATGGAGAGACCAACCGGAGCCAAAGTATCTAAAACAATAAAATGTTTGAATATTGTGGTGTATTAATACTCTATTATCACAATAATAGCATGACAAACTACATCAATGTACCAATTTTTCTTTATTCATCTATTTTTCTGATAAAAACCACAAGGTTTTGTTGACAAATTGCTGCATGCTACAATACCTAGCCATACATCTCTATAATGGGAATTTTTTCCATACTTCTTGGGCAAACACAAGTGTTGTGGGCTTGAACTAAACGAATTTGGATTCAACTTAGACAGGAGTCACAAATCTTCTGACTTTTGACTTGGCATCATTAACAAAGACTTCCATCTTATCTTTGACTTTAAATTATGTGTTGTGACTTTACTTTTGACTTGACAAGGCTTGATACCTGTTCAAAACCAATAAACAAAAACTAATTTTAATACATTTCTAAGTGTGCACTGAAACAACCTGTCTGCTAATCAGCATCAATCTTCATTTCTTAGATCAATATTTAACCGTAAAGACAGCCAATCAGCTCAGAAGACTCATTCACCTACAAGACCCATGAACTTTGTGGTAGCCATGCTTTCATCTCTGTAGATTTCACACACAAAGACTGTTATATATTTAAAAAAAAAAAAAAAAAAAAACAGCTGCAACATGTAGAACCTGTGGTTGAAGCATAGTTTTCAACAATTTTGTTCAAAATTTGACAGTGCACAGTGTAAATCCCATGGCAAATCTAAATTGGTGTAAAATAGATGGGTATACCTGGTGTATATCATGTGACGTTTAATTGAAATATTAAGGTTTTTGTAGTCAAAGACTTTCAAATAACCAAAAATATGCATTTCCAAAAGGGAGCACAAATAGGGAGAATATATCGACAGCAGGCGGCATGGTAGCATAGTGGTTAGCACATCTGCCTCACAACGAGAGGGGTGAGACTGTGCTGACTGGTCAACACAGATTTGGTTTAGATGCATTCTTTTTAAGCTCTATGTCCCTCTAGCTATTGCAAAATTTAGCAAGAAATGTTACATTCCGTTAAATCAGGGATGTCCAACCTTGTCCGCAAAGGGCCAGTGTGAGTGCAGGTCTTCACTTCAACCGAGTATTAGCCACACCTTCCACCTGTTTCAATCACTGATCACACAAAAGCCAGGTTTCAGCCATCTTGATGAGACCACCTTGCATTAAGATCTCAAAATGGAGCCGATGAAAGCCAACACAGCACGAAAACCCTGAAAATTTTACTGCTGTTATACCTCATATTCATATAACTTTACCAATAATTTCACTGATGTTTGTAATTAATTGAACAAAAAATAAATAAATATAAAAAGTTCTGCATAGCTAAATTTGCTATTTCATGCTATTTGAGTATAACTTTCAACAGAAAGGTGGTCTCACCAAGATGGCTGCCAACCGGCTTCAAAATTGAAACAAAATCAAATTTAAATTTTTATTTTTTTTTTTTTTTTTTGAGATCAGTGATTGAAACAGGTGGAAGGTGTGGCTACTGCTTGATTGAAGTTAAAACCTGCACTCACACCGGCCCTTTGCAGATAAGACTGGACATCCTTGCGTTAAATGGACCTTGTTGCCACAGGAAGTTTGTGTTGCACAATTTCAGTGTGAATAAATTTCAGCAGCAAATGTTTGTGTTGAGTTTAAACTACATGTGAACATTTATATGTGATTTCACATCACTGATCTATTGCACAACGGCTTTAGCAAGGTTGTCTTTGCAGTACAGCTTGGATGATCAAAAACGTACAAGATCAGCTGTATTTCATAGTTCACGTGTAACTGATTCCATAGAAAAAAACGGGGGCATTCAATCACTTACATTGTGTGTTTACATTTACATTTATGGCATTTGGCAGACATCCTTTTTCTCACTAAGATCCTCTTCCTCCGTCCACCTCACTGCGCCCCCTGCCTGCTGGAGCACTATGGGGAGCAGGGCTTTCAACTGGACTCTTTCTCTCTTATTTGCTGAACCGCTTAATCCTGTTAGGGTCAAAGGGAGGCTGAAGCCTATCTCAACCAACAGCCTTGCAAAGGCAGGATACACCCTGAGCAGCTTACCAGTCCATCGCAATGGCAACACTCACCCAACCTTTCACTCACACTTACACCTCAGGACAATTTGGAAAAAGAGTATCCGGAGGAAGCCCACACAAGCATGGGAAGAATATGCAAACTGTACACATAAATGTCCTCGCCAAGTCCAGCCTCGAATCCAGGACCTTCTTGCTGTGCGGTGGATGTGCTTACCATCATGCTACCGTGCCGCCTGGTGTACATATAGTATAATGGAATTCATTCATTCATTCATTTTCTAAGCTGCTTTATCCTAATTAGGGTTCCGGGGAGGTTGGCGCCCATCTCAGCCGACTCTGGGCGAGGGCGGGGAACATCCCAGACAGCTCGCCAGGCCATTGCAGGGCCAACACACGCACCACCCTTCACACTCGCACTCACATCTAGGGATGATTTAGAACAGCCAATTAGCCTACTGTGCATGTTTTTGACTGTGGGAGGAAACCGGAGTACCCAGAGGAAACTCACGCAAGCACAGGGAGAACATGCAAACTCCATATAGAAACACCCAAGCCCGGGAATCGCTTGCTGTGAGGCAGATTTGCTAACCACAGCGCCACCGTGCTGCCGTATAATGGAATTGTTCATGTTAACTTTGTGAGATATTTTTTAGATGTCATATAATATGTGGAACATGTTACAAATAGTTACCAGCTTATCGGTGTGCTGGAAACGTTAATCATAAAAGAGACCATCATAGCACTTTCACAAATTTATTTAAATACACACACACACACACACACAAGTATGAGTGTTAGATCTACACTGGCTCTGAGCGAACGTGTTCTGTCTAGCGCTGCTCTCACACATCCACCATCTGTCAGTAAATTTGCAAATGAAGTTTATATAAACTTGTTTTTCTCTAGTGAAAAGTAGAATGGGGATGATTTTAAAAGACCATGTCATACTTCATGCACCACAAGATGACATTCATATTTAAGGAGACATTCCATCCCCATACATGTTAAGAGGTACAACTCTAAGAGTGGTCTGAAGGAAATTGTGGATGATTTAAGTATTCATGAATAAATGATTAAGAGTTTGACCATGTGAAAGATGCGCATAATGGGAATTATTTTCAAGCTTTGAAAAAATTAAATATTTGAATGAGTATAAGTTGAGAGGGATTATGCTGTAGCTCATGTGACAGTACACAATGAATTGACAATAGTAGATGATGAACTAGCAGTAGATGAATAATATTATTAATCCAAAAGCCTAAGCTATAAATCATTTACTTTTCTGCTGGCAGCATGTCTTGATTTTTTAAGCACATTTCTATATTCATTTGCAATATTTATATTAAACGTGGCAGCTTGTGTCTCTGCCTTAAATCCCTGTCTGTTAAATCAAGAACTAAAAAGATATATATATTTTTTGTTTTTTAAATAAATAAATAAATAAATATAGTGATGGATTTCTACCAGTAAATGCAAAGTGTGACAAATGCATGAGAAAACCATGGGCATGAGGTTTTTGGAGATAAGAGATGATGTAATATTCCAAGAACTGTGGCATATGACAATTAGAATAAATTACTTAAGATCATGTCAAACCCCAGAGTTGGGGGTAAACTCTGGTTCCCTTTGTGTACTATAACTATATAATGTATATTCATACAGTAAGTGATGTGTCTGAAATCGCTCACTCATTCACTCCGCCTTACTCACTATCTACAAAAGTAAATACAAAGGACTAGGTAGTGAGCTCAGTGGTAAAGTGTTGAAATGCTTTCAGACACCACTCCTGAGCACTGTTTTGAAGGGTTTCTCATAATGCTGTCACACAAATAAAATGTGACAGCTCAATGTCAGCTGGTGGACCATTCACAATTTATTTCATGGCTAAGAAAACAAACTTTTACATATTATCAATAGTTAAGCACAAAATTACTTTCATTTATTTCAGGCTAATGTTTCCCAGCTGATCTCTCACAGCCCAAATGCAATGCATGATGGTATACATTTCTTGGTTACTGAGCAGCTGTTGTACACTTTTCATGATGCATTATGGTATACATTCACTATATCGTGCACTATGTAGGGAGTACTAAGTGATTTCTGACCCAGTGATAGTTTCTGTCAGTGGAGAGTTTGTGTGTTGTTTATAGGGTGTGTGTGTGTGTGTGTGTGTGTTAGGGGGGTGCTTGTGAAACTGAGTCCAGGTGAGTGCAATCAGTAATCAATATTTGGGTGGACATGAATGTGGCAGTGGTTGTAGGCTAGTGGTGTGACTCAACTTACACACTTTCATTAGTACACAACGCACAATATTTATATGTACATAATGTGTGAGTTTCAATAGAAAAGTGTTGTCTCAAATTGAAAGGAGCAAGTTATGCACTTCTGGGAAATGATAATTGCATTTTTAATTGAATTATTACCTGTGAGTATTGCATAAACTGCCAAATGGACATCTCACACCTTTTTTGATCACATTTTAAAAAGTTTTTAAAATTTTCCTTGCTTCCCTGCATAGATGTTGTACACAACATGGAATTTACACCACAACCAATGTCGATGCCATGCCCTTCTCTAACTGGCTAAAAATAAATTGGTGGTCCCTCCCGTTTTGTTATATAAACCAAGGGGCGCTCATTGAGAGTGAGAACTGCGCAGTGTTGCACACTTTTCACTTAGACTGTTTTGGGTTCACTCATCATGCACTGCATGTTTCCATACTTCTCAGTCTGAACCCGTGCATGCTTTCAAAGTATCAGGTAAAAATACACAAGTATATGAATTGAGAGGTTGTGTTTATATTTGCAGGCTGTGAAGCATTCTGGGAACTGGAGACTGATGCACATTTTGTTGTTGACATAACAGTGAACAGAAAGAAAGAAAATTTCTATTGAAGTGCAAGTAAAAATAATGTGCAGGTACATAAAAAACAGATCTACGTGATTGTACTTGGTAAAGCTTGTTGTTACTATCAAAATATTAAATCCATCTTAAATCCTTTTTTCTTTTTTTTTTGCCCTACATTTTATAAACATCATATAAAATTGACTGAGTCAGGCTCACATCGAAAGACAGGTGTGGAAACCTTCACCATCTGTTGAGCAGGTCTGAACTCCAGTTCTGCGAATTTCATTCTGTTGAGGAAACATGGCGCAGACGCAAGCTGGGGGAGGGGGGCAGGGGTGCTGGCATGGTCTTAAAGGCCTTGCTACCTGGACGACGTGCTTGGAATGTTACTAGGAGCTCAAGAATAATAGACAAGAGGCGTTCACGGCAAAACATTATTCCGGCACAGCCACAGCTGCCTTCTTTCTGTTTCGACTAATGCGTATAGCTTACGAAGTATCAAGTGAGCGAATACGAAAGCTTCTCAGTATTAACCCTTTGCCTACATACATATTACAGCTACACGATACTTTAAGGCCTATTATTAAATCTGGGTTTTATTATGAAGCCAGCAATCACACAAACACTGAAAAAGCTTTTTACATACTACAGCCAACAGGCTATACTTCTCAGAATGGTTGCCATGCCATGTATGAAGTCTAGCTGTAATGTAAGGTCATTAAAAAACAGCTAATATAAGTTTGGATAATTAGCATTGCTGGAGCAGGGTTACACCATTGTACCCAATTTACTCACTCACTCTCTTACTCATTTGCTAAACAGCATAATCTTACAAGGGTCACAAGAAGGCTGGATCTCAGTTGACAATGGGCAAAGGCAGTGTACACCCTGAGCAGTTTGCTAGACCATCACAGGGCCAATACACACACAACTACTCAAACGTACACCTAGGGGCAATGTGGAACAGCTAATTAGCCTAATATATTTGTACTTTGACTGTGGGTGGAAACCGGAGTGCGTGGAGGAAACCCACACAAGCACGGGGAGAACATGCAAACTCCACACAGAAACACCTAAGCCTGAGACTCTTGCTTTGAGGCAGATGTGCTAACCACTACGTCATCGTGACGCCCCAGTACCCAGTTTAACTGTTGTTAATAATCAGGTTTAAGGATGACACTAGGTTTTGGTGCTATGCTTTGGGACATCCTTCTTCAGGGCAGCCACTGAGGAAGCCCCTCTCTCTTTTTTATTTCTTTTTCTTCACTGTTCTGCAGATGTTAACTTGCAAACAAGGACTGGAATTCAGCTGGGTGGCATGAGATGCAATGTCAGACAATATCTCTGCCAGAATGCCCTACCCTACTCAGCTGACTCAATGCATGCTTGGTATGCCAGGGGTCTGTGGCAGCTGTGAATGTGTGAGCGGTGTCAATGCCAGGGTCTTGGCAGACTAAGGGGAACATGTGGGTGAGGCTGAGCTACGCAAGCCTGCTCGTGCTGAAGTCAGTGAGACCACATGGCTATAGGCACACCTTTATATCACATGCCAAAAATTCCCAGGCATCTGTAGGATCTGTCTGTTTATCTGCTAATCCATTTGATGGTAATCCATAAAAGCAAGTAAACACCGGACACAGGAAAAAAGACGACAGAGATGTGTGATGGAAGAGTGGCCATTTTGGGCTTCTGTCTTTACAGAGGAAGGCTATACCACCAATAAATTCTCTAAAGAGTGTCAACCTTGAAACAGTCCTTACATTCAGTCTTCAGGAGAGACGACTTTCCATTCTCTGGTTTCTTGGTAATAAAACAAAGTAAGTGTGTGTGTGTGTGTGTGTGTGTGTGTGTGTGTGTGTGTGTGTGTGTGTGTGTGTGTTACTTCTAGAGAAACAAGAAATGAGGCAGCTATTAGCTAGTAGCTTTTAAAAGAAATAACACTCTTTACGATATACTGTCATAGAGAAATAATACATTTTAAGGTAACAGCAATAACACCACTTTGGGTCTGAGAAATAAAGTAGCAGAATAGAGAAGCAGCTGCTCATTTGTGTTATAGCATCCCATCCCACTGTGTTTGATTCCTCTTATGTCAGAATTTTTTTGAATGAGAGATCAATCTTTTATAAAAAAAATCAACTTATTGATGCATCTAATGTATTATAAGATTCATAAACTGTGGTATCATTTACATTATAGCAGTTATAAGCAATTGTTTCCCAGCCTGTCTCTCTTTTATCTCCTCATATAAAATCTTTTAAGTCTGTTTATGTTGCATCAAAATCATGGCAAATTAACTGTTACTATAATGACCATATTGTAATACTCATCACTCATATATTTGCCAAACTCCTTAATCCTATTAGGGTCACAGACGACACAGGACAAAGGCTGGGTACAGCCCGAAAGGTATTGAAGGGCAAACCCACACAACCATTCACACTCACATCCACACCTAGGGGCAATTTGGAAAAGCCAGTTAGCCTTATGTGCATGTCTTTATGGGAAGAACATGCAAACTTCACACAGAAACACCCAAGCCCAGGACTCGAACCTAGGACCTTCTTGCTGTAAGGCGGACGTGCTAACCACCATGCCACAGTGCCAGCCCATATTGTAGTCGAATTTTTTAACTATTATGTACCTGTTGAGCTGCTTTTTATTATCATTATTTTTTTTTTATTATTAACATCTGAACCTAACATCTGCATATTCATGGATTTCCCATACTAATTTTTTCCACATTTCATTCTGATTTTTCTTTTGGTTTTGTTTTGTTTTGTTTACTTTAACAAAGAGTCGCAGAATAATTGTAATTGTTATTAAGGGTTTTAGAGGAAATTAAGTAAGAGCTTTAGTGGTTTAATGCTTTAAAAAAAAAAAAAGTCCATCTGATTTCACCATATTATTTCGTAATAGCTTTTATGGATCCGTTACAACTTAGAGCTTTACTCCTCATTGATTTAGCCTTGCTTAATCCTTCTTAAGAACACAAACTACAAGTGTTTACTATACGCACGATCTGGCCATTTTAAATCATTTTGGGAATATAATTCCCAGTAGAAATCAAGCTGGGGATTTATACAGTATCATTTTTACTTCATCAGTTCTGTGCAGTGGATGAGTAGAGCCAGAAGCAGAAACTTCAGGTTCTGTGTCCTGGATGGTCCAGTTAATGGAGTATAGTGACTGCACAGTGACCCGCTTCACTCATGTCTGACTACGACTCTGAACCTGTCAGATCTCATTACCTAATTGGAATAGAGCTGCAGCTGGTCTGCGTTTCTGCAGACGTGACACAAACAGCCCAGAACTCATCTTAAAACAACTGGGTATCTGAGTTACTGAATTTGATGGACAATCTCCTTATTAATAAAAGGGAGTTAAGGTGGGATACAAGGTAAACAATTAACCAGCAGTCAGTATTGAGTTGTTATCATAACACTTTAAATATCATTTTTATTTCTTTTTTTGCATTTTGCATTTTGCAAGTTGACTGTATGATATGAAGTAAAATTACAAGAAGAGAACATACTGCTATGCAATAAAATGATATCACGATTTGCTTTATGACATGAAGTAACATTACAGTGCATGGCATGCAAAGCAGTTACAATTATGGCCATAAAACAATTTCTATTTAACTTTAACTTACATTTGAAATTCATGTCTGCCTCACAGCTTAAAGGTACTGGGTTTGAGTCCCATGCTTGCCAAAGACATTTCTGCGTGGAGTTTGGCTGTTCCAAATTGCTCCTAGGTCTGAGTGTGAGTGTGAATGTTTGTGTGTGTTGCCTTGCAGTGGACTGGCGATCTGTTTAGGTTGTACCCCACCTTTGCTTAAGGTTTGCTGAGGCTTCAGTCTCTGTGTGACCCTCGTACGATTAAAGCAGTTTGGCAAATGAATAAATAAAGCAGTGAATTAATTAAGTTTATGCACAACATGATTGCTGTGCAGTATGAAGTGAAATTTCAAGTACTATAAACAAAAAATGTTATAATTGTATAAAGCAAAATTAAAGCAACACAAAACAAAATTACAACTTGCAATGCAGTTTATATATATGAAGAATTTGAGTTCAAAAAACGATAAGTCCAATTGTTTTAATGATTAGAAAAACAACTTTTTCAGTATCTTTACTTTAAAAAGTATTTTTTTACTGAAAAAAAAGTTTTTGAAAGGTACTTGAAAAAAGATTTTTTAAAAGCTACCAGAAAAAGTTTTTTTTTTTTTTTTTTTTTGTAAAGCTACTTAAATAGTTTTTCTCATAATTAAAACAATTGGACTTATCTGTTTTTGAACTCAAATTTTTCATATGTATATGCACATAAATAAAATGGAATTGTAAATGTCTTAAAAGTTATGCAATCACTGCTGGGGTTTTTTTTTAACATGGTAGGTGGACCCTTTTCATACAGTGCTTAAAGATAAGTGATATACTTGAAAGAAACCACAAGGACAATTACTTTTTTAATGATTTATTCAACAGTGATATCAATAGATGCGATCTTCATCTGAAATAAAATTAAGTACACCCTTGGCCTCAGAAATGGGTACTTTCTGTAGGTGTTCTTAACAAAAATACTTTCAAATGGGATTTTGTGATGTCATCGCACATGCTACAGTATTAAAAGCAATTCAGCTACATTTCGTGTATAATAATTATGAAATGCTGTTCCATGTATTCTATGTACGTGTTTGATGTTCTACTGCCATGTAGTCCACAAGCCTGGCAGTAGTATCAGTAGTATGCATTTAAAGTAGTGTAGTAAAGTTGTCTATTAGTCAATTTGTACACTATATACACTTAAACAATATAACTTATTTTTTAAAATACAATTCTTGTTATTTTTGTACTGATTCAGTATAATGAAATTAGGCAGTAAATTAAAGTGATAAATAAATCTCCATTAATGCACAGGGACTGGACCAACACTAATATGTAACTAGCCGATTTTATAAATAGCAGATAGCTCAAAACCCTAAGAGTGAGAGTTATTTGTAAGAGACAGCATAGTGTGTTCAAAACAACATACTGTAATTCCTGATATTGCCTGTACATACACAATACACACAATACAGAGTGTTTTTAATTATTTCTGAGGAAGCCTGAGCATAAAAGGGAAACATAGAACATTTGTATTTATTTATCTGTTTGTTTGCTTAAATTCTATTTCATTTTATTTTTTATTTTTTATTTTTTTGCTTTGTTTGATATTTTAGCATTTTAATATAACATATTTGCAAAATGTTTGTAGTTGAAATTAAGGCTTAACAATTGAACTCGAGATAGTATAGTGATTCTTTTAATACCTAATTTCTATCACTTCATTTGTTCATATACAGTAAAAATATACTTTTTTGCTCTTCTGTATGTAAAATATTAAACATTTGCAGAGCACATAATGCGTCTATGTAAAATCCCGGATGTGTGTTTATGCCGAAAGTCGTTAGGGTTTCTGTGGTGATTTTGTGTTGTAACTGCCAAATAATTCTTGTTAGAGGTTTTGGTTAAAAAAGTTGATTTTTGAGATTTGTTCAGCGTATTTTGGGCAGAAAAAGAACTAAAGAACTGCTGTACTAAACTGGTTTTGTAGAGAGATGTGTGAAAAAGTATGACACAGTGAACATGATTCAAAAAAAGCTTTTTAACAAAAATAATGAGTAACAACCTTGAAACACAAAATGTGATTTATATGTGGAAATATTTCTGCTCTCTCTCTCTCTCTC
>JAQMYF010000026.1:8877230-8894890 GCA_030014195.1 Neosilurus mollespiculum | reverse complement strand
ATATTACACTTAGTGGTTTTATTTAATAGACAGGTATTTGTTCTTTATTGAATTAATGGTTTTCTATTTCTTGAATAATACCTATTGAACCTGTTTTTTGTTGTTGTGGTTATTTGTTTGTTTGGGTTTTTTTTTTACATCAAAGCTGGTATTGGCTAGTTTTGTTTCATAGTACAAGATTAGAACTTTTCTGAATAATTCCTGGCTCCAGTATGTAGAAAACAATAAATCCACCAGAAACAGGTTTGAATGGATTATTGCAAACTGGATTTCAGCATACCCAATACGATAAAAGAAAACTGAAGTCATAAATAAGTCATAAAATAGACATTTCTTTGAACACCACTGATGTGCAGTTGATTTTTGTTTAGGACTGTCAGGTATGATTAAAAGATCAAAAAAATAAAAAAAAATAATATACCAACAAACCTGAGAGTTAACATGATGTTACAAAAACTATTTACCAGTACTGTTTAATACTATAATAATACTATATTCCAAAATTCTAAAGTAACATTTGCCACTATATCCCAATATAGGTCCTTTTATTTTTTGCCAATACACACCTATATATACATATATTCAATTTTTTTTTTTGAAATTTCATGGCAAAAAGGTGTATTATAAAATACATAAAAATAGATACAAAGTAATTAACAAGATGCATCAAATACACATATAGAAAAAAAATTATACAACTTTTTCTAGCCAAGAATGTAGAATTTTCAGATTCTCAAAATCAGAAAAGAGTTGGATGATAATTACAGTTAAATTTTTTTTATGGCATTTGGCAGATGCCCTTAGATTGACTTAGATTTTATCATTTTAAAAACCTGATTATAATTATAATTATAAATATGTCAAGTATAGGTACACTGCTCACCTGTGTGTGTGTGTGTGTGTGTGTGTGTGTGTGTGTGTGTGTGTGTGTGCTGCTTCTGTTGAGTTAAATGCAGAGTCTCATTTTCTCTCATGGGATTAGTGTAAAAATAATATGCAGCTAATAACTACGGAGGTCCATAGGTCCATGTTAACACAGCCTTTGCAGCACCGATTCCTGATAAACGGGATACACAAAAAGCAGTCTGGCAGCCTGTTCTTCTGAACAACAGCGGCAGGCGTATTTCAAATAAACAAATCTAAATGATGGAAACTATTGAATTGAACGGTGTGATTTTCCAAAAAGTATTAATCTGATTACTGTAAAATTATCCTTAAGGTTTCTCGGGTATTCAGAAAAAGTTTTAGCTCAGCCCAGTGAAAAGTAAGCAATTATTGAGGCTTAGAATTCACATACAAAGAATTACATAAATTATTACATTGACATCAGAGGGCCATAATTTTAAAATTTGTAAAAACACATAAAGTGTCATATTTATAGATAGATAGATTAATAGATATATTTTCTACCAAGGCCCTGCAATGGTCCGGTGAGCTGTTCAGGGTGTACCCTGCCTTCGCCCAGAGTTGGCTGAGATAGGCACCAGCCTCCCATGACCCTAATTACGATTAAGTGGCTTAGAAAATGAATGAATTAATTTTCTACCAAAATAAATCATTTTTATTATACATTACAACAAATGTTTGCATTTTGCAGTTTTTAAAGAGAGTGTGTAATATTCCATAAACACCTTGCATGTGTTGCCATATCCTTACATCTAATAAACTGACTTATATACATGAATATTGAATTTTTAAACACGTTCTGTTTTTTTTTTCTGTAAGGAGCAATGATGAGTAAAATGAGCAGATATGTGGTCTTACTGATAATAAACTTAGTAGTAAATGTAGTAATTAAGACACTTTGCAAGTCATTATGAGTTCAAATATTACATCTAAAGTCTGGAATTGTCTCATTAAGTGTCCTCACTGTACAGTGTGTCAGAAAGATGTGATATAATTGTCCCAGGTAGGTTATGTAAATTGTGTTGCTAAGGTTCATAATTTGCTAATAACTCAGCAGTTACAGAAAAGTGAAAGTGTTTCCCCAAGAGGAGCTGTGTGTCAGCTGCTTTGCCTCCCACGATTTCAGAGCAAATGTCTTTCAGGGTTGTGTGAAAAGCTTGCTGGTCCTCCTGGATTACTCCATCGCCTACAGGCTCTGCTTTTAGTGAGTGATAGAAATAAATGAATGTCATGCATGAAACCTCATCACTGTCTGTGAGAATCTTTTGAGGTTGTTTTTTGGTGTCACCATGTTTACGTGAGACAAAGCACGCATGCCTTCACAGCAGGCTGCTTTTTAAAAGCCAGCACAGTCGTGGCTGAACACAACAAGATCAAATATAGATCATACGAAAATCAAGTATTAAGAAATTCCTGTCATGCCATCCCCATAGTCTAGAGGAACTTCCCAGACACGGGGCACCAAAATAATCCACACGGGTACCACAACAGTCAGGGCGAGATGGCAGAGTGTAGGAGCAACAGGAGACCGGCGCGTCTGGTAGCCCATCTGCAGCGTAATGGCCTGAAACAGCTGAGCGCCTGTGGGCCAGAGTGGCTGGAGGATGGCACTCACCCGGAGGTCAGAGAAATATCTGAGGCAGCTTGCCACACCACACACACTCAGCTTTAGGAACAAATGTGGAATGTGGTCCCATAAGATCACAGAGCAAATGGAATCCCACAAATATGCGCAGGATCAAAACAACTGCACTAAGAGTATTATACTGGTTTTCCTGGGCCTGGAAAAGATAAGAAGGTGTAGATTAAAGTGAGAAACTCATAATTTATAGAGAATGAAGAAAAATACATTAGTCTGAGGTCTAGAGAAGTTAGTATTAAGAAATTAGCCAATTTATGTTGACCCAAAAATATCACAAAAAAGATCATCGCTTTTAATAATAAACATATCAGCTGCTGATCTTTTACAACAAATCAGTCCAGGTCAACAGTCATTATGCAGAAAGACAATATAATTTTTTTTGTGTGTATTTTTTTTTAAGTGCTCCTACAAAACTATTTTGGAGTGTGGCTGTGCAGATTTCTACTCATTTAGTGTCAGGCTTTTGTGAGGTCAGGCCCTGTTTCCGGGTGATGAGGCCTGGGGTGCTGTCACAATTCAAACTGTGCCAGACCATGTCTTTATGGAGCTCACTTTCTCATGCTGGAACATGTTTAGGCCTTTTGGTCGCAGTGAAGAGAAAACCTAATGCTGCAGCATGCAAAGAAGTAAAGCCGGGTTTTCACCAGGCGTGGCTGCTTGATGTTGTGTCTATATTGCAGTTGCAACACACCACAGCACATCTAGTGTAAGTTAAATTGAGTAAGATCAACAAGCAGAGGAAAAAAATAACCATATGAATTACTTCAAATTAAAAGTTTGGTATGTACGATATCTTTAAACCAAAATCAACTTGCTGCACTACACGTGAGTTGGGGCACAGTCTTAAAGTCAGCGGAGCAGCTTGGTGGATATTACTAAAATAAAAATAAGCAGATCTAGGTGTATATTAATTCTCTTTTTTTTATATTTATTAATTCAGTTTTTTATCTTCTATGTTCCTAAAAATTTATCTGGCTTGACGGAAAACTGCCGTAGATATACTGGTGGAAAGAACTGTCAGAATATTTTTATAACAAAAACAGGGAGATTCCAGTTATTAAAAAATACATTACATTTTTTTCAACATTCACCTGCTTATGGATTACATCGTCAATAACCTATGCTAACTAGTAAAACAGTAATGCCCAGCTTGCTGGACTTTTGTAGGAGAACTGCATGTGTTTGCATATTTCAAAGTAGAATTAGTTTTTTCCAGCTAGGGCTAAGGAAATCTTTTCTACTGAAGGGATTCTGTTTTCATTTCTATATTTCTTATGTTATTTCCTTGGTGAACAGGAACAGATGGAGTGGAAAGCTTAGAACCTGCATATTCATGCTTTAGGAATTCCAAACATGTGCATTGCCCGAATGTCAATAAGATGTCCATGTGTAGATGGTCATTGATCAAAATAGTGGCTGACTGCTGTGCCGAAATTACTAATGCATTTTCAGAACAAGTGCAGCTTGGCTCTTAGCCTCAGAACAACATGCCTAATTCTTTCCCCTCCCTTTCTGTGTCTGTTCACTCTTGTTCTCTCTCTGGTGAATATTTTTCAGTACCACATTGGAGATTTATTCAGATCTGATGTTTATCGCAGCACTGGCACAGAGTTGTGGGTCATATTGTCTCAAAAGCACCATTTTTCAGATTGACTGTACTTATTTATGTAGGTGAGTCTGCTTCAGATAGTTTCAAAGACCTGGCTTTTGAGATTCTGTTCACAAGTTCACACTGAGGTGAAAGTGCCAGTGGGGCATTCCTAGAGTGTGCCAGTGGCTTCTCTCTCTCACACACACATCACCACACACATCAGCAAGTCCACAGCCCCAGTGATTCAGCTGGACTCTCTAAGTTCACACAGGGATTTTTAATTACAGATCAGCTAAGTACAGTAGAAAATTCAGAGAGCCAAGATAAAGGATATTTTTCTTCTTTTCTAAATCCTAGCCGGGCTATTGTGTTAGATTCAGCCTTGCATTTATAACCTATACTGAAAGGTAATTATTGTTTCTAAAAATAGGACAGATCATCTGACTGCCCCTTGACATCAGACCGCTGCTTTAGCCATGTGCAGCTCAGAGCTTGAATATGAAACTAAATTTGATTAAAACTGTAGCAATAACCTAAGTGTATTACATTTCATGGAATTTCAAAGGGAAATTAAATGATAGGAGAATATGAGACTCATCAGGCCCTTCAGTCATATAGTTAGTAATATCAGGAGCATCAGCGCTGAAGCTTTTCTCCCTGAGGAGATGTCTGGCATTTTTCTTTGTTGTGTGACAAGTCTATCGCCAGTACACAAAAGAAAACCAGAAAACAGATTAATTTTTATGTGCAGATCAAAGTGCAGATTCGGTTCCTTCTCAGCAGGCAAGGTAACTTCTGTTGTACTAATTTAGAGTTGGAGTCAAAAGTTAAAATACACCTTAGCCAAATACATTCAAACTAAGTTTTCACAATTCCTGACATTTAATCTTCAAATATGTGAAGCAGGAAGTTAAAGCTCGAATGGTAATCACAGATGATGCTTCAATATATCCACGTAATTTTCCTACCGCATGATGTCCTCTATTTTGTGAAGTGCACCAGTACCTCCTGCAGCAAAGCACCCTCACAACATGATGCTGTGACCCCAATTATTGATGGTTGGGCATAATGAGTCCTTGCTTGCACACCTTGTAAGCACAGCTCTACAGCCACCAAGGCTGGGTTTCACAACGCACCATTTAAACACAGCATGGCATGCAACACTTCTGGATTTCAGGTCAGAGACTTCAGGTTCCCATGATGTAATGTACTGGTACATCACCGTAAGAAGAGTAGATACCTGCACCTCATTGATAAAGGGCTTTATAAGCACTCAGTTGACACATGCACTTCAAAGAATTGTTGGTCTGGTGCTAATAATAATTTAGATCTGTGTAGTTATCCTGGTTTGGACCCTGTGTTGTTATTGCTGTTTGTGGGCCTCCTGTCCCTCAGCACAAGTTGGTATCCTGGCTGGACTGAGCATTTTGCTTTTGGCTTGCAGTCTTCACCTTATTTCCTCCAACCTTATAGATGGTTATTATGACCAAACAGTTGATTAATCAGACTGGATAATATTTCTCCAAAAACAAAGATATTTGTCCCCATGTGCATGCAATTGCCTCTTTTTATGCTTGGTTTTTCTTTTAGAGCAGCCTTTCAGGTTATTTTGATATAAGATTCATGTTACTGTAGATATAGATACCTGTCTTCCTGTTTCCTCCAGAGTCCTTGCCTTGTTTGCTGTTGTTCTGAGATTGATTAGCATATTCAAGGGTATAACAGAATGCGACCACTTCCTAAAGGAGATATGAGGATTGTGTGGTCCTATGGAATTTATGTTTGTATAATATTGCTATTACTTGGGCGGTACAGTGGTGTAGTGGTTAGCACCAAGAAGGTTCCAGGCTCGAGTCTCAAGCTGAGGCGTTTTTGTGATGTCCCCGTACTTGATTGTTTGCCCGTACATGGTTTCCTCTGGGTACTCCAGTTTCCTCCAAGTCCAAAGGCATGGAGGTATGTAGAGATCAGGCTGATTGGTTGTTACAAATTGCCCCGGCTATGGATGTGAGTGTAAATGGGTGTGTGTGTTTCCCTATGATGTTCTGGCAAGCTGTTCAGGGTGTACCCCTTCCCCCAGTTTTGGCTGAGACAGGTTCCAGCCTCCCCACAACCCTGATTGTTAATTAATCTGATTTCTTTTGTTTTTGTTCATGATGTTAAGCAAAGAAATAATAAGTTTGAAGTTAGGGCCAAACTAAACTAAACTTAATCAACAATTAAACAATTGTCAGAAAATTACTCATGTCATGCACAAAGTGGATGTTCTAAAAGTCCAGCCAATAGTTTGCTAACTTGAAATCTATGGAGTGGCTAAAAAAACTTTTTTTTTTTTTTTGGAGTGTTGTGTCTAAGAGGAGTAAGGTGAAGTGTTTCCAGAACTAGAAATCTGTGATTTACAGTGTGAACAGCAGACTAGTTAAAGGGGTGATATAGAGTTGTTTTTATGCTCTGTACAATAATTGTAAAATTATTGAACAAATGGAAAAATTACAATGAATTTTGAGTTAAACATTATTTCAATAATTTTGGGAACATATATATATATATTAAAGCTGTATGCAAAAAAAAAGAAAGAAAAAGAAAGGACTGTTTGATATTCCAGCTGCACAAACTGGATAATAGCATCATCATTGTTACTGTTGGGGAAAAAATTAAATAATTAAAAAATATATTTAGGAGACAATTAAAAAATAAGAAAAATATACCATAACAGTCCACTTTAAGTTAGATTTTTTTTGTTTCTGCATAGCATATACTAAAACTTTGAATGAGTTTAAAAACATCTTTTCAAAAGCACATACATTTCTGTGTAGTATATTGAATGAATTTGTTAGCTACAAAGTGCTTAGCTCTGTTCGGAACACTCTGGGCTCACTTGACCTGCCTCTGTAATGTTTAAAATATGTAAAAAATAAACCATAAAAATCTTGTTGTAGTTTGTTTTTCTTTATGTTCCTGCAGAGTATACTAAGACTCTGAATGAGTTAAAAAGACACCATTAACTTCACAGCACTTAACATGCGAAGCTCACCTGACCTGCCTCTGTAATGATTAATATTTATGAAAAGAAAAGAAAAGAAAAGGGAAAAAAGGCAAAAACATCATTTAAAAATATTTTTTAAAAAATATATATTTTTAAAAAATTATTTCTTCTGCTTTTTATTTTGCTGTGTAAAAGAATCTGGGAGATCTCCCTCCATGTTAGTTGAGTTTGTAGTGCATTTTAATAGTAATAAAAAAAATTATGCTTAATTATGTTTAGGATTTTTAAGAATTTGAAACATTTTGCATTTTTCTAATATACTGTATTCTCTCCAGTTTTAAAAGTTCAAGAACTAAATTCACACCCAAAAAACATGTGAGGACAGATGAGAGACTATTGACTTCTGTATGTATATATTTAGATTCCATAGGGCATAGCGATTATACCTGTACTAAAATAGTGCCTTTCTCACTGTGATTAGACTCTACAGTGCTTAGGAGATAAGTGGTAGATAAGTCAGCAGAAACCAAGCAGCCAGAGAACCTTATTTTCTTCCTTGGCACAATCAGTCATTCCACCGTGAAATCTGCATTAGCACCAGATTTACTGCATATATTTAACCAACTGGTCAGATTGTAACTGGACCATCTGGTGTGTCTGTCATAAAGCTAATGTTTCTTATTTTTCTTACTTAACTACAATATGGATGACTTTGGACACAGAATGTAAAACTCTTTAAAGTAAATTCCACATGTTGCCCATGTCCATCCACATGTCTTGTAGCTTGATTTTTTGTCATCGGTGTAATACCTAGGCAAAAACTTGAAAACAAGCCAACAAATGTTGCATAAATAGACAGGTTGAAGATGGAACTGGGGTTCAGGCAACAGTATGCACTCAGCACTGTTGCTAGTCATGAGGCTGCCTGTGTGTGGGTCAGTAAGTACTTTAGATATTTGTCAGAATGCTTGACATTTGTGGGCTGCTTGTTATCCTGAAGTATATGTACATGCACTTACAGCTTGCTTCCTATAGATCATGTGCAGAGACTGGAGGATGAACAAGGAATTTATGTGCTGGACATTGAAATATTAAGGCCTGTATAATTTCTAGCTGATTGGTCTGAGATATTTTAGTATCCTAACCTATATTTTCATTTTCTTTTGGTGGATGAAATATCTTTTTTTTTTTTTTTTGTATATTAAAATGTTATTACTGTCAGATTTGTAATTAAATATTACTGTTTTGCTGTTTGCCTGAATATTGTGTATCATCAAAATGTCTTCAAATATTCTGATATGATATTTATGTAATATTGCTCACCCCCAATGGGGCATTGCTATAACAGGAAAAACATCAACAACAAGTCGGTGTGATGTGCCCCAATTCAAAGCAGTGTTACTGCTTCCACCTTGATGTTCTCCAATAATATGTCCTGAAATATATTATTCTTCCTATAACAAATAGTTTACCACCAATTACAATGTATGTATGTGTGTGTGTGTGTGTGTGTGTGTGTGTGTGTGTGTGTGTGTGTGTGTGTGTGTGTGTGTGTGTATATATATATATGTATATATATATATAATCCTAACTAAATAATTCATACCTTTTGCACATTTTTTTTATGTTTAGTGCGTTGGAATGTTTAATAACCAGTGTAGTTCTTGTTTTTCCTTATGTTATAGCTACAAATTGTTGCTCCCTAAATACCCTCCCTTTTCTTTCAGTAATGTTATACAGTGCATATTACAAAATGCAAAGCTCTCCATCCTGAAGGTTTTAGCATGTCAGAAAATCTACCAATTAAAACCTGAATAGATACTCTGCCTGGCCAAAAATGTTGCAAATGCTACTATATTGTTGTGTCACCTTTGGCCTTGATTACAATGTGTGATCACCATGGCACTGTTTCCACAAATTTAAGCTTTAGGCACAGAAGGGGTGGAAATTAACACTAGTGGGGAGTCAAAAATTTGTAGGGCGAGTGAAATTAGCTAGCAAGTCATCCTGCTGGCGACCTGACAAATCCAATAAGCAAAGAAGATATAGTGTTCCTGACCAATAAATATGAAGGAGGACTAGTAGTTTAATAATTTCTCTAGTCCTGTTGGCCAGTAGCTTAGTTTTGCTAAATTCCTTCCCGTCACAGTATTTATTTCTGTTTAAAGATAGGTTCACATTTCATCATCTGACATCTTGAATGGATGATATGAAAATTGAACCACTCCATAAAGTCTTCTCCAGCACATCCCAAAGACTTTTAATAGGGTTAAGGTCAGGACTCTGTGGTGCTAGTTCATGTGTGAAAATGATTCCTCATGCTCCCTGAATAACTCTTTCAATATTTGAGCACCAATTTTATATCCGTTCCATCAGGAAAGAAAAAGTCTATTGATGTGATAACCTGGTCATTCACTACATTCATGTCATCAACTGATTTTATTTTATTGCCATGTGATGTTGCTGAGCCTCGACCTGACCAACTGATGCAACAATGACATGGTAATTACACGCTGTATTCAAGGCTAAAGTCCGTAAAAAAAAAATTAGAGTACACAACTTTTTTTTTTTTTTTTTGGGCTGGCAGTGTATTTTAATGGTATCTTTATATGTGACAGATTAAAAGCCAGAATATTGCTAGAGTTCACAGTGACTTTATACAAAAGAATAATGTCTAATGAAAGTATAACAATTAATTTTACTTTAGAAGTCTTTCGTATATATTATGTAGCAATGTATTTTTGAAAGGCCCCACAGGACACAAGATGGGTATATAGGTAAGGGAAGTATGTGTTGAAGGAACAAAGCCTGAAAAACTCAGCCTTAGGCTTATAGGTGAGAGACATTCAAGCATGAAGCGAATGAGCATCACAGCTTTACTATTGTCTGCATGTTGTATATGTGTGTTATCATGTCCTAAAGTAACCACATTATCTCTAGGGATTAACCCAGAGTCACTGGGTTAAGGATGTTTATGAAATGGATGTTATCAGGCCTTACAGTTAACCTTAAAAGGAGTTTTTCAGAACAACATATTGCCGTGTTTCCAGCAGGATATGACTTGTTCTTTAAAAAAAGATCAGAGAAATCTAAAAGCAGGGTAAATGCATTCGACTTCAAGGTGCACCACCTTACAAGCCTGTATGAACAGATGGGTAAGCTGGGTAAATAGATATGACATAGCTGGAAAGGAAGATACAAACAGATAAGAGTAAAGCAGTGAGCAACCGCAGAAGAGGGAACGTCAGGTTACACAACCTCACCATGGAGATATATGAGCTCAGTTCTATTCAGCTTTGTTTATTCATTCATTCATTTTCTGAACCGCTTAATCCTAATTAGGGTCACGGGGAGGCTGGCGCCCATCTCAGCCGACTCTGGGCGAGGGCAGAGTACACCCTGGACAACTCGCCAGGCCATCACAGGGCTCAGCTTTGTTTATTCTTGCCTTATTCAACTCTTCCAGTTTTAGTTATTTCATAATACAGCTGTGGAATTTCTCTTTGTTTCTAATATGTCACCTCTGGAATGCAAAAACTTGGCATTCAGGTTGCCAGATTTTCCACGATGATGTATAAACAGTACGAAAAACCCACATGT
The DNA here is from genome assembly GCA_030014195.1 of Neosilurus mollespiculum. NCBI lineage: Eukaryota > Metazoa > Chordata > Actinopteri > Siluriformes > Plotosidae > Neosilurus > Neosilurus mollespiculum. The sequence continues at coordinate 8,884,165 of JAQMYF010000026.1, read as the reverse complement.
GTATTTTGTTAAATAAAGCACCTTTCAGATATACACCTTATGTAATGGATTTTATAATCCTCAGCTTTTGTTAAGAATGAACAAACTCTTCAGAACTTTCTTGTATGTGTAATTTGTCACTAATATGCAAAGTGAAATGTTACCTTTTAAAATTTTTCTGTTTTCCATGAAAGGTCACATGAGCCAGAATGAATTGTCTCAATGACTAGACACTAAAATAAAACAATCCATTTGAATTTAGGATTGCAGCTAAATAAGTTCATTGGTCTAAATGCTGGATTTATCATGACATTTTGATATATCTATCCATCAATCCATTACACTGTTTACCCGTCATGGTTGCGGTGGAAGCTGGAGCTAATCCCAGCTGACTTTGGGTGTGAGGCAGGTACACCCTGAAAAGGTTGCCAGTCTATTTCAGGACTAACACACAAACAACTATTCACACTCATATTCACACCTATAGACAGTTAAGAGTTGACAGTTGTGGCTTCTTAATGTGATTCAATATGCAAACTGTAGTCGACAGAGAGAGTTCTGTGTGTAGCTTTAGATGCAGCTAAAGCTTTTGATAGAGTAGAATTTGAATATTTGTTCGAGGTTCTTCAGGGGGTTTGGTTTGGGGCCTTAATTTTTTAGATGGGTGAGGCTGCTCTACAGTGCCCCTATGGCAAGAGTACTGGTTAACAGCTCCGTTTCGGAGGCCTTCCACCTTGGATGAGGTACGAGAGGGGGTTGCCCCTTGCCCCCTCTGCTATTTGCTTTGGCTATTGAGCCACTGGCTGAGGCAATAAGGTGTGCAGATTATATTTCTGGGGTTAGTCTGTGTGGAACGGTTCCCATGTTGGCACTCTACGCAGATGATGTTATTTTGTTTCTGACTCAACCTGAAACTTCCGTTTCTGGCAATTTCTTAGGTTATAAAATTAATTTTGATATAATAGAGCAATGCCTCCGGGCAACTTTGAGGATAAAAATGCTATACCCAACTTTTCCTTTAAATGGTTCAACTCTGGTTTCACGTATTTGGGTGTTAAGATTTCTGACACCCTAAATAATTTGTATAAGCTTAATTTCTCCTTCAGCTTATCTTCAATTAAAAGTGATTTGATCAGGTGGTGTGATCTCCTGGATGGGTAGAGTGAGTTTAAGTAAAATGCATGTCCTCCCCAGAATTTTGTACCCAATGCAGATGCTTCCTTTAAGGACAAATAAGTCTGTTTTTTATGATTATTGTTAAAGCCATTTCTAAATGTATTTGGCATGGGAGAAAACCATGTATTAGTCTTAAAACATTGCGGTTGCAAAGGGAGAGAGTCTCTCATCACCTCACTTTAAGCTTTATAACTGGGCATGTCATATACGCATAGTGTATGGGCGGCTGAAACATTTTAGGGAGTCTACACAAGAGACCCAAATTGATACTTGGCACTGCCCCTCTCTGTCTCCACTCAGCTTCCTTGTTAATGAGAAATATTTGCTCCTATTGAGGTCAAAAACAGCCCCATTATGATAAACACAATCAAAACATGGGAGAAGATTGTCAAGTTCACTCAAAGTAAAGGTCTCACACCAGCCCTTCTCGCCATCATATAGAATAGGGCCTTTCCCGCAGGACTTGGTATTAATATACTCCAACACTGGTATGATGTTGGTGTGATATCTGTGGGTGATCTGTTTGAGGATAATAAACGGTTATCTTTTGCACAGATAAGGGCTAAATATGGTGTACCATGTCAACATATTTATGGCTCCCTTAAGGTTAGACATTTTATTAATAGCCTGGGCCTTCCTGCAGCCCAGCCAGTGGCTTCAGTTATCTACTCTTTCTTGTTACAGTAGTGGTACGGAGAGATACAGTATTTAAAGTTTTACCAATGGAGCGCCTGAGCTCAGTTTTAAGGGGGAATGAGAGTTACTTTGTTAAACTGTGGGCTCCCTTCTTGAATCGCCTGCCAGGTGGTACAGCAGACTTGTTGCGTAAAGGTCACTGCAATGTTGACTGGTGCCCCTCTGGCAACTCTGTATCTCTCTAATGCTCTTCTCTGGGTCCAGAATTTGTTTCACTGATTTGGCTGTATAGCCCCTGTTCCATGTGTGAATTTTATACTGTGAACTTCTAAGAATTATCCACATAAAGCTCATTATAGTATTGTGACACCCTTTTTGTTTGTTTGTTTGTTTGTTTGTCTGTTTGTTTTGTTATGTAACTTTTATGTGAATTTAACTTTTATGTGATATGTCAATGTATGTTACTGCTGTCATTTATGCTCACTGTTCTATATGTAGTTTAAAACTTAATAAAATAATAATTAAAAATAAAAAAATAAAAAAATAAAAGAGTAAGCAATTGACCTAATGTGCATGTCTTTGGACTGTTGAGGAAAACACAGTATCCAAAAGAGACTCAAGCAAACTCAGGCAGATCATGCAAACTCGATACAGAAACGCTGTTGTCTGAGATTTGAACCCAAAGCTTCTTGCTGTAAGGCAATAATTTTAACCACTGAGCTAATAGATTAATTAATATGTAAGAGCAACTTAAAAGCACACACTTATCATGTTTTTAACTGTGCCCGTGGTGTGTGTGGAATTTAAATGCAAGTAGAATTACTATATACCATATGAAGAATATCTCAAACTGAACTAGATAGACATTAAAAATCAGAAAGAACATATGTATTCTTCTCCAGGATTTGCCACAATTTTTTATTTTAAGACACATAGGACTGCATATCAAAGAGTTCAGCACTCCACCTTAGTCATACAACTTACATTCTACACTTATTGCTCTGTGGATGTTACAAGAACAAGAACCCAGATGTGTAGCTCGTGAAATATTCACAGCCGGAAACAATGAAGAGAAAATATAACTGACAAATAATTGATGGAGAAAATAGAGAAGAATGGAAGACTGCACATGAACAATGCCTTTTAGCTTTGTCCTCTTCTTGCTGGAACTGACTTGTCTTGATGTTCCACAGCACTGTATATAACAGTAAACTTGAAAAATATGTGTTGGTTTCGAGCTCATAGGGTTTAAGAGGAGTAAACTGCATTTTTATGGCTTTTATAATCTCTTATAGCACAGTGTCACTCTCTCCTGGATTATTTTCTGGGAGCAGGCAGCCCATAATTTATTTTAAATATTTGTAAGTATTATCACGATAAAAGTACATTTTAATATTTGTCTATTTGAAATTCCTTAGAGAGGAAAATACTTTTTCCTACAGCTCTATTTTGAACTAGAACATTCATTGTACATTGTTTGCATATTAATTGCATTTTCGCTTTGAATTTATATTTTGGGGTAGAGGAGCCCTTTTCAACTGCCCTGAGCACTTTGTGCAATGAATTACACACAGCAAGGTCATTCATGTGCAACTGGCCAGGCTTTATTTCAGATCACCAACTGAAGTATCATCCTGTTGTTTGTTTGTCTGGAGGGATTTTATTCTTGCTAGTTAGAACCCACGTGTGCCGGAATGACAACCTCATAGTTCAAATCCAGGATATGAAGAAAATGTTCTGTGGTTTGTGTGGAATTAACTAATCGAATTAAAAAAAGAATGAATGCTGGGATTGTTTTTGGGTGGTCGCAGAAGCAGAGAGGCATCATTTGGCTTGCGCTTATCTTGGGTGGAGTTAATTACCTTGTGACGCTGAAATGTTTTAGTGCAAAATTGGACTAAATTGATATTAATGGGCTTTGGAATATCACTGACTTCCTTCTGGTCAGTTAGACAAGATATTGCGTTATCAAGTAATGCCTGATTCCTGTATAGTTAATTGGAAAACAGACATGTCGTAAGAATTTGAACAGTGCACATGGGAAACAGATTTGTAGCTTTATGCAGTGTATACAAAATAAATGGAGATAATAAACCCTTGTTGTTGTAGGGATTATCATGTTAAACCTCGGTATAGAAATAACGAAAAAGAAGTGCTTCCTTAATATTGTTCAAGCTCCAGATCTACACAGCATGCCTTTATTTGGGCATTGAAACTTTACATTTACTTGGAAAACATTTTTTAACAATTAAAAGTTACTTTTCCTTAACCATAGAATATATGAAGTGCAGCCTCATACATTGAGATACAGTTGATGCAGAACACCAAAAATGTTCGTGATTGCCTAATTTTGAAGCTAAACAAGCATTTTATTCATGACTTCATAAATGAATTAGTGTGAGAACATATTAATGGAGAAAATGCTGAGAGTTAAACACTAAAGAATGCTTCCTCCCCTACCCTCTGGAATGTCCACATTTGTTTTAGATGCCCGCAGGACGAATGGCATCAACCTTTTAGCATATTAGTCGACTAAGAAAATGCGCAATGCATTTCCCATGCGACAAGGGATCCTCCCGAGCAGGTGACAGAGGGCTTCCTCTTCCCCCACTACCCCACATAACCCTTCACCTGTTTCACAACATTCCCTCCCAGGCATCTCATACCGCCGCTGCTAACTAATCCAGTCTGCATTTGTGAGCATGTTTTTAAGCCTGACTCACCTTTTATAGTGCATTAAATTATTTTTAAATGAACTTTGGAAAAAAAAGTGTACTTAATGATGTCTTCTTAACAAATTCTTCATCAGAACACTCGGCGGTCCTTTGACTTGACTGTATCACTTGAAATTGATGGTGTACTGCAGTAATCTTGGCACTGCTGTACTTTCTTTCAGAGTGAGATTCTATTCCTACATTGTGGTCAATAGGAACCTTTATTTAAAAAAAACAAATACACATACATGACCTGTAGGGTGTAACAGGAAAGCAATAAATAACATAACTGAGCATACTTATTGCATTATTACCAGCTGTTTTAGTCAATTTAAACAGATCATCCCACACTTCCCAGAATCTACTTTATAGTTTATGCATAGAAAACATGTGAAATCTGTCTATCTGTTATATCTGTCACTGCGGGCTTGCTCATTAGGGATGTGTAGGGGTTGCAGAAAAATGTTTAGATTCCTCCCTAATTTAATTTTACTATGTAAAGCTGCTTTGTGACAATGTCAACTATAAAAAGCGCTATACAAATAAAACTGAATTGAATTGAATTGAAATATCTTCAAGCTGTCTGTGCAGCAAAACCTCTACAAATTCACTGTCCATAGTTAAAAGTTCTTGTTAATTTTGGTGAAATACATGGGAGCTTTGAACAAAATATTGTATGCTTTATTTTTTCTTTTATTGGCAGCCTTGCATCAGATGGCTGAAGTCAGTTCAGGGCTATTACAAAGAAGTGATTAAATTAAAATATAATAGATGTGTATTATAGAAATTATAGATACTTTGCCACCCTGTGATGGCCTGGCGAGTTGTCCAGGGTGTACTCTGCCCTCGCCCAGAGTCGGCTGAGATGGGCACCAGCCTCCCTGCGACCCTAATTAGGATTAAGCAGTTCAGAAAATGAGTGAATGAATAGATACTTTCCCAAGCTATTTTCAGTTTGATGTTACAATGTAAGGTACCTAAGATTAATTTTTCTTTTGTGGTCAAGATATTTAGGACTGATTTTCTGGCTTGTTTATTAAAGTTTATTTGCCAGAAACTGTATCTCTGCTTCTAGTTCGAAAGACAATAAATGGTAGTTATAAGTTGATCCTAATCACCTTTTCATCAGAACTGCTAATTCCAACTTAAATTGGGGGAAAGCATATCATATTTGTGTTTTCATTATATAATTATCCCAAACAACCCTTTTCCTTATTCCAGAGTGTCTGGTAAAAGTGGAACATTATGGAAGTACATCTGTCTCACCAGATTTTGAAATCGAAACGCCTTTGAATTACTAGAACGAAATTATTTTGCACTGAAATTTTATATGTGTGTAGCTACGAAGGTGTGGTGAGTTGTGCTACCGTCATCAGTAGTGGATATCGGATTATATAACATATATTTCCTATGATGCATTAAAGTTTTAGCAGTTCACTGTACAGAAAAATTTACAGGCATTTATAGCATATAATCACCCCTCCCCTCATATGATGTTGTGCTGCCACCATCAGACGTCTCAGTTGTCTTAAAACACATTTTTAATTTCAGGCTCCTCACATTGTTTCCTCGAATCTCTCTATATTTACTCAATGAAAGGGACTAGGAAACAAAGATTTGACGCAAGTGAGGGAAATAAGGATACGATTTATGGGTTTTGGAATGTATCCACTAAACAGCAAGAATCCATTGCTTATCCTATGTGTCCCAGATGATATCTGTAATTTTTGTACTCTAAATTTGGCCTATCGAATTTGTGCCACTGAAATAAATAGTATTTACATTTTTGAACAGTTAAAAAAATTTACGCAAAAACAATTTATTAAAAATGTGAGCTTTTACCTAGGGATATAGACCTTTAATTTCAGTGCAAAAAAAAAAAATCAATGCTAGCAATTTGGTTTCACAGAGCATAGTAACTATATAGATCCAGTCAGGTATAGGATCCCAGGTTGTTTTTATAAATTGTGATGTCACAAGGCTATATACGCTGTTTGTTGTTGCACATGTCCATTAGTTGGTCCCCTCAGTAACAATCGTTTTTAAGGTTCCATTGACATAATACTACATTGGAGTATTATGTCTTTTGTTAACTTTGGTTAGTTACGTTTAGCCAGTTAACTGAGATATATATTTACCTTCTCAAAAAAGTAAAGTGTGTAGTCACTTTTAGCTGATACAGACATTGGTCAGCAGCAGAAAGTGAAAGTTGCTACAGTTCAGGTTAACAGATCTCACCCTGCTGTGTAGGTCATGCTGGTGAAAGCAGAGGGGAGCAGGTGACTGCTTGGTCACTGACCTTTCACCTTGGTTCAAGCACTGCATCAGCTGCTGCCATGAGTGTCACAAGCTTTGACTCATACTTTATTCAGCTATGTACAGTGGAGATTAGTGTATTCAATCATTTAGTATTATATGTGTATTAGTATT
>JAQMYF010000026.1:8854230-8870450 GCA_030014195.1 Neosilurus mollespiculum | reverse complement strand
CGCCGTGCCCCCCCCCCCCCCCCCCCCCCCAAGGTTGTTTGTTTGTTTGTTTGTTTATGTTTGAATTTGAGTGGTGAAATGTTGCTATTTTTCTGTAGTTTAATAGGTGGCACTCTTTAAACTCTGAAAGCATTTCATGTGGTAGAAGCGAATTATTTGCAAACTTAGAAATAAGAATTAACAAACTTTCTTTTACACAATTCAAGGTTTAAAAATTGTAGCAAAAAAGTGGGAATTTTTTTTATGAGATTATTGATATAATTACAATACTTACAGAAGCACAGTACAAATTGAACCGGCACCTACAGTAATATGCAGTGAAGATTATACACCACCACATTTGTCTAAAAGGGCTCCTAATACAAAGAAGTAAAAAAATTACTTCTCTATAATTTTTGGGTGAAAATGTATTGAACAATGCTGTTGTAGGCAATGAGACCCAAAAAGAATCATTCCGACAAGTTCATTCATGCTATGCTATGTCATTCACATTCCAAAAAAAAAGTTGGGACAGGAGCAATTTATGGCTAGTAATGAGGTAAATTGGTTAAATAATGATGTGATTTGAAACAGGTGATGTCAACAGGTGATTATAATCATGATTTGGTACAAAAGCAACATCCAAGAAAGGCCTAGTCCTTCCGGAGCAAATATGGGCCAAGGATTGCCAGTTTGCCAACAAATACGTGAGAAAATTCTTGAAATGTTTAAAAACAATGTTCCTCAAAGAAAGATAGGCATGGATTTGGATATTTCACCTTTGACAGTGCATAACATTATGAAAAGATTCAAGGAATCTGGAGGAATTTCAGTGCGTAAAGGATAAGGGTGCAAGCCTAAGTTGAAAGTAATTTAACAAATTACTATTTTCAGGTTTGATTTTAATTTAAAATACTGTCCCAACTATTTCTGATTTGGGGTTGTGTGTATATATGGAGAAGCGTTTCAATGTTTATTCCTTTGGCTTGCAGTTTGGTCTGTTTCTGTTGTGGAAAAATGCCCGAACATCTCCATGAATCATGATTAAATGCTGGTAGTAATGTTTTGCTCAGCGTAGCATCTGCTGAAGACTATTCTTTAAAGCCAAGGTTTTCCGATCTTGCTTAAATGACTCTTGGAGCAGTGCTGATCTGTTTTGTCTTGCCAATTTTCTGTCACTTATTCATCCCAAAAGCCATATGTATCAGTCATTGTGCTGTGATTTAGTGCTGCAATACTGTTTTTAACCTCAGGGGTAACTTGTATTGTATTCATGCATTACACTAAGATTACAAAGGAACACCAGTCATTCTTGTAAGGAGTATAAGTTTAAAACTAGGTCCAGATTGTCAGATCTGGGCTCCAGAACAGTGCTTGGCAATGCCTATGTAGATCACACAGCACATGGCTTGTTTGAGGGCTCAGCCATCCCATGACTGGTGTCAGACGTCATAATTCTTGAAGAGTGTGACTGTTGCTGATAGTGTAAGACATCCTGCTGAAGTCTTAAAGTCAGGATTCAGGCGCCTGGTGTCGGCAGTGGCGTCAACAAGCAGGATACGGTAGACAGAGAAAAGAAAGCAGAAAGAAGCACCTTCCCCACTCTGAACACTGCACAGGATGTCATTGTCGGTACGATGCATGTCTGTGTTGGCGGAAACCCTCAATATCTTCCCTCTGAGTGCTGTAGTATTCAGGTACCCGTTCCCCTCAACCATCTGAGCACTGAAAACACTATTTCTGCTTTCTACTCCCAAAAGGTTCAGTGTGATAGACTCTGAGATGTAATGCGTTCTGACTTATTTTCACACTTTCCTGGACTTTTTCTGTTTTTTGACGGTCCTTGTAACCTTTTAACAGGATGTCAACATTATTTAAGCACCACCTCTGCACTGAAACTGACAAAAAGGCTCACAGAAAGGACATAGCTAACAAGTGCTGTGCCCTTGTATTTCACATTTTTCTGTTTCGACTGCTAGATATCACCTGTGTTGCTATGCCAGACAGTTGCTTGAAAAAGTGTATAACAAAGAATAACTGTTTCCTTATTCTTAAAGGTTTGTCTTTTTTGAGGTCCTCTCATATCGTTATGTTGTTTTGCTTGGTTTCATGACTTCAGTTTTGTTTGTACTAGCCTAGGGTGAGATGGATGAAACCTCAAGAGGCTTGGCCCAAAATCCGGTCATCAAAGATTCATAGAAATGATTCTTTGTGATCAGAGAGCCAGTAATGTTTCTGTCCTGATTAGATTTCTAAAACAAAGCACTACATACCACATGTTAAACACTGGCTGAGGATATCCAGAGTGAAATCACCTTGTACTCAGAACTTCACCATCCTGGCAGAGTTTCAAGCCGTGTGTTCCAGGAAACTGGGAAGTATGAGACACCAGCTGTTAAACTATAGCGGCTTAGAACATCTTCAAAGTAAATAGTGTAGTTTATAAAGATTATACAGACCAGATGTTGGAGAAAGCATGCGTAAACAGAACTGTGACTTGGTCTTGTGCCTGAGTGTTAGCCTTAACTACTGCTAGCACTGCCTGGAAACACAGGCACAGTCTGCTGAAAAGCTTTAAACACATTGGGGGCTTTTTACGGACCTCACAAGTCTTACAAGTTTTATTGCAGACGCTGGCTAAAGAGATGAGCTGACACAGGATGTCAGGAGTGGCTTTCATGATATAGTTTAAGAGGAAACGGAGAAGAGGAAACGTTGCTTTTCATTTCCTTACCTTAACATACACATGTTATGGCTTAAAAAGAGTCCAGGTCAGAATTTGGCTCATTGTTTTTTTTTATCCTGTTTTGGACATCCATTATAGTGAACTGTTATACTACTACTTTACTCAGTGAAAAAAATAACACTGGACATCTCTTAGGCATGCAGCAGCATCAGCAGTTGGACCAAAAAGCTACTTGGGAAGTAATTTAGAAAGTTTGAGTCAAACAAACCATAAAGAATGTGATTCACTCTATTGCTATACAGCTGATCTGATTTCAGGCTTCTGTTTGCATGGGAATAACCTGTGCCCCTATCTGGGACAGAACTGCTCATGTCAGCCTCTTTTGTTGCTCATGTCAGCCACAGTGGAAACAATAACTGTGTTAACACTAACAGGACAAACACTAAATAGCAGATGAGCGGGGCACATTAACGTGACAACGACAGTGTTGCACTGATTTTCTTTCTTTCACTTTCTTTCACATTAAAGTGCAAGTGATGACATGACCAGGTCCTGTTGTGTCTAATACAGTACACATGGTTTGAACCAAAAGGTGATGTGTTTGTCAGAGTTAAACTAAAAATGGCCAGGAATAGATCTGCCAGCAGGACACAGAGATGTAAAGAATGTGTGAGGGTGGGGTGCAGGCGTGAAGCACTGGGGGTTGAGTGTTAATTGAGTTTCATGAATTTTCCGGAAGAGTCCGCTAGTACAGAGAACTCCTATAGCTCCAAGTTCCAGTGATGTCAGCCTGAATAATTTCATCTCACATGAGCACATGACTCTGTGTTACTACATTAAGGGGGAAACTTGGCAAACAATACAGTACTGTTAATTCTCTCTTTCTCTTCTTCATTACAGGCTATGTCAGCATCTTGGCAGTGGTACTGAAAACTGCAAATTCTTCACCATGGGCCAATGAGTTTGAATGTAAGCACGAGAGGTTTCATATTCAAAGAGGAGCTGCAAATTAATTGTTTACTGTTTTTAAGGCTTTTTGGCCAAATGCACATACTTTTTTCTTTGTACAGCGATTGAACTGTCCTGTATGATAGAGTCTATTTCCTCGACCGGTCCTAGAATTGAATGGAAGAAGATTAAGGATGGGAAAGCAAGCTATGTCTATTTTCAAAACCGAATATTAGGTGAATCATTGGTGGTTCAGTTTACATGACATGAAATTAATATTTTATTATTAGTATCACATTTTAAAAAAATATTTTCCTTTAGGGGACTTGGCGAACAGAGCAAAGATTCGAGAACCTGCAACTTTAGTCATCCTTAACGCAACAAGATTAGACACTGCATTGTACCGCTGTGAAGTCACAGCCCCAGAGGACATGAAAAACTTTGATGAGATTGTAATACAACTCTCCATCAGAGGTAAGAGATTTCAAAATCCCAATCAATTACACATCATGCATGCAAGATAGGGAATTAAAACAAACTAAGTTGAGAAGAAGTTTCAGAATCAGGCACCAGCAGCAAATCAGGCAGTATGCATAGAGCTCAACAGAGATAAAGAATAGATTAGATATATTATAATAATTAACTGGCTTAAAAGGGTGTACAGAGTGTGATCAGAGTGCAAGTGGCAGTTTCTGTTGGTAGGGAGAGCCAGCCATCTTAGAGGGCACCCTGGGACATAAGGTATCCAACCACTCCAATTCGGAGTGACTGCGTAACAGCCAGGAGCATTAAGAGTATTACAACATTCCAGTATTGCCACGCCCATGAATCACCACTCCCATGTGCACAGTATGACAAAAAGCCTGACTAAACAAATGGGTTCTCAAACTAAACTTGAGTGCTGAGATTGTGTCTGAATACTGAACACAAACTGAAAGGCTCGTTCATAGCTGGAATCAGGAAGAGGGGCCTCCTGTGGTCAAAATAAATAAATCACATAAAAGCCAAAAAACATATGCTGAAGCCTGTTTGTCATAAATAATGCTGTCTATTTTGTAGCCTATAGCATTGCATATTAACAAGTAAAACATTATATCTAGTAAACAATTAGAAGGTTATTATAAGCATAAATCTCAAAGATTTGCCCAAATACATTACAATATATTTGTAAGTGATTAACATGGATCATGTATTATGTTTGGGGGCTAGCTCAGACTATAGACATATATAATAATATGTAAATAATAAGGCTTCAGACAGATGATTGTATAGTATAGTCTGTAATCTGTGGGTCACCGTGTGCAGACATCAATAGGACCTATAGCTGGACTCTCCGGGTTGTAACATATATAGGCCTACACATTCCCTTTCTTTTAGCCTTTGGGGTTAATTAGGAAATGCCAATCTTGAACAAATTATATGACTTTACCTTGTTACTATGTAGTTGACAAAGCAATCACTGTCAGTTGTTTGAGGCCACAGAGGCTCTCTGTTCAAATGGCCTGAGATCCTCAATGTCTGCCTCTCTAAATGTTCTGGTCACACTTTTTTGGTGGGCAAAATTCCTCTGCCTGATATCGACCTTTATGTCTTAACCACCAAACAATGCAGTTCTCCAATCTTACCACATTAACAGCCTCCCTTTTATTAATAATACCAGAGCTAAAAAAACTCAACCACAGACTCAGTGGAAATTTTTATGGGCCAACTTTTGTAAATTTTTCCTGAATCTGGAGAGAATCTGAATCAGAATACTTTATTGATCCCAGAGGAAATTGTGTAGAGAGATGGCATAGCGTAGTACTCATGCATTTGGACTCAAGTTCACATCAGTTGGGATATACAATGAGAATGTGTTTCATCTAATTTTTTATTGTTTACACAGCTTTACATCTTCATGTGCTCGCTCCTTTTCAGTATGGATTCTGTGCAACGCATGAACATTGCACATGGGGCCGGTGCTCATTTAGCTAATAAACAAGTCCATAGAGTCTGACTGACGATAATGCTTATAATTTATGTAAGGATAATTAATAATTCTACAATTTTCTCAGTAATTTGATATTTTCTATATAAAATGTTAATAAGCACATCACAAACTTGATGTTGCTTAGCCTGTACAAGTACAGAACAAAACCAGTGTGCCACACAGTGGCTGCTATTAAAGTTTTATATTAGTATTTTTTCTTTGTCAGTGCACTTTATCATTACACCCATCAGCACTCCAAAATATTTTTGTTTATATATTGTAGTTTCCTGAATCCCTGGCAGACACCATTCAGCAATTAGTATTATGCTGTATGTTTTCCCAGAAATGATGTTAATGGTGTTCGCCGAGCTGCGCCGCTGTAAGCTGAGCTCGGCCACATAACACTTCCAGCCCTTGGCGCACATTCGAGGATGCTTTCGGGCCTGCCTCAGGCTTGGGCGTGTCCACGGCTAAATGGGGAAAATTCTGAAATCGCATCTGAGTTTAATCAGGCAGCTAAAAAGAGAAAGCATACCATGCATGGCCTTAAAGCTTTGAGAACAGACCAGCTGCACTCTTCATTTCATTTAAAGATGCTGTTTTCTAGTATGCAAGCCTCACTTGGTTTATTTGGGTTCTGTTTTACAGTAAAGCCGGTGACTCCTCGGTGCTCGGTACCTACGTCTGTGCCAGTGGGGAAGTCAGCTGAGCTGATGTGTGTGGAGGATGAGGGCTTCCCCAAGTCCCAATACCAGTGGTTTCGAAACAAAGAGGAGATTCCCATGGACCCCAAGAGCAGCCCTAAGTTCTTCAACTCATCCTATATGCTAAACGGCGAAACGGGTGTGCTGGTGAGCACTGGGAGGAATGGGAGAAGGGATATTTTAGGGAGCCAGTTGATGTGTGATGGCTCCAGCCATGAAGGGAATCTGCTGTACTCACTTGCACTTTCCGCAGTGCCACAGTCTGCCATTCACACTCACGGCCCACCCTGGTCACTCAACCTTCACTGTCCCCTTTAAATCCTGTTCTGGCTGTCAAAATCTCACATTATCCATTGGAGGACAGCGAGCGTGCTGGGCATGACTGAGAGTATTTTTACATGTGCAGTATTTAGTCCATTTAAAAAGAACCCTTGTACGTTATTTTTCCCCTCAACGTAGTTTGTTCAGGCAGCTGACCAAAACAACCAGTACGAGACCATCCTCTTATTGCACTGGGAATAAAGTTTAACCATCTGCAACAGAGGAACCAAATGTGCATTGCATTATGGGTTGTGAATGACACTTCTTGACACAGGAGCTGCTAACTTGACATATGAGATGAGCCAGGTGGAGCTGGAGTGCTGTAGATGTGCAGTGTGTCATAAAGGTCTCAGTGGAATAATTAAAAAAACAGTCTGGACACCGTTCATCAAATATCTGTTTTTTATTTCTGTTGTTTGTTCATTTATTTTAAAGTTCCAGTTTTGTACTCTTAACTGAGCTTCCAAAAGATTTTCCTAAAATAGAAAAACATAGCCTGGGACTGTCTAGTGTGTGAAAGAAGTTTACAAGTACTTCTCCAGCTCTGCCTTTTCCATAGGATGCTTATTTGTTTTGAAATCCATATAAATTAGTCCAGGTTAAAACTGAATTTGCCCACAGAAAAACTGGACAAATTTGCTGAAGATTGTGTCAAAAGTTATTTTTGTATAGAGAAAACAGAAATCAGTTGCTGTTCAAGAAAACATTAGCAATTATTTAAAAATATATATATTTTAATGTATTTAAGTAAATACATTACAATAAAACTATTTGTGAATTGCATACTTTTTAGAATACTTTCAGGATATACAGAACACATTTCTACAGGCCTCCACTTTAGTTCTCTTGCCTATTTAGCTTCTTACATATCAGATTAGCAGGGCACCTGTGGAAAAATGGCAATCTGCAATCCCCAATTATACTGCACTTAATGCACTTGAGTCGAATTATGATTGATTTTGCACTGCATGAGGAAAAAGATACCAGGTACTTTGGATAGGAAATGGTTCTCCATATTGAAAAGGAATTTCATTCAAGCCTTTTCTGAAAGAGATATACTTTTTCTACAAAGAACCTTTTAAAGGTTCTCTAGAGGAATCAACTAAAAAGCACTTATGGGTTCTTGATTTAATTATTTTTTTTCACAATGAATTTTTTTTACTTTTTCAGTCTGATGCATCAGCTTTTTTGCCCTGTGATCTGTTGCAGCCTGTTGTCAGGTTTCTTGAGTTTTAGAAGCAAAATATGTGATCAGCAATTCAAATTTTTTATTTAAATTAGCCAAGGATACAATTAAGGGCTGCATTAATGCAGCAGTGATGTTTAGTGTGAAAAAGAAAAACAAAGCCTCATTGAAGCCCTCTGCCTTCTTCCCTTGGAGAAGTCTCCATGTCTCCAAGTTTCTCCACCATTCAGTCACTTTTCATCTTTGAACCTTATTTCAACCAGTGCCTTTTAAATACTCAGACCTTTACAGCAATTAGAGTATGTGGATCATTTTACTCCATGAATAACCAGATAATGAGAGACGTGTTATTTATTGTCCTGCAGAAATTCAGTGCAGTGAGGAAAGAAGATGGCGGGCAGTACTACTGCAGAGCAAAGAATGAAGCGGGAGTCGCCGAGTGCAACCCGCAGATGATGGAAGTCTGTAAGTGATTGTTTTGCCAGGAATGCTCTTTTATCCTCATGCATTAATTATAATTACATCTTAATTTGGTGTGAATCAAGTGGACATTCTCCTCTTAGAGGTGCTATGTGTAAAATTATAGTTTAAAAGATAGAAAATTGACTTTTATTATCACCACAATGAGAAGAAACAATAGCTTTGACATTATGTCCACAATGTCTGTTTATTGTGTTTGGAGAGATATCTACTGAAGTTAACCAACTTGTTATGCCATTGTCCATCTTATAGTGCCATTTTATACCTCGGGAGGTCTGGATAAATGCATATGCCAAAATGCTATAAATGGTATAGTAGAGCATTAGGATTGAAGCTTCATTTGTATCACTCATATTCTGAAGTTTATGTGGACCTTCTTAAAACCTCATGACCTGTTAACTTGGGTAATGGTAAAACTGGTTATGTACTTTTACTGTTTCATAATAAAAGATATCCACTGCAAATTTGTAAGCCACTATTTGGACATTACTACTGAACACACTGTTCCCCCTGTTCCCCCACTACCATTTCTATTGCGTACCAACTCGGATCACCTGAATGCTGGACACACAAATATGTAATATGTGGGCTGCACACTTGGATTTTAGATAAAAGAGATGGATCGTTGCAATTTTCAGAAACAACTGGACTCCAGATTTGAAAATTAAATGCGGTTAACATTTTATGTGCAGCATTTTTGGGAAAAGAGAAAGAAAAGTGACCCTAGCAGGAGATACCCCAGACATTATAAACCATCTTGTTTTTGGACTCAGTACACACACTTTGTCTGAGTTTTAAAGTTACAAATTCCTGGACTCATGAACATTTATCCATCAACTGTCCATTATCTGTACCACTTATCCATCAGGGTCAAGTGGAAGCTGGAGGTAATTCCAACTAACTTCTGGCAAGAGGCGGGGTATATCCTGAACAGTTCGCTGTTCTATTGCAGGGCTGACACAGACTCAAACAAACATTCACACTCACATTTACACATATTGAACTAATATGCATGCCTTTGGACTGTGGAAGGAACTGCACTGGGTAGACACCCCAACTTTCTGGTGATATAGTACCCTCTATTTGTTTGGAATATGCAGCATAAATTCGCCAGGTGATGAATTCTTACACATTGTGCCTATATCTCGAATAATACTTTCATACTGTTTTTCTCATTATTTCCAGATGACCTGAACGTTGCTGGCATCGTTCTGGGTGTGCTGGTGGTGGTGCTGGTGCTGTTGGTTATAATAGTGGGCATCTGCTGTGCATACAGGAGAGGTTTCTTTGCCAGCGAGAAACAAACGGGAAGCAAGTAAGTGACACAAAATGAGTGAGCCTTTCCTGGTGGTTTCATCCTCATTCAAAGAAACATCCTGCAGCTGGTTACTAATCTTTGACTCCCAATTTAAATTAGGTCTTCTTTTGTCCTGAGAGGTCCTTTTAAGGTTCAGCTTTCAGAGCAAGAATCACGTAGTAAGGTATTGGAGGTATTAGAAGGAAGTGAGAGCAGTCCAGGAGTGAGAAGGAAATTTTCCATTTCTTTTAACGAATGAAATGAGAGAAACACAAGGCATAAAAACACTGACAACAAAGCACAACATTAAAAGTGCTGTATCATTTATTCATTCATTCTTTTGCCGAACCACCTTATCATACCGGGGTCATGGGGAGGCTGTACCCCAGTGAAGGGGGGTAGACCATGAACAGTTTGCTAGTTCATTGCAGGACCAACACACACACACACACTCACACACACACACACACACACACTCAAACTTACACCAAGGGGCAATTTCAAACAGCCAATTATGCTAATATGCATGTTATTTAAACTGTGAGAGGAAAACAGATTACCCAGAGGAAACCCATGCAAGCACAGAGAGAACATGCAAACTTCAAAAAAAGAAACGCCCTTGCCGTGCATGGGGCTTGAACTCAGGACCTCCTTTGCTGTTAGGTGGACGTGCTAACCACTGCACTACTTTGCCACTGCCATTAGAAATTTTATGAATTTACACTCATATTTAGACATGGAAACTTAGTACTACAGATCACACTTAAAACACAGCAAGAAAACTGAAAAGAGAAAATTAATTCACTCTCAAAATTCACTGAAAAAGGACTGGATTCATGTATAACAGTCCATAAAGCCTAAGTATATACCACACTCAACACTGTGACACACAGTTTGCCAAGATGCACATAGACTCCAGCTGTCAGTGGTGGATTGGTTTAATAGGCATTAGACACGGTAGTATACCAAAACTGTGGAGCCATCATCCCTTCCGAAAACCGTTTCACCACACAGAAGTCGTCCCACAGAAACACAGAAATTCAGAAATGACATGAATAGCATGTCTACAACTCCAGAGTTGTTTTAAATAATAAATATAATGTGATTAATCGAATTAATTTGTGTTTTTCTAGTTACAAAGCACCAGGAAAGGCTGATGGAGTGGATTACATCCGAACAGATGATGAGGTGAACTGATGATTATTTCCACACACATCTGTTTATGAAATGTAGAATCCCTCTCGCATCATTTGCTCACTCTGACCTTTTTTTTTCAGGGTGATTTCAAGCACAAATCATCATTCGTCATCTGATGTCAGAGAGCCACAAGGAGACACCCTGAAACACAGTGGAGTCATTAGCACAATACCTTGCAGACAACGAGGGACAAACACACACACAAACACACTGAGGAAAAAAGACTCTTCGCTGTGCCAGAGCATGGTTTACATCACAGTATATTTACTACAACACTATTCATATTTGCCAAAGTGGACAAAAAAAGTTCCTTTACCACCTAGAAGCATTAATCTCCATCAGACCACTGAAGGTTTTCCTTTTTAAACCAATTTTTTTAACCCATTTCTTCACTTTGCTTTTTTTAATCACAGCTTCAGCAGAATTGCATAAACATTTTTGCTTTAAATTGCGTGTCGTTTGTATAACTTTTGTTTTGTACCAGCTAAATGTGTCAGAATATTTTTTTGATAGAATATATTTTGAAATCTTTAGAGGTTTACTTTTTTAAGAAAAAAGATATTTGAAAATGACTAACATTGAAGCCAGTATATCTTATAGACTGATTTGGTGTTTGGAAGAAGCTAACAATTTTGACCGGTCTGTATTTCACTTTAATTAAATCATCTCAAAATTTCTGACCTCTGTTCATACTCTCACTCGAGTTGGAAATCAGGGCTGGATTTAGAATGGTGCTGCACTGAGCTATTTTTAAGATAAGAGCCTATTTTTAAGGGATCTTACATTTAAATTTGGCAACCCTGACCTGTTCATATATGGTCATAAATCAGTCAGTAAAATGACAAACAAACAAACATGATTTCGAAGATTCCCACATGGACGTTTTGATGCACCCCAAGCAAGAGAAGGTTAAATCCGGCTCTGTTTGAAATTCATATAAAATGAGAACCTTTTCAATGGTCTTATCTCCTTAGTTTACTGTTGCCGGCTAAATTGTTTAGCGTAGGGTTCCATGTTAATTTTTGTAGATAGTCTTAGTCAAAAATATTTTTTTTCCAGCCAGAAAACACTGTAATCAGCCCAAGCTGCGTATTCTTGAGTTTAAGTGTCCTTGTTGATCATGTATATAGTGAATATACTGTCCTGGTAGTGTTTTGTTTTTTTCTTTTCTTTATTAGTCTTTTACTTCTTGAGAAGTAGTTTCAGTATTATTTTAAAAAATAAAACAGGGTTTTTTGTGTTTGGTTAACAAAAAGCTGCGATGGTTCTCTGTTGATTTATTGTACCTTCCCTCTTGTGGGAATAAAATATATTTTGTTTAGTTTTAGATTTCCAGATAGAGGCAAATATGACACTCTTCACAATTTCAGGTCAACTAATCATGTGAGAGAGAGGATCTGCCTTACAGGCTGTGTTTGATTCCTGGATCAGAACGAGCACAATTCACCCAAAGTGTCACAAACAATTTAGAATTTATCAAAGTACAATCACCACAAATACAACCCTCACAGTTGGTAAATAATAATAACCATTTTGGTTTTGATCTGTTTGGGGATTTTATTGTCATATTTGAGTCGATTAATTCCTCTAAAGAAACATTAATCATTCCTCTTGAGTGCCTTTCAGTGTGGTTGTATAATAAAGATGATGTTTATTGTGTTCGATATAAATAGTGACTTGTTATATACTGTGACGTCTAACTGAACACATCACTGTTCGGTCTGACTGATTTTCTAACAAATTTTATACCATTTGTATAAATCACAACAGGTGTTTGAGAGGAATGATAGGCTATTCTGATATACAGCACATATCCATCTCTCTTTTTTTTGTAAATAGATTTTAGTTTTGTTGTGCGCTGATTTATTGATGACCCCTTTTTTGTCAATAAAGTAGAAATAGAGCTTGGATATTGTATCATGGCCTAAGTGAAGTTGTGTTGCAAGACATTATTATTTTAATGTGAAGACATTATTATTTTACATAATCTTTTAATAATTGCAGTTAAAGCTTTTATTTCATTATAAAGGTATTTAAGGGAATGCTAATTCAATAACCAGAATTTGAGGTGAGATGATGATTACATGATGTACAAAGCATTATCAAATGCTGAATGAATAATGGATTTAATCATCATGTTCTACACCGAGGTCATGACATAGGAGGTTAATTTTAAATATTGTGCCCTTTTCACTCATGAAACAATTTTTTTCATCTCACGTTGATTTTAGGCTGGTACAAATCCTGTGTGAATTCTTGAACAGTAGCTTTTTGTTTGTGATTAATAAAAATTACTTCCTAAGATTTGTTGTTGCTCTTATTTTATAGCCTGGTGGACAATATAAAAATGTACAACAGTTTATAATAACATTCATAACCTTTGTTCAGTTGTGGGGGTTTTTTTTGTTTTTTTTTTAATAAAATAAAACTAGATCACAGTTAATGTTCACATCAAACATGCTTTGTGTATCTCAAGGTGAAGCAGGTGGGCTACAACAACACAGGATATCAACAGATATGTTGAGACAACAAAGTGCATAGAGCTGTCCTGGGTAAAATATGTAAAAATCAACTATAACAATGTCTTTTTAAATTGCTTTAATTTATGTTTATATGTAGTATATACAAAAACTTTGAAAGGGTTTAAAATGACACTGTTATTCAGTGCTTATGATCTGATCGTGAAGCTCAGCAAAAAGCTCATCTGTGACTCATGATTTTTTTTATGTAAATAAATAAACCATAAAAAATCTGGTTTTAGTGTTTTGTTTGATTATGTTCCCATGTGGTATATACTAAAATAATTATTTGCCACATGCTCAGTATTCAGTGAAATCCACCTCACTTTTAGCAGAACATTTGTTAATTATCCATCTCACAAACTCGGGATGATGCTTGAATTAAAATGATGGACAAATTCTTTTCACAGTCACTTTCTTAAATCTGAAAATTAAAAAAAATAAATGCTGTCCCTGAAACAAAAATACAGCCTTCATGTTTTTCAAGGTAAGAATAGGCCATAATGACTCATGCATGATCATTGTCATGCTTTAAAACCATAGTTTGCTTTTCTTGTCCCATTTAACAGATACTAAAACTTTAAATAAGTTTCAAAAGATGCAGCATGTAGGACCACTGTCATGCTTTAAAGATGTCGAAAATAGACCACAAAAATCTCATTTGAGCTTGCTTTTCTTATGGTTCCCTTGTAGTATATACTGGAGCAATTATTTAAAACATTTGGACACTCCACTAACTATGTGGCTTTAAATATAGAAACATGAATATTTTGAAAACTAAAGTAATAGATATTCTAATACCATAGAATTTTATTATTATATATATTATTAAAATAGATATATAATAGATTTATTCTTGCCTTGTACCCAGTGTTTCCAGGTTAAGCTGTGAATGTTTTGTTATCCCAAGTGAGGATAATGAATGAATGGCTGCTTTTAACCAAACCATTCCTATATTCACTAGAAAGAACAAATTTCCACCATTTTATAGATCTATTGTTCTTCCAGTTCAAACTAAAAGCATGCAAGAGTGCCTGTGTCCTTACAAATGCAATTGTTCAAATGTGAACGGACATGCCAGCCATCATGGTTTTATTACACTTCCAGGGAAAATTTGTACAGGAGTTACTAAACGCTTTAAACCTCATCTAATAAACCTGACAGAGGAGTCAGTGCAACATTTGGAAGCAGTCTACATGGTCAGGGGGATGAGTCACTTATTGAAGCCTGGCAGCTGACTCATAGTTCACTCAGCTGGATGCTGCTGTCCCGCTTATACAATCTCTCTGCTTCTTTATCAACATCTGCAGGCTGATCTCCGGGTCCGATCCTTTTTCTTTCCTTTCAGTCCTACAGTTCTTTATGTCAAACAGGTCATACCGCCAGCATCCACCAGCAGCAGCCAGCTGGATTCACTCTCTCTGGGTAATTTCATTAGCATACTGTTTCCAGAGGAGCAGCACGTGCAAGAGCTTCGAAGGAAATAGGAGGTCATTAACCTCTGCCTTAATGACCCCTAGTGTGTCAAGGAGTTGGGATACTTTCAACAGCAGTGGTTAACGACAGTGGTTCAGGACCATCGAATTTGGTGGAGTGAGGCTATCACACTTTACCTAAGCTATAAGCTATTACTGGGTAAAGGTTAACTGAAAAGCAGTTGAGAGGCGACAACATAAGTCATAAGGCACACAGTCTAGCAACTCATTCTAAATGCTTTTAAATGAGCCTTTATTTAACTAGGATTGATACAGCATGTGTGTATCTCAGATTTTCACAGAATGTGAGGTGCAGACGGAAAACCTGGGTTGCCAGGTACCAACATCATTTTTTGCAGAAAATTTTTAAAATGTCCAAACCAATTTTGAAAAAATCATTAAAAAAAGAAAAAAACTTTCTTAGCCTTTGCATGGGAAACAAGATCATCATCACACAAACACATTTCAGACATTATTCAATTCCATTTTATTTGTATAATTGTACAATCGACACTGTCGCAAAGCAGCTTTACATACAAATTTAGTAAAGAATTTAAACTTCATTCATTTTCTGAACCGCTTAATCCTAATTAGGGTTGCGAGGAGGCAGGCACCCATCTCAGCTGACTCTCGGCGAGGGCAGAGTACACCCTGTCAGCTCACAAGGCCATTGCAGAGCAGAAACACGCTGAGGGCAACTCAGTTGCCTTCTCTTTCTGAACGACAGCAATGGTTCTTTTACATGCCTCTCACCACAGACAGGGAGAGACATGGCCAGCCTTTGATAAACCAGTTAGCTGCACTGGGGGGACAACTTGGTGATAGTGGGGCTTGATTTTAAACCCTATACATCCCTAATGAGCAAACCTATGGCAACGGTGGCGAAGAATAAACTCCCTCATTGTTCCTGCGATGGTCTGGTGAGCCGTTCAGGGTGTACCCCTCCTTCGCCCAGTATCGGCTGAGATAGAGATAGTATCAGGTGGGTTGACAAATGAGTGAGGGTGGGTAGGGTTTTAAGAGCAAACAGTGCACTCTGGTGGTGATTAATTAATTAATATGTCTGTTGAAGCTGGAGAAGCACTTTCAGTCCTTTGTTCTGCTGACAGTGAAGTTATGTGAACTGTTGCTAATGAGTTTATTGACTTGTGTGTGTGTGTGTGTGTGTGTGTGAATCTTGAGTGGGGCAATTGTCTTGCACACAAAACATGAATTCAAAGAGTTTGAAGTATATAATGTATAAGCATTTCTACAGTTTAAATATTAATAATCTATTCGTAACTCTTCCATAACTGCTTCATCCTGAATAAAGTGCTTAGGGAAGCTGTGGTATTTTTATTCCTAATGGAAACTGGCAGCAGCCACTATATGTCATGTCATTTTCATGTCATGTCATTTTCTGAACCGCTTAATCCTAATTAGGGTCGCGGGAAGGCTGGCGCCCATCTCAGCCGACTCT
>JAQMYF010000026.1:8837132-8849632 GCA_030014195.1 Neosilurus mollespiculum | reverse complement strand
TTATTTGTTTACACCTTTTTTTAATTCGCTTTCCTTTTCTGAAAATGATCTTTAACCTTTTACTTCAAATTTCAGTAAAATTGTGTTAAACAGAACAAGTCCACAACCTATTTTTCTTTTTCTTTTCTTTTTTTGTTCTGTGCTTTAATTGTGGAATACACTGCGGCATTAAAAGGTGTCCTAAAACTTTTGACTGGTTGATTTTAGTGGCCATTGCAGAAGTCATATAAATATGTACATTTTAAGTGTGACTTAAGGCATGAAGGTTATTAAATATAATTTTAAAGAAAAGTGTTCATTGTTCGTATCAGCGCAGGTGAGTAAAGTTTGATCTGGATTTCAGAACCACGAACATAAACTCCCATATTCTTTTTTTAGTAGGCGATGTGACAAAACATAAAAAGATACTCTTTTACAATGCTTGGTACATAATGCCAAATGCACCACCACGATAAAACAAGTTTGTAAAAGCTGTTTAATGGTATTTTGTTTTAATTTTTAGTTATCAGGGAAAATGTCCAATCAGCTTCTTCGGTAAAGTCAGTAATTGAGAATGTGCAATACCATACGGTGTCCTTCATCAATGATCCATTTTATATTGTTATACCCAACACTAACAGATCTGACGTGTGTGTGTGTGTGTGTCACCTTGTCATCTTGTTTCTGATTGGTCAGGAGGCAGCGTGAGAGCCCGATGTTGATGTAACTGGTTCTGTGTGGAAAACGACCGCCACCGTGGAAGAAGCCAGCAGCACATGGCACCAGGCCTACACAAACTCGGGCTACAGCCCTGCTCCAACATCACCCGAACACTTGTGCAGGGCCTGTGGAGGCCACTTGGATACGGCAAGCAGGGTGACTGACACTCACGTACATACAGTGCACTTCTCAACAGCATGACAGTTTGTTGTTATTTAGAGTCCCACTTGCCCACTAATGGTAATGTTTGATGCCTGTGTGCATTTCCTCAGTGACTTCGTAGTTTCAGTCATTAATTTTCATAGTCAGTACTTTCGTATCTGTTAGGTTTTACTCTTTGATTTTGTGTGCACTGAATATTAAGAGAAAAAGCCATGATTGCATTGCAAACAAAGAAATTCCTACGTGCACAGTTTTATATACCCCTACCCTCGCTCAAACATTACCTTACCTTATCAGGCCGAAGGAGAAAACAGGAACACCGCACAGAGGCTCATGGTCAACAATGTTCTCTCTTTATTTTAATGATTCTTCAGACTTATATACACATTCACTGAGGTAAGTATCTACATGTAGTTATAGTAGAGGCGTGGCAAGTTATAGTAGAGGCGTGGCTAATTACAGTAGAGATGTGACTTGTTACAGTAGGGCCGTGGCTAGTAACGGTAGGGACGTGGCTAGTTAAGAGTAGGGACGTTTGTAGTTACAGTAGAGACGTGGCTAGTAACAGTAGAGACGTGGTTAGTTAAGAGTAGGGACATTTCTAGTTACAGTTGACCTGGCTAGTAACAGTAGGGACGTGGCTAGTTAAAAGTAGGGACGTTTCTAGTTACGGTAGAGACGTGGCTAGTAACAGTAGAGACGTGGCTAGTAACAAAAGAGATGTGACTAGTAACAGTAGGGACGTGGCTAGTTACAGTTGAGATGTGGCTAGTAACAGTACGGATGTGGCTAGTAACAGTAAGGACATGGCTAGTAACAGTAGGGACGTGGCTAGTAACAGTAGGGATGTGGCTAATTGAGTGTAGGGACGCTTCTAGTTACAGTTGAGATGTGGCTAGTAACAGTACGGACGTGGCTAGTAACAGTAAGGACATGGCTAGTAACAGTAGGGACGTAGCTAATTAAGAGTAGGGACGCTTCTAGTTACAGTTGAGATGTGGCTAGTAACAGTAAGGACATGGCTAGTAACAGTAGGGACGTGGCTAATTAAGAGTAGGGACGCTTCTAGTTACAGTTGAGATGTGGCTAGTAACAGAAGGGACGTGCCTAGTAACATTAAGGACATGGCTAGTTAAGAGTAGGGACGTTTCTAGTTACAGTTGAGACATGGCTGGTAACAGTAGAGACGTGGCTAGTAACAGTAAGGACATGGCAGAGTAGGGACGACAGGGCTAGTTACAGTGCATTCACTATGTGTAGGTGCAGAGTCTTAGATTTCTACATGTGAAATAAAAAAGAAAACGAGGAGTGGGTGCCCACTTTTACCAGACAGAATCTGTGCTCTAATCTAAGTGGCTGTTCCAAATCTCCCCTTAGTGTGAGTGTGAATGGCTGTTGGATGGATGAAGAGTTTCATGTATAGAAGCATTTATTTCGCATTGGTGGAAGGAGTCTCCAGTGTCAGTACTTTGCGATAGCCAGAAGTAAAGCTGTGTTTTCTCCGGAATGGGATGAACTGGATGTTATTATTTTGCATTTTATTTAAAGAGAGATGAAAGGGAGGCTGATAAGCGAATAACTGATTCTAGTTGCTATAACATAAGTGATTACAGGAACTGATATTTTAGTAGACATTCCATGGCATTAAGCACGGGGAGAACATGCAAACTCGTCACAGAAACGCCCGAGTCCGGGAATCGAACCCAGGACCATCTTGCTGCGAGGCGGACGTGCCAGCCGATACGCCACTGTGCCGCCCTCGCTTACGGTTTAGTGATGCCTAATTATAATCTTGTTAGAGTCCATTTTCACACTTTCGAGGAAGACGAGGAAATAACAGAGTTTCCCCAACAGAGCTTCCTATTTCTACTAACAGCTTATGTGACAAATTGGATAAATATTAATATCTCAGCTCTCACATAACAGATCTGAATGAATTGCATTATCTTCAGCGAGATGGACATGCAGAAATGCAGTCATTGTAAATAATTACATCTGGAGTAATTGCAGCGATACGGTTGAATAATTATTACGACACACCCAGATCATGTCTCGGAAGAGTCTGGAAAGGGAACTGCTGCATTGCAGGTAGTGGTAGCGCACGTCAGATATTTCACTAAACAGATCACTGTTATTAGCAGCTCAGCATATTGGCAGGCATCAACTGATGACTGATTCCTCATTCTCCCGATGCAGAATGTGTGTGTAGATTGCAAGAAGCACTTCTGTAACCGCTGCTGGGTGCAGCCCGAGCTCAGGCCCGGGCTGTGCCAGACGTGTCGGCGCTTCGTCTGCACTCGTTTCGAGCGGAGCCAGCTGATGGGGCTGAAGGTGAAGGAGCTGCGTGACTACCTGCACCTACATGACATCCCCACTCACACATGCCGCGAGAAGGAGGAGCTGGTGGAGCTCGTGCTGGATCAAAACACGCCCAGCAGCAGCAGCAACAGCAGCAGCAGCAGTAATAGCTGCAGCAACTCCGCCCCGCCGGCAGCCGCTCCAGACGTCTCACAGTCACTCAGTCCTCCATCCCAGGCAGCTGAGGAGCCAGAGTCCCTGACAGAGGAGGAGGAGGAGGAGGAAGAGGAGGAGGAAGGAGAAGATGAGGATGAAGAGGACGATGACGATGATGAGGTGACAGCTCTTGTCAGATCACAAACAGTGTTAAGGTGGTTAAAGCAATCTAAGTTGGCAGTGAAGATCTTTTTTCAAACAAAGTAAAGATAAAAATAATGGCCTTAAAAAATAAACATGTAAACATGTTCATGAACAAATAAACTAGAGGGGGAGTGCAAGACCCCTCCACCACACTGCATGGGTAATGTGGCAAACCGGCCTTATACTGTATGGGTACTGGATAGAATTACCCATATGCTTGTCATATGATATATTCTATACTGTGTTGGCGTGACTGAATTAGTGGGGAAAAAACTCTCTCCTTTGAGGGTATTTTGAAATGATTGTCGTTTGGCCTTGATGGTCACTCGAGGTCAAAAGTAATTATTTATTCATTCATTCAATTATTTTCTAAGCCGCTTACATTACACCTCCGGGTACTCCGGTTTCTTCCCATTGTCCAAAAACATGCACGGTAAGCTAACTGTCTGTTCCAAATAGCCCCCAGGTGTGAGTTGGAACCGTTGTATGTGTGTTGGCCCTGCAATGGTCTGGCGAGCTGTTCAGGGTGTACCCCGCCTTCGCCGGGAGTCGGCTGAGATGGACACCAGGCTCCCAGCCACCCTAATCAGGATTAAGCAGCGTAGAAAATGAATGAATGAACAATCGACTTGAAGGCATCAAACTGTCTTGTCGTGTGTGTTTGTGTGTGTGTTAGTCGACAGACAGCGAAGAGACACTGGTGCACAGTCGCAGGGCTTCTCTCTCTGATCTGAGAAGCGTGGAGGACATTGAGGGTCTTACAGTGCGGCAGCTAAAAGAAATCCTGGCACGCAACTTTGTCAACTACCAGGGCTGCTGTGAGAAGTGGGAGCTGATGGAGAGAGTCACACGTCTCTTTAATGACCAGAAAGACCTCCATAACCTGGGTACGTCACCCAGTATTACATAACACAATATTATAATCATAATCATCACACACTGCAGCTTGAGCTTTAGTTTATTCTTCCTTTGTCTGTGTAAACCCTTTTATATTGGATTTACTGGTTTAACTAGAGTTACTCAGACTTTAAAAGGGTCTAGGAATTAAATTATGAGAGGCGGTGCTTATTAGCCAGTAGGCTAAAGCCAGATGCACATGTGAGCTACTAAATAAATGCTTCCTAAATAATAACTAATTACTGAAGTTTGAATATTTGGGTTGTTTCATGTAAAACTGTCTTATAATTCAGAAAATTTTCTTGTAGCGTTAATTTAGTGATAAATAAACCGCTTACTCGCTTGTTGCTTGTTGCTTGTTTATTTGCAGTTTCAAACACTAAAAACGAATCAGGCACAGGTATGTATAACAGCAGAATAGTTACTGTACCCCGTGTGGAATGAAGTTGTGTATAACGTAATGCAATCGAGTATGTGTTTTTGCGACAGTAGCGGAACCAGCCGAGCCGAGCGGCCAGGAAGAGAACCTGTGTAAGATCTGCATGGACTCACCCATCGACTGCGTGCTGCTGGAATGTGGCCACATGGTGACCTGTAGCAAGTGTGGCAAGCGCATGAGCGAGTGTCCCATCTGTAGACAGTATGTGGTGCGCGCCGTGCACGTCTTCAGATCCTGATGGAGGGTCCAGAAGAGCCAGAGAGAGAACCTGGAGAGCACTCCTTTAATACCCACACACATTCCACATCCTGTTTCTGTGCGGAGGTCTTGAGAGATGTGAGGCTCAGTCACCATTCGGTTTGGTTCTTCATACTGGTTTCCTGTGAGACTTACATTTTTTTTTTCGTTTGCTTAATCTGGGGATCTCAACATGTGTATCCTTTTCCATAATCACAATCTGCTGTGACGTTTGACTGTGAACGGACATGTTTGGTTACTAGCTAGTTATCTAGCTAACTTTCAGAAACCTCTCGGAAAAACATATCAAGAAATTTATAAAGCTAGGAAAGAACAAGCAAGCTCATCTTATCCAGCAAGCATATTTCCACAGCTGTAGTCTGGTTGGTTACCGAGGTATCATAGCAAACATTGCCGACTGATGATGTCTTTGGGCTCCAAGGAAGAGTATGTGGTTTGCATAGTAACCATCAAAGGTGCTTTCCAGTGTTTGTACATGAGGACCGATTTGAGTTGCCTTCTCATTTTGTTGTTTTTTTCTCCATGCGTTTGTACTGCAAAATGGACGCTGCGAGTAAGACAGGGTAAGGACATTTAGTTTACACTACACGGGAATGACGTGATCTGACTGGTTCGCCATTGTGGGATATTTAACAATTATACGCCGAAGTGAAGTGGATGTTGCCGAATTGTCAAGGGTACCATCCAAATGAGCGGCATCCAAAGAACTTTTGGTATATACTAAACAAAAAATGTAAAAACAAAATTACATATTTTAACCATGACAAAGGCGGGTCAGGTGTGCTTCATGCACTCCGAGCAGAGCATAAGTATTATACTCTGTAATAATTTAGTGTATACTACACAGAAACATACGTAAACTGCGCTCCGCAGCAGTCTGTTTTTACACACATTCGAAGTTTTAGCATATGCTTACCTGAAACACAAACCACAAGGGTCCGTCATATTGAATCAAGCATTATCCACTTGGAAATAATTTATTTTTAATCCCTAGATAGTGGACCAATCAGATAGCCCTGTTTCCATGAATTATATACAAATTGTTATTTAGTGTATGTACTACACAGGAACGGTGCAATCTGATTGGTCTGCTAACTAGGAGTTACAAAGGGGGGTTTTCTTATATTTTCATGTATTAGACACTAAAAATCTGGATTAGTTTAATAACAAGCAATTACACAGTGCTTATGCCCTGCTCACAGAGAATGGGGAGCTCACCTGACCTGCCTTGGGTAAAGTATCTCAAAATAATCTATAAAAATCTCATTTTAGTTTGCTTTTCTTTGTTACCCTAAAACTTTAAGTGAATTTAATACAACGCCATTACGTTACGCTTATATTCGCAAAGCATACAGAGCTCTTTGTTATGCTTAAAATATGTAAAAATATCCAATAAAAATTGGTTTAGTTTGCTTTTTATGTTCCTGTGTAGTATATACTAAAACAATAATTCGTGAAATGCTCAGTGGATGTTGCTAAATTGAATACTTTCCTTAATTGCTAATTATACCACAGCGTTCTTGAATTCTCTATTCTGATTGGTCGGAAGGTTAATTAACAGCAGCTCTGTTCGACAGGTTACAGGTTCATATTAATATGCACATTCTTATAAGTATAGATGACAGCAAATGCTCTGTGTGATCGAAAACTAACAACCGCCAATCTAAAAATATTTAACAAAGAAAAATGCGTAATGGTTAAGATGATTATTTAATATTTTTGGAAGGAGTCTCCAGTGTCAGTCCTTTATTATGGTCAGTAGATTTTCCATTTTGTGAATATCTACCAAATAGAGCACTTTGCTCCTCAAGGTTTTTCTGTAATACAACAGGCTGCATTTTTTTTCTCATTAACTTCTAGAAATAAAGAAAAGCGATGCGGGTGAAGAAATAATTCTTATAGCTGCTATAATGTAATTCATAACAGGAGGAAACTAATCTCGTGGATGTTTCACAACATTTAATGTAACTAGGAGTAGCGGGTTTTTTTCATTTAAAAAAAAATCCGTCAAATTGCTGTGGTATAAGAGAAAAAAACCCTGATGAGTATTTTCCTATCGCAGCAAACCTCTAAGTGTTTTATTCCTTGATTAGTTCATGGGTCAGTTTGATATCTGCATGTCTTCTCATGCCATTAATAGAACCCTTTGTTTAATACACTGTGGTTTAACAGCTTAGTAGTGTTGTGAACAGCTATAGTCATGGATGAAAACAGATGAAAAGTTAACAAGTAGGCTGCATGTGCATGTCTAATATCAGGTGCTACTTTCTCTTTTTTGCTTTTATAAAACAGATCTCATAGGCCTTACATGCGGAGTTATTTTCATGTCAAAGTTCAATATACATAAATAGCGGTAAAGAAATATTGACGCTGGAAGGACACAGTGAGCACAAACCTCCATCAAGCCAAAAAAAATAACAAAGCACACAGCACCCCCTGCTGGGCCTGCTGTAATACCACACTTGTGAGAAAACGTCCGTCTGTATCTCACAATGTTAAATAATCCTTTAAAAAATTCCTGGATTCAGAACTTGATCCAGATCGTCTCTGAAATCTAATGAGGTGTTATTTGGGCCACCACTCAAAAAAAAAAATAAATAAAAATTAATTAATTGTTTGATTGATTGATTGATTGATTTTTAAAAATCATCAAAATCCATTCATAACTTTTTATGTAAAGTTAACAAATATACAAACAAATAAACCAACACCAACAAATGCATAACCTCCTTGGCAGAGATAATTATGAAAGAATCCTTGTTGGTGGACTGTCTGCCCAGGTGAGTGTGTGTGTGTGTGTGTGTGTGTGTGTGTGTGTGTGTGTGTGTGTGTGTGTGTGTGTGCGCGTGCACGCAACTAGGAACTAATTTTTATATTTACATTGTTCATGTAGCAATAATGAATCCCAGAGCGCTTACTTCCAATCTCTCTTTACTATGCTAATGAATCACTAGTTTAGTTTTAATCACAGAATGTGTGTTATGACTCAACACAGAACAACTTGTATGTGAAATATGATTTTGGGATTTCATTTATTTATTTATTATGACATTTGACAAGGAAATAACTCCCATACCTCTCTCGGTTTGATTTCTTACACTAAATCTACATGATGCGTGAGAAAGCTGAGCTGTTCGCACTATGGCGAAGGTACATTATGCATCCTCATCGCCGATGTATTTCTTATGCATGGTAGACCGTTATGCTGAGCTGCTGGTTCCTGGATGGTTCCATGGTCTTCCTTCAGATGTGTGCAGCTGTAACACTAGCCTTGGTCTGTGTTAGTCACATGGTGCTCTAATTACTGCCCACTGGTTCACTTAGTGCTCTACACTGAAGAGCTTTTTAACACAATCGCAGATACAGTACATTACCCCAGGGTTTCTCGAACTTTAAACCAGGGATCTCTGTCGATAAATTAAAATTCCACTGATTGCTTCAGTACAGGTTTATAATGCAACTCAAACACTAGTCTCTGTAGTCTCTTATTTACTATTTTTAATATTTTTTAATAAGAAACAAGTATTTAGTTAGTCATTGGTTTATTTATTTATGAACTGGACATTCACAGAACAATTTTGGGGATTTTTTTTCTCTCCTAATTTTTATTCGTATCCAAGTCGAGTATTGCCTTCCTATCAAATACAACCACCACCAACCAGAGAGTGGCGTAAGCATGCACATGCCTCCTCTGTGACACACACGATGCTACCACTCGCATCTTTACAAACTGCTGCGCATGGGGCGTATTTGGGGGGAGGCCTAACGTACCCGGAGGGAAAACGCTATCCGCCCCTTTGTGTGAATGAGCTCACAGGCGCCCATGATTGGCTGGTGATCGCTGTGAGTGACAGGGAGGTGAGTGCATACCATCTCGTCCTCCTCCCATTTAGCTCAAATAGGAAACTCCCATCATCCCCCCCTGGAGGTCTCTGGATCCCACTCACTTTGAGAATCACGGTATTACACAAATGCAGCATCTTCTAAAGCTCCAGTAAAATGTATTTCTAGCTATAAATGTAAATAAACTGTTTTGCTACAGCTTTTTTTTCAGTTATCACACAACCTTTTTATTAAGTGATATTAATGTTTTTTGTTGTTGTACTTTTAAAATTCTGAATGTACGATAGCGGCACTTCTGGGTGAGTCGAAGTGCCAGAAAAAAATGTAGTAGCGTAGTAGTGTATGCTTATTTAGTTCTACTGTAGGATTTAGTCATAGCCATCTCTTGTCTATTTAGAGGCAAATGTAAGTAGAAATAAATCATACCGTATTTGCAATATCCAGGGATTATCTTCAGAATTCAAGGTACCAAACTGTACTTTTCCTTGTTGCTGGGATGGTACCATCAAGGGAATGTTTTATAATTGGAAATGTGAATATAGGATTTATGTTAATCGGTACATAAATAGACCTTGAGGACCACTAATGTACCTCTAAAGCTTCACTCTAAAAGCTACTTAAAGGTACACATTCACTAGTGAATAGCCGATGTGTTTTATCCTCCATTAACATTCAGTTTGGATGAATATAAAGGTTTTCTGGCAAAGCCACCCCAGCTCACAGGCTTAGTATCTCATATTCACCAGGTTTTACACCTTGTTTTGGTTCTGTGTCTGTTTACAAAACTGCATGACCAGAGGAATGACCTTGCACGCACTGTACATGACAACTTGACAGTGCAATTAGTAGAAAGTGGAAACGTTTAAGATCACATGCTCTCAACTCAAGATGGTTACATTTTCATAATATCATCATGGTTTGGACTTGTTTGTCCAGCACGTCCCACAGATAGGGAATTTAGGGTCAAATTTTCCTCAAACCATACCTGAACAGTTTTTGTACAACGGCGGGGCACATTATCCTGCTGAAAGAGACTACCGCTGTTAGGGAACACCAGAGCCATAAAGAGGTGTTTTTAGTCTGCAGCACTGTTAAGGTAGATAGCAACATATAGTGTAAAAGTAACATCCACATGAATTCCTGGACCCAAGGTTTCCCAGAAGAGCATTGCTCAGTAAACATCATGACTGATTTCATTTTTTTCCAAGAGATAACACTGTAACTCCTGTTTATTTATTATGCCGGGGAAGTGAATGGGCTCCTTTAAATGTACTCCACATGAATAAAAATACTTATACATACTAAAGGTGCAAAAGATACCCATTTTATGGTACATGTATGATTTGATCCTCAAATATCAGAGCAGCAGTTTTCACCCAGCCACACTGCACTGTTTCCAGAAAGGACAAACAGCCACTTTGATATTATACAGTGTTATATATGTGTTTTCTCGATAGCAGTACTCTTTAGTGTTTTATTTAACTGTGTATATAGTGTCACATCAAATGATGTATCCAGACCACTGAAAAACTGGTATAAATCATGTATATAAGCTAATAAGCTGATATGCAAATGGTCTCATTGAGGCTTAGCTTGTGTTAATATGTCGGGATGCATTGATCCAACACTTGAGTATCGGACGAATATTGGCCTTAAACATTTGCAGCAAGAAACCTCACAGCAAGAAAGTGCCGGGTTCGAGTCCCAGGCTCGGGTGTCTTGTGCAGAGTTTGCACGTTCTTCCCGCGCTTGCGTGGGTTTCCTCTGGGTACTCCGGTTTCCTCCGACAGCCCAAAAACATGCATATTAAGCTAATTGGCTGTTCCTGTTTGTCCCTAGGTGTTGGATGTGTGTGTGTTTGTTGGGCCTGTGATGGTCTGGCGAACTGTTCAGGGTGTACCCAGCCTTCGCCCAATGTCGGCTGAGATGGGCGCCAGCCTCTCTACGACCCTAACAGGATTAAGTGGTTCAGCTAATGAGTGGGTAAGAGAGAGAAATTTATGGGAAATGATGCATTATCAATGCGACACCAACAAGCGAGAATGTTTTGGCTTTTGGCCGATACTCAGCTGTGATAACTGGTGGATTCATTGCCTCCCTGTTTGTGAGTTCGTATCACATTTACACATTTATATAATTTATTGATGTATTTTTTTTTCCAAGTCAGTTTTAATGACTTGAAACACTTAAGCGTTATCTGATGAGAGAAATGCATGACTGGGCCTCGGGTTTTACAGATGAATTGCTCAGATTTCTATTCATACAGTATACAGTGTAATCATCAGACTCGTCTGTTAGCGATCAACAAGTACATGGGGAAAAAAACCTGCGTATAAGTGGCAGTGTTTATTACCATCACGAGTGACTACTGCATAATCTTGTACAGGAAGGTCAGCTACATTGTGCAAGCAGTAATAGTGAAATTAACTATGAATTCAATTTTAATAAAGGTGTGCAATGTATAAGACTCTCATGTTGATGATGTTCTGAATTAGTGAACTAGGTGCCCAAAAAGTGTCGATGTGCCGCGGTGTTCTTTCTAACTAGAAACCTAAAAGTCATATTGTTATAATCAAGTGACACCAGAGTAAAGTGTTATATAATGTAGTATATCAAAAATGACGAACCTGTGGCAATGCTATCTATATCTGTGAAAAATAATCATGAGAATTACTAGGAATAATAATTAAAAAAAACAAAAGAAAGCGTGTTTTAATATCTTATTGGATGTGTATCCTGACTAATCTAATGATCATGAGCATTAATGATCTTTTATTTCTGGAAAATGATATGTGGTATGTTGAACAGTACCTAGAATTGCTCTCTACTGAATATGCTTGAATCTGTTGAATTTTGATGATCCATTTTTATCTGTATGTGTGTTCTTTTAACTTGTGTTGAAAACAATACTGTGATATGATTTCGGCCGGCATCAGTTCAACTGTCCTGGATGTTTTGCTTTACGTTCATCATATATCTCGCATGTGAATTCCACGGTGTTGTCTTGAACTGACTACACAGTGAGGCGAATGTGCTGATTACCGAATTTATTCTACACACTACTAAGCTCCCAGGATTTATAATTAAGTCAAATGATATATTTTTAGAATTTTGTTACTATACACTGTTGTTCTTGTGGAGATATTTGGTTTGACAGTTTTGTATCAATAAACGAACTTATATCTGTTCAGAATTAAGACTGTCCTCTTGAACATCACTGGTCTTTTTCCTCA
Source organism: Neosilurus mollespiculum (assembly GCA_030014195.1). Taxonomy (NCBI): domain Eukaryota; kingdom Metazoa; phylum Chordata; class Actinopteri; order Siluriformes; family Plotosidae; genus Neosilurus; species Neosilurus mollespiculum. Next base: position 8,837,443 of record JAQMYF010000026.1, on the reverse strand, counting down.
TCATTCACATTTCACATGGCTATACACCAACCATAACATTAACACCACCCGACTGATCTGTGGCGAGACCACCCCATACACAGCAAGTTGCAGTGGGTTGTTTGATTGTCGGTTAATGTATTTGTTTGTTGACCAGTTTACAAGTCCCCATTAGATTTTGGTAAAATTCTGATCAATTTCTTGGTCCAGGATTTTTTAAAAAAGATTTTTAAGGTTGTTAGATATAATGATTCTGGGGGGGGGGGGGGGGGGGGGGGGGGGGGGGGGGGGGGGGGGGGGGGGGGGCGGGGGGGGGGGGGGGGGGGGGGGGG
>JAQMYF010000026.1:8818408-8829883 GCA_030014195.1 Neosilurus mollespiculum | reverse complement strand
AAAGGTCAGATAAATATGAAATCTATATAAAAAACAAAAGGATAGAAATAGTAAAATATATAGAATAAAATAAAATATACATCTGAGAAAAAAAAAAAAAAGTTTGGTACGGTTTGGTAAGTGCCACTGTAAGGACATAGTCAGTATTATTCAGTTCAGCTGTCACTGTTTATTTTGTTTTTAATGTTATGGCTGATCAGACCCACACTATTTTAGTTCACTTAATTTGTTCACACACTAATTGTTGATCTTTTTTACCAATCACAATATCTGATTGCATCTGGTGACCACGTCCAAAAGCTCCATCATTGGAAATCGGAAACTTCGTGAATTAGCTTAAAGCTGAGGTCACTGACGAGTCAGAACGTTTGGTGAAGTTGTACTTCCGGTCTTGCAACTTCAGGAGAACATCTATTCAGAGATAACACTCTGAACTCAAGCAACATCCAACTAATCAGAGCGAAGAGGAGTCTCCAGCAGCAGGTTACGGTCTGATTAGAGTTTTGTGAGTTTTTCCTATGTCTATATGGGTCTCCTCCAAAATGCCAGGTGATGGATTTCTGATGCTAAGCTGCTCTTAGTTGTGAATACGTGCAGTGTATTGTGACGTGTGACAGACTAGTATCACCTGCAAGGTGTAATTCCCACTATACATGCCAATCACTGACATCCTCAACTCCTCTGTTTATACCTATGCCTTATCTTAGCTTGCCCATTTTCACTGCTATGCAATTATTTTAAATATTTTTTAAAATTATTATTATTATAAAAGCTCTGCCTCTTGTACAAGCCTTCATGGGTTTTAGAGTAGGTAAAGGATGTGCATATGAATCCAGAATGACTGACTGTATCTTAAAGCACAGTGTGAAATGATGAAATCAGTGAATCGAGTTGTCATGTCTATACTAAGCCGATGTGTTACTTTCTAAGCGAGCGACAGATTCCTGATCCCAGCTGCATTATTAACACTAAAACATCATTTAAAGCAGAAACATGTTTGTTACTGACTGTAATGATTTAAAAGGATAGCAGTGTTTCTGTTTTCGTCAGAATATGCATCACTTGAGTTACGACCAGAATCAGGAAGTTTAAAAGCCTGGCAGGAAGGATGTGGTTTAGTGGTACTGTTCACAACATGCCTGTGCGCACAACTGTGTAGTATTTATTGATTGTTATTGTTGTTTGCTGTTAAAAGCACCAGCTCGAGTCGGCTTTGATGATTTGGTCACGTGCATTGTGAGAACACTAATGAAGAAATAAAAATGGTTAGTTGACGGATTAAACTGCTTTCACTGATGTAAGAAATGAGTATAATGGGCCGTGCTGTTATAGGAAAATAATCAACAACTGAGTGGTGTCTTAACTTTTATGACCATGGGTTGTGATCCATGATCGTCTTTCTATAATGACCCCGAAATTGTTTTATTCCGCTTATTTGTAGCACAGCTATTTATTAGCCAGTGAGTGATTAATTCACCACATCATTATTTGGCATGCTTGCTGGCAGGAATGCCTATCAATAAACGCAGTGTTGTCAGATTGGGCTCCTTCTTGTTGTGAGGTGAACATACTCACCACTGAGCCCCCCAGCAATATAACTCATCTCACTCACTCATTTGCTCAGCCCTATTAGTCGCGAGGAGGCTGGAGCCTAGCTCAGCCGACTCTGGGTGAAGGCGGGGTACACCCTGAACAGCTTACCAGGCCACTGCAGGGCAAACACACACACAACCAATCACATTCACAATCATGTCCACATTTAGGGGCAATTTGGAGCAGCCGGTTAGCCTAATGTGCATGTCTTTGGACTGTAGGAGGAAACCAGAGTACCTGGAGGAAACCCACGGAGCATGAGGAGAACATGCAAAGTACAAACAGAAACGCCCAAGCCGAGCCTGGGACTCGAACCCAAGAGCTTCTTGCTGTGAGGCAGGCAGACGTGCTAACCACTACACTGCCCTGCCAGCAATAGAAATAAAAGTGAATTTAAAATTAAATTAAATAAACCATGGATATTTTTAAGTCTCCAAAGGGTTCCAAATTCTATATTTGTATATATTCTATATATATATATATATATATATATATATATATATATATATATATGACTTTTCCAGGCTGACCTCTGAGGTAATGTATTGTTTCCAGGAAGTTCACGCCCCTCAGATTAGCCGGAGCTACAGTAACCTGGGGCATCGCCATAACGACAGCTGCGCGTTCGCGTTGTGCGCATGCGCGTTTCATCCTCGCTAGCTCGGGGCCACCTCGGATCCTGTTTCTGTGTGAGCTAACGGGGCGTGCGCGCGTGCGTGCGTGCACGAGAGTGTGTGTGCACATATGGCCATCACACGAGCCTGAGCCGGTGTTTGTACAGTTTCTTTGTTCGCTTTACTGTGTAGCCATGCGCGGATAATACGAGGCCCGGAGTAACAGGACTAGCGGGACTCCCCTCTCCTCCCCTCTCCTCTCCTCTCCTCTCTTCTCCTCCTGTCCTCTCCTCACCTCTTTCCTTTCCTCCGCTCTGTGTGAGAAGGAAGAAGAATGATCACATCCTTATCCAAAGGGAATTTACTCGATGTGCTCCGGGAGGGATTCAATGAGGTACACCACCAACGCAAACCCCCCCAAACTTTCAGTTTGTGCAGTTTTTCTCTTAAACGCGTCAGATGGTGAACAGTTGTTTGTGTAACAGGGTAGATGTGTAACACTTGTAGTCTTCAAACTTCAGGTTTTGGAGTAAGTAAAGGAGAAGCAGCTTTACATCATGTTTTTAAACCTGAGCGGATTATCTGGGTCCATCTCCAGATGTGTGGGTTTCGGTTTGATACTCGATACTATCGATATGATCGATATTATTCCATTACTGCATTGGATTTGATAATTGTTTATTGTTACATTACAAGTGATGCGTGTGATTTTTTTTTTAACCTGTTTTGCATGTAGACAGTGTGATACAGTACAGTAACATATCAGTCATAACACATATTGTCATTGCAGTCTGAGCCATGTGGGTCTGATTACCAATCCGTGCTGAGTACCAGCTCCTACTAGGGTCACGGGAGTCTGGTGCCAATCTCAGCCGACGTCGGGCGAAGGCGGGGGAACACCGAACAGATTGCCATTGTTGCAGGGCAACGCACACTCAAACTCAGGGTCGATTTGGAACAGCCCATTAGGCTAATGTGCATGTTTTTGGGGTGTGGGAGGAAACCGGAGTATCCAGAGGAAACCCGTGCAAGCACAGAGAGAAGTTGCAAACTCCACGCAGAAACGCCCGAGCCCAGGACTCAAAACCAGGACCTCCTTTTTAACCACTACACCACCGTGCGGCCTCGCTTCTTGCCAAAAAATGAAAGTACTAAATGTGGTCACATGGTCGGTGTTGGAAATAGTGCAGACTACAGACAAAAATCAGGATGCATTGTTTCTAACATCTTGGCCTACAGTTTCCAGTTTTGTGTCTTTGCTTGTTTTTTTTGTTTGTTTTTTTTGGCAGGATTAGGCGAAAAATCAAGTGTGGGTTTTCATGAAATGAGTGAGTTTTGGACAAAGAACATTCCATTAGATCTTGGAGATGATCCAGATCAAATTCTGTTTCCAGGAATTTTTTTAAAAGATGCATTTATCATTGTGACTGAGATCTCATAGGATGATTTTTGCCCCTTTGCTTCAGATAGGGAATCACTGGGATTGGTGGAGGTTTGCACTGTCCTAGTGGCTCTTGTAAACAGGGGCCTAATGCATTTAGAAAGGTGACTAATAATGTCTGACCAAAAGGTTCATGTTTGGATCGATTGTACCTTTCTGAACTGTTTCTCAAGTGTGATCTCTTTTTGCCAATGCTGTCAGTGCTCAATCTTACCTCTCAATTTTGTGAAGTCTCGCACAAGCTGGAGGTGTGTTCCGGAAAGTGACACAAGAGAACATGCCATGAGAACAGGAGACTCTTGCTGAATCCCAATTCCGGTGCTGCATCCCTTAAGGGCTGCGTTCGATGACTGAATGCGTTACAGTGGCGCGTCTGGACTGTCCCATTTTGAAGGCTCCTTCAGGTGCGCCTGATTAATAGGTAAAAGTAAGGTAAAGTCTGCTGGACTTTTACACCCGAGCCTACTGGTTCATCAGGCCAGAGCTTATCCCTGGATTTCTTAGCGTGAAGCAACTAGGAGTTCAACTCCTCCTGGATGGGACGCTAGTCCATCACAGGTTACCTTCCCAGTATTTGTTTACTGGTACCCTTTGCTGGGTGGACAGAGGCACACTTGTCGTTAAGACCTTAAAGATTGTTAGGTGATTACATTAGTGATACTTTGTGGGACAAGTAATCAGTGAAGGAAGCAAATGGGAAATCTCTTGTTGATTCAACTGTCTCATCAAACACCGCTTCGACCGTCACGGTTTTGCCTTTACAGTCACACAAGACCATCCCTTTTCAGACAGCGTTCTTTACCTTCCTCGAAGGATGTGACTCTGGAATTGGAATATAGTCTTTGTCTTGGTGGTGCATAAAACAATCGCTCTTGCAGCAGATTATCCGTGAGTCTCATGGAGGATTATCATGGTGGAGGAAGAGGTTCCATATTGACTCGCATGGCATCATGTGCTAATGAGGGACATAGTTTTAATGAAAAGTGACAAATTACTGTGAGGCGAACGTGCTAACCACTGCGCCACCGTGCCTCCAACAGATGTAATGTTGAAAGGTTTTCAACAGAAACCCTTTCTCAGTGTTTGGTGTCATGAAATTTTTTAACTGGCTTAAAAATCTCATGGCGTTCATTACTATATAACGGTCAGTAACCTAGTTAGTGAAAGAAAACAGTGAAAAAAACGCTCTAGTGGCATTATAAAATGAAGAGCGGATCACTTCTGACGTGCCTGGTGTACGGTGTTTTGGCTTGGTGTGAGATCTTTCTACTCAAGGTAACGGATATTCTGTAGGACCAAACGTTTATGGACACCTGACCATCACACTTGTATGTTGTTGCTCCACAAAACTGTTGCCACAAAGAATATTTTTGTGTGCTGTAGCATTACTGTTTCCTTCCTCAGAACAGTCAAACATGAATCAGCATGACAGTGCACCTGTGCACAAAGTGACTGTCATGACGACATGGTTAACAATGATAATGTGGAAGAACTTGAGTCTCTAGGACATAATGAATCTCTTTTGCTTTTTGGCCTCTTTGAAGTCCAGACATTCAGAAAACTCCAGCAGGTTATGTAAAGGACCATATCTGCAGTAGTCATAACTGCTTATTACTCTACAGATCAGTGATATTACATTTATACAACTGAGCAGTTGAGGGTTATGGGCCTTGCTCAACGGCCCAAAAGTGGCAGATTGGTTGTAACACCCCTCCCCGCGCGCCCAAATGTTTGCAATTTATTGAAGTAAAAAAAAGTTTGGACCAGTAATAAGTACAATCCTATCTGACCGATTCTATCCACAGCTGTATGTATATTTATTTTTTGCATTTTCATCTAGCGTTATTTCCACGTCTCATCCTCAGCTAAAAGAAATTAAGAGAAAGTGAACCACGGTTTAAAGAACAAGTAGGTAAGGTGGCACGGTGGCCTAGTGGTTAGTACATCTGTCTCACAGGAAGAAGATCCTGGGTTCGAGTCCCAGGCTCAGGCATTTCTGTGTGGAGTTTATATTGTCTCCCCATGTTTACGTGGGTTTCCTCTGGTACTCCGGTTTTCTCCCACAGTTCAAAGACATGCACATTAGGCTAATTAGTGGTTCCAAATCGCCTCTGGATGTGAGTTTGTGTGTGTGTGTGTGTTGGCCCTGTGATGGTTTGGTGAGCTGTTCAAGGTATACACAGCCTTTGCGCAGTGTCAGCTGATTGGCGCAATCCTCCTTTATAGGATAACGAATGCGGTTTGGAAAATGGGTGAGTGAGTGAATGAGAAGGCTAGGTGGTGGTTATTGAAGCGTACTGTTATGTGAGATGATTGGCAGATGTTCTGTATATTAATTAATGTATTTTAGGTCCAAGATAATAATTCAGTTTCCCACCTGAATTTTCCCACACTAATGGAGCATTTTACGAATCGCCCAAATCCATTCAACACCTGTTAAACCATATCATTTCTCTCAGCTGTCCTTCTGTGTCACCATAAAGCCATGCAGTGATTTGTTCTGGTCCTCAGCTGCCTGTGTGCTACAGAAACAGGAAACTGCAGGAAGGACTGACTCTGCAGTGAGCTTCTCAGTCTGCTTGGTCACTGAGAGAACAGACCGCGCGTTTCGCATCACGCCTGGCTGCACCGAGATAGCAACACATTCCGGCTGTCCAGCATGGTTCACAGCTAGCACTGCCTCGTGCTGTGAATGCTCCCTGTGTTCAGCATCCTCTCTCGAGAAGGCAGCCAGTCTGGACCACTCGAAGCTTTTAGTGAGAAAGATACGCGCCAGACAAGGCACTCTTTGTTCGAGCCAGACCACCATGTGCAACTGATTCGTTTCAGAGAGTGGTCTCAAAAATATTTCACATATTATCTATTTACTTGGAAAACTTCAGTCGAGTACAACAGGATTTTGGCTTGGTTTGTTATTTGGTTTTTTAGACTGTCAGGACAGAACACACTGCAGTTCAGTTGTGGACTTTTCTTTTTTGCAAGGAGTAAAATGCCCAGATGTGCTGAGATACAAGAATAAACATAAATAAGGAGGCATGAAGTCTTTTACTCCAACAACAGTTTACTGCTTGTTATTTATTTAAGAATGAATGTCATACTATTTCACTGTTTATAGCAGTGGTCTCCAACCCTGTTCCTGGAGATCTACCTGGAGATTTACCTGGAGAAACTCAGCTGACTCTCTGCAAGTTACATAAAACATCATGATGGAGTCAAGCATAATATGAGCATGATAAGGTTTTTACCCCTCAGCCCAGTGGGAGTGAAGGGTATTTGTCGTCACGTGCAATGTCCATCCATCCACAGTTTCCGCACACTAACCAAAAAAGGCCATAACCAATCATCACCATTTTTGCTGTGGATGTTGGCACTGGGTACCTACACAAGCCTATCGATTTTCATTACGGTCTGATGTCCAATATGTCCACTGTAGCTGCCATCTTAAATTTGTATTTTGTGCACCAAGTCAAAAACGCTATTCCAATGATCACCATATTTGGTGTAGATGTTGGCACCAGACTACACTAGCTGATCGATTTTCATCGTGGTCCGATATCCATCATGGCCGCTGCAGCCTGAGGGGTTTTGCCCGCTTCCGGGGATATTTTTATAAATCTAAAATGATTGATAATGCTGAACAACGCTACAAATATGGACCATAGCATTACTCCAGAGTTCCAGCCCTGTGTGTTAAGATATTTATAACATGTTTTTTATTGTCTGTATTACTCCTGGCTCAGAGAGCAGCAATTGCCTTTATAATAATGTTTACACTAAGTAGCAGTCTATCCCTGATGTGGTTTTCTTCCACTTTTTACTCTCCACCAGCATTTCTGAATTTACAGCCTGTGCACCTCTTGATGTACTGGCTGCAGGGGAAATGGGAGTTAAGCCTTCTTTTTGTGATGAGATATGAGAGGATGGTCGGAGCGCTAATCTGCACGGTGCCTGAGTGAATGGATGGGGATTTTAGGGAATCAAAGGCTTTTTTAACATAGTGTTCATTTAACCCTTTAGCAATATGTGACCCAGTCTGGCGAAATGAGTCACAGTGACCAAAAATTCAAAATTGAGTGAGCCATACCATTTAAAAGAGGAGACTCTAAGCTTTAAATTATATAAGCTTAATAACCATTTTGCCAGACTGGGTCACATATATGTCTTCTGTAGGTACTTTTGTTCTTGTTGAAATATTATGATCCATATGCTGTTCTGTGTTGACTGGGGTTCTGGAAGTAAAAATGGCAATGCAAATTGTAATCACCGTATTAAATTGGATTGCCAGTAATGTTATGCAATCATTCCATGTATCACTTGGTCTGAATTTTTTATACATAGTTTTTTATAAAGAAGCATGTCCAATTGCTAAAATCCCACCAATGAGGGATCCTCTGCAACCAGTGCAATGGATCTCTTTAAAGGCCACACATTTCTATAATCTTTATATATGGTGCTACAGTGTTTTATAAGAAGGTAAAGAGTAAAACAGTGTATGTTGCAGCACTTACATTCTAACAGCTTTATATTAATGTGATTGTTTTTAATGTATTAGCAAAGAGACTGTTATTGAGGACACACCACATAAATGGGTTAAAATGCATTTAAAGAGGTATTACACATCTTATCTCATTTCTGAGCTGTAAACTCAAAATTATTATCGTACTAAATGGTACTATGATAAAAAAGACCCTTTTTTTAAATAAAATTTGATGTGTGATTGTCTGAAAATGGTACCAATCATCATATATCGCCAACAGTTTGGTACCTCACTACCTCTACACCCCCAATTCCTGCCATTGAGTAGACATCTGTAGCCGTGCTGATTTTTAACTATATGCTGATTGACATCCCTTCAGCGACTCCTGTCTCACATACTATACGTCGTCACCACCCTACCACCCTCAGCTCCACTTATAATATAATAATTCTAAAATGAAAAAAAAAATGCTTAATCTGGGATTAACTTTGAACTGGGATTCGCTTTAAGTTTATAGAGATAATAGTTGGATGAGATATGTCCCGGCTGTTAAAATGCACCGTCAGCTCTGTTCTTTATTGCTGCCAGTTTCATGTGGTGTTAACACAGACAGCTGTAATGACACCAGACTGTAACTGACACTGCTCTTTTTATGGCTGTGGCTTTGTTGTAAATTTGTTTCGTCTTCAGTTTGGTGCTGAAATTAATTTTGTCTCACCAGCCCGTAGTGTTGTAATGTAATGTAATGTTGGTTGTATGACTGAACATTCTGTTTTCAGCAACAACTGGTGGCGTATGTGTCATGGGTGAATGCTCAGCTGAGGAAGAAGCCAGGTCTGAAGCCCGTGAGTGATCTGCGGCAGGATCTCCGAGACGGCGTGGTGCTCGCACACCTCATTGAGATCGTGGGTGAGAAAATAAAGTCGAGATAAATATAGGGGGAAAAAAATAATAGAGAAAGTTTTTTGATAGTACTACCATTTCATTTGTGATATCTTTTTCTTTACTTTATCATTTTTGACTATATATTTATGATATAAAATCATTTATTACACATTTCCCTTTTAGTACTACATTAGGTTTCACATTCCCGCTGCACACTCCGTCCTCATACAGTAATTATTTCTAAATTTAAACTACCACTCTGTGCTTTGTTATTCAGTTGCTGCTGAAGACTGATGAAATGGATCAGTTCAGTAAGATTAGGATTAGAGCTAGTCATTAAAATGAAGATGGATTTTTTTTTCCTAATTTGAAAATATAAGGACTCAATAAGGATCTTAAAAAAAGATCAGTTTATAGAGTCAAATATAATGATACAAGTGGTTCTGCTGTGAGATTTTTATGCTTCCAGTCCCTCTCTTCATGGTTGTACGCTGTTGTCACAGTATTGCTATTAAACTTTATTAGGACCTTTTTGCTTTCGTTTATTATTGTTTACATAGCTTTTATTTTGTGCTAGCTGGAGAGCTCCTTGAAGGTATTCACTATTCACCAAAGGACAACCAAGAGAAGAGAGAAAATGTGGAAAAGGTTTTGCAGTTTGTGTCCTCCAAGCGGATACGCATGCCCCAGACATCTGCCAGAGGTGAGTTACTGAGGAACTATGTTGTAGACCAGCTTCTTTATGTGTATTAACCCTCTACTAAAGACAGCCTTCTTGTTTATCCCTGTTCTCTCTTCTTTACAGACATCGTGGAAGGGAACCTTAAATCTGCCATGAGGCTCATCCTGGCTCTAGCTGCACATTTTAAGCCGTCTGCCTCAGCCAATCACAGAGCGGGAGCTGCTTTGGGTAGAAACTCGACTGGCTGTTCCGCCAATCACAGACCTCATTCCACTATGGCCATGGCCCAGAACGCTGCAGCGGCGTTAGCAGCTGCCCGGAACGATGCGTCTCGCTCAGGGCGTAGCGTTCATCAGCTCAGACAGGAATGGCACAGGTCAGCCTTTATTCGCTGTTTTTTGTAATACAGTGGATACATATATACGTTTAAAACAAAGAATGTGTTGTGTTTTCTGTAAAATTCTTTTGTTCACATTAAACCGATTCACTATTATTTAAAAAAAACAATTCCTGATGACTCACTACAGCCAAAATATAAAAATGTATGACATTATATCATGTTTCTACATATGCTTGTGTAAAGACAGAGTAGAAATACAAGAACTCAGAGACTTAATTCTCCAGGTTTAACAGGATAAAGAGGATGGAGCATGGATTCTCCTTCTCACTTTAAGAGAAGCTGCTACCTTGTACATTGTTGCCCTCTTCTGGTTGTCAGTATATACTGCACCTGTTTTAATAAAGCACAAATTCAACCACCAAAAAAAAGTTTAATTAGCATCTTTTAAAAATTCTGTAAACATGCTGGGACATGGTCTGACAGACATTTCATATTCCTGATAAGAACCAAGGGATATAAGTATTTAAATTCTTAAAAAAAAAAAAAAAAAAGGTTATGTAAGCAATATTGCTTATAATAGAGTGTGTTAATGCTGAATATTGTCCTAGCTGGGATTTGGCCGTACATGTTCAGATATTCAATATAACTTCATGAGAGAAAGAGCGATATTGCTTATATGCAGTAGTTCTATTAACAATAAATTAATTTTGAGTAAGTGATATTTCAGGACGGCACTGTGGCTTAGTGTTTAGCACATCTGCCTCACAGCAAGAAGGTCTGGGCTCGGGCATTTCTGTGTGGAGGTTGCATGTTCTCCCTGTGCTTGCGTGGGTTTCCTCGGCTTAGAAAATGAATGAATGATATTTCAGACAAAATTAGGGCTGTCACGATAACTTTTTGTTAGACCGCATATTGTCTCAGAAATTCTCACGATTAACAATATTGTTGTCATTTTAGTTAAAAAAGGGGGGGGGGGGCATTTCTAAGACTTTATATTGCTGTTCAACTGTAATCTTTTGTATTCCCCTCTTCCCCTCCTCCTCATGTCAGTCAGACACACAGGAAGAGAGCAGAGAGAAAGTGAGCTGCAGTGAAAGCAGGAAAAACGTCCTAAGTATAGTTTTTCTATGTAATAAGAACACATTACTATATAATTATTCCAGTTAATCGTGGTAAGGAAAATGATTGCAATTATTTGCATTATCCATTCAATGGGAAGATGAATTGACTATCCTGACAGGTCTAGGCACAATATGGTATTGTTTATTTTGGCTTCACTAGTGGAAAGAGCTCTAAACTATGCCACCCGATGCTATTTTGGCTGATGATGTCACTGACACTACTGTATGAAATGGAGGTTTATCTGAATACAGATGAGCAGATTATTTTTATATATATATATATATATATATATATATATATATATATATATATATATATATA
>JAQMYF010000026.1:8782303-8795063 GCA_030014195.1 Neosilurus mollespiculum | reverse complement strand
ACAGTTCAAAGGTAAATTAAAACTTTTAAAGATAATCAAATTATTAGTTGCACACATGAAACAAGTGAGGCTGGAGAGGCAGTTCTAAGGCCTGCTGGGAGCCCAACCCTAACCATCGTCAGTCGCCAACATGGCGAGGTCAGGAGCACATTGTTCGTTAGCTGTCAAAGCATTCCTCACAAGCAAGCGTTTCGTGATCGCGGCACAGAGAGCCTTTTGAAGACGTTTCAGTATTCCACAGAACCAAAGTATTCCAGATTGGAAGACCATCTTGCAGTGGGTTGAGAACTTTAGAGCAACAGTCTCAGCTTAGATCATTGGGTGATCTCGGCCCGTTCTCCTGACCTCGCCCCCTGTGAGTGTTTTTCTGTGGGGCTACCTAAATCACCAGTGTATACTCAACAGCCCTAAACCTTAAAGTTGCTATTTAGCAGGAGATGTTCTGGTCTTCTACCCGACATGACCTGTCGAGCCATGCCAGCCTTCATAAATCACCTTCAAGTATGTATAAACAAGGATGGTTAGCAATAGAGGATGTCATTTTTAAAACATGATGTATAGAAACTGTATTGAATGAAGTTTCATGTGTGCAAATACATCAGTCAGAATTTGAGGTTGCTCATATCCAGTCGGTGTCAATAGAATAAGTGTTCTATTTCGCTAAACATTTTTTTGTAACTGCCTTAATTTCAGCTGCACATAGTAACTGTTCCAGCATATAATATGACAAAGAACACTATGTTCTGATGGTGTGCTGTGTATGCAGGATGCTCTCCAGCAGCGCATGGCCGTGCAGGAGTCATCTGTGTTACAGCTCAAACAGGAGCTCCTACGCACTAGCATGAACCGTGATGAACTGGAAGGACAGAATGTGAGTATGTTACACAAGTACATATGTATGTAGAATGTGCTTAAGGCATTGTACTATGGCGGGTGTAGGGCTGTGTGCTAATCAGTATGTTTTACGGATCCTCAGGCAGAGCTTCAGAAGAAGTTAGAAGAGAGGAACAGGCTTCTCGGTGAATATAAGGTACACTAAGTACAATTTGCACTAATACACAATATCCATATGCTTCTCGCAGAGGTAATAAATAGAACACTGCATGATACAGAGTGTGAAACACATGTAGTTATAGTCCAGGAATAAAAACTATTAATAATTTAATAAGAAATTAATTCAAGAATTCTTGTAATTGTTGCTATTGCTGTGCAGAAAGAATTAGGACAGAAGGATCGCCTGCTTCAGCAACAGCAGTTGAAACTGGATGAAGCTTTACGCAAGCTGACAGACAGCAACAGCCAGCAGGTATGTACTTTAATGTTCTAAATTCAAACCGCACACTTTGTGAGAACTCGGGCAACTCTCACAAGTCTCAGCTGTTGTTCTGTATCTGTGTATAATACTCAGGCTGACCTGCAGAGGGAGCTGGAACACAAGCAGATGATTCTTCAGGAGCTGACCGATCATGACAAGGATGAGGTTAAACCACAGCAACTAACGGACACTTTCACCCTGCTGCTATAAGCAGTCAGGAGTTTTAAGGTTTATTTTCTTTTTTGTTTCAGCTTCATGGATCTCCGAGTAACGGCTACACACATCCAGCAGCACCAGAGCTCAGTACAGCACGATCACACAAAGGAGTGAGTGACCTGGCTGAATCCTACATCATAAACTAATAATGAAAATTTTATCAGCTATCAAATAGTTTGTTAAAGGTGTATTTTATTAAATAACTCTAAGTTTATTTTGCATTCAACATAATGGTTGTATTAACATTTCATCGTATATATGGGCACAGTGATGTATTGGTCAGCATGTCTGCCTCACAACAAGAAGGCCCTGGGTTCGAGTCCTGGGCTCGGGCGTTTCTGTGTGGAGTTTATGTGTTCCCTGTACTTGTGTGGGCTTTCTCTGGGTTCTCCAGCTTCCTCCGACAGTCCAAAACATTGGGCTAATTGTCTGTTCCAAATTGCCCCTAGATAGGCTGGAGCCTATATATATATATATATATATATATATATATATATATATATATTCCTTGTGAAATCAAGTCAGTATCAATATCGATATAGAATACTGATGTTTCATCACAGTAGTACAGAAGGATCACTTAGTTTACAGCTCCAAATGCAGGACCGCTTTAATGAATTGTTGTGCTCCTGACAGACGGAGGAGTTGCAGTTGGTACGGGATGCTCTGCGCAGTCTGAGAAATAGCTTCGGAGGCCACGACCCTCAGCACCACACACTGGACACACTGGAGCAGGGCATGGCAAGCCTTATGGACCGCCTCTACACACTGGAGTCACGGACTAGACAGGAGAGGAAGGTGGGGGCTCAAGTGCCTCCTTAAACAGTGTGCAGTAGCTTGATTTGGGTTTTAATTATCTTTTAAGACTTAAATAAAAAATGTCCATACTGGACTAAAGGTGAGTCTTTTCGATTTTTTACAGACAAGGGCAAGGTCTCCAGGACACAGGATCACTCACTCTGACAGGGAGTCCTGGCCCTCCAGCACCAGTAAGTCTCCCTTTTATATAAGAGAAAAAGAAAGCATAGTGCTGCTGTAATTAAGGAATAAAACACCGTAGGGTGTGCTCTTATAGTTATTCAAAGATAGAATTCTCTATTAGTTAAAGAATAATATATCATACTTTTTATATTTTTTATTTTTATCTAAACACTTTGTATACACTCGTGCCTACTACCCTGCAATCTCTGTAATATGTCCTACAGGTTTGGTAGTGTGTAAGTAAGCACACATTTTGGATGTATTCCAGCACCATCTTACTTGTCCTTTAACCCAGATTCATCATCCTCATTCATTTTCTGAACTGCTCAATCCTGATTAGGGTCGCGGGAAGGCTGGCGCCCCTTTAACCCAGATGTTTATAGCGTTAGCTAACCTACCTCACAGGTGTTAAGTTACAATAACATGAGCACGAAAATTTAGGCTAATCACACTCAAAGATGATACACAATTTGTATTTAGTATAATTCTATTTTTGGGGGGGTGTTTTTTGAACAGCAGAAATGTGTAAAGCTAGAAATTTGTTTGACCCTTCCACAACCCCTATCCCCCACTCCACCCCTCCCCCTGCAACCAACTTTGCCTCGATCTGTCACCAACTTTTAACTTTTTCCCCCAGGGGAATTCTTCTTTAGTTACCTAAAGGCTACAGCTGAATTATGGGATACCGTAGTGTAGCATAGTGTGGTAAGTTTACAATGTAGAGGTTTTGTAGGTCATCCAGTTACTGTTTCACTACTGTTGAATTCCTACAGACATCCTACATCCTTTATCCTGCCTTTTTCGGTAAAATAGTATGGAGGTATATGTATTTGGATGGAGACTCTGTTATGTTTGCAGTAAATTGGATTTGCTGTATAAGAAGACATTTTCCCAGTGCTTTTGTTTGTATTTTATTGGATTATATTGCTAAAGCCATGTGTACTTTGGTCTGTGTGCTTCACTGCAGAAATGGTCCATTCGCACAGCACCCCTATGCTTAATTCCTCATCCTTTACCAAAGTCCTTTACTTTACTGACCGCTCACTCACACCCTTCATGATCAACATCCCTAAGAGGTGAGTAAATCTGCCACATTAAAAAAAACTACGTATATTTTAAATGGAGACCTTAACTGTCCCAATCATGCAGCTAAAAGCTCTGTGGGCACAAATACACTCTGCACTGCTACTTCGATCAGAATGGGCGAGTTCAAAACAGGAGTGTTACCAGGTTGCATATGCTGGAGACTATGAGAGGAAATACAGCATTTTAATCATTGCCTTATCAAAGATTATTATATATGTTTTCAATGTTGCAAGAAAAATTGCATCACTGTTGGATTGAAAGTGCAGGCCATATGGTTTAGAAAAGGTCTAGTGGTTGAGTTTCTGGCTTGTTTTGCAGGCAGATTTGGCAACCAAGTCAGATGTAACAATTAATTGAAAATATGCCTTAGTGATGGGATTGCCATGATGGACCTGGTACTGCTTTTATATCTGTGGCAGGGGCATTCAGGATTCCCTCAGCTATTTCCATCAGTTTCTGCACAATTGCTGAGGCTTTCCCCAAGTGGCCTCCATATTGCTTCTCGGGATCACTGTTGTTTATATATTACTGAATTAGCCTAGTACTAAGCTACCTCAAACAACATGATTCCTTTTTTATCTTATATGTTTTTTTAATGCTAAACGTCTACATTTGAACACAGGAAGCCGAAAGAATTCCTGGATTGGTTGGATACAAAAAACAGTTCACCCCTGCCGTATTTCTGCAAAACCTTAAGATAGCGCTATGCCAAAATGCTACTTAAAGGCATAGAGGAACCGCCAGAAATAGCCAAGGGAGTCCCGCATGAATTGTAAGCTAAAGTCTGTTGGGCTTTTACACATGAGTCTACTGACTGATCGGGCTGGAGCTTATCCCACTTTCTGTAGCATCAAGCAAATGGAAGTTCAACTCCTCCTAGATGCTATTTCATCGCAGGTTACCTTCCAATATTTACTGCTGGGTGGACAGAGGCACACCTGTGTTTAAAATTTTGACTAGGGGTCTTAGCATGGTAGGGGTTTAATGTGAATTCAGATGAGTTGTAGTGCTGCAGTATTTTTTTCAAAGCAAAAAATACTCCTGTGAGGGCATAGTCTCATTGAAACTGGACAGTTTAGGTTGGAAAAAACAACCAGTCAGCTTTGTTACAATCTTCAGCTGTTTAGTTTTGCTGGGCCTGTGCTGCCTGAAGCGACAGATTAACATTCTTGTCTGACAGAAATATGGCCTCCTGCTATCATAGCCCATCTTTTTCAAAGTTCAGCTTGCTGTGCATTCTGACATGTTTTTCTGCTCATCATGGTTGGAAAGCGTAGTTATTTGAGTTTCCGAAGCCTTCTTGTCACCTTGAAACAGTCTGGCCATTCTTCTCTGATTTCACTCATCAACAGGGCAATTCCACCAACCAAACTGTTGCTCATTGGGTGTTTTTTGTTTTGTGTACCATTTCTTTAAAAAAAAAAGTATTCAGACCAGTCAGTCTGGCATCAACAACCATACCAAGGACAGTGTAACTGAGGTCATACTTTTCCAGTTGGGATATTTTTATTTAATTTATTTGACCTTTGAGAGAAGTTAATGGCCTGTATTTGCAGGATATTATACATTGCACTACTGTTACATGATTGGCTGATTGCTAAATTCGAAGAAGTCTCAGAATTAACAATGTGTCATTACATTGTTGTGACTGCTTGCAAAGAAATCCTAATAATAGAGTTTCAACACCAAAGCTCCATGAATTTCATTTGTACAGTAATAGGACTGTAGTATATTTAAAGGTACATGATGTATTATATTCCTGTCTACATGTGTGTTGATGCCAGGTTGGGAGAAATTACCCTTCGAGACTTTAAAGTGGCAATAGATCGAGAGGGCAGTTACAGATACCATTTTAAAGCTCTGGACCCCGAGTTCGGCACTGTGAAAGAAGAGGTAAGTTTACGTCATTTTATTCGCTTGGTGGTAGCATTCATTACGATGTGGAGGTGCCTACATGTTTGTCATCTTTACAGTAGAGATAGTATAAATACAATATGACCATGTCACTCAGGTGTTCCAGGATGACGCAGTCGTGCCCGGCTGGGAGGGCAAGATTGTGGCATGGGTGGAGGAAGATCATGGCGAGGGGAGGTACAGGAAAAACACACACATCACACACATATACTTTAATAGTATTTCATACATTATTCTGTAAAGACCATCACCAATATATTGTTTTGAAAAGAGCAAGGTTTTTCCTGAGCTCTGGTTCCTGCCTGGGTGTCGATACCATGCCCATGTGGGTCTCTACATGCATCACCACTTTCCAACCCCTTCCCAAAAACATTCCAGTAGATGAACTGGCCAAACTTAATAATTATTTGCTAAAGAAGATGTGGATGACACTGAATAGTCTATGTAATTCGGCAACATCCACCGGGCCTAAGGTGAATAGTTATTTTAGTATATACTACACAGTAATAACATAAGCAAAAAAGCATACTAAAATGAGATTTTATGGATAATTTTTACATTTCTAAAATCATGACTGATGAGCTCTGAGAACAGTACTACACATAAGCATAAAGAAAAGCACGAGAGTTGATTTTGACTTATTTTAATTATTACAGAGGCAGGTCAGGTAAGCTCTGCATGCCCCGAGCAGAAGTAGGCCAAAGGCATTTATTTAGATTACTCATTCAGAGTTTAGTAGATACTACATAGTATAACATAAGTAAACTGGGCTCTGTAAAGTTTTTGTAGTGTATACTACACAGAAACACAAAAAAAGCAAACTAAAACGATATTTATATTTATTTTTACTTTTTCAAGTGTGATAATCATGAGTGTCTGTCATTCTGACGTCATTCTCAAATATTATCCAGTCAAGATAATGTTTTTTAAATCCTGACTTTAGACCAGTCAGATCCTGTGTAGTATATACTAATAAAATATATTGCCCTTAGTTGAAAATGAGTGTGTGAATGTGTGTGAATTATATGCTTTAATGGGGTGGACCCCCTATCCTTGGTGTATTCATTCCTGGGATAGACACCAGACCCACTGCCATCCTGACTAAGATAAAGTACTACCTAAAAATATGATGTATGAAACAACGTACACTCTTACTCACTCACTCATTTGCCGAACTGATAAATCTCAGTAGGGTTGCGGGGAGACTGAAGCCCATCTCAGTCGTCACTGGGCGAAGGCAGGGTACAGCCTGAACAGCTGACCAGACCATCGAAGGATCAACACACACACACACACACAACCATTCACACTCACTCCTAGGGGCAATTTTGAACAGTCAGTAAGCCTAATGTGCATGCCTATGGACTGTGGGAGGAAACCAGAGTACCCGGAGGCAAGCACAGGGAGATCATGCCCTCGCCGAGCCCAGAACTCAAACCCAGGACCTTGTTGTGAGGCAGACATGCTAACCACTATGTGCGGTACCCCCAGGGAATATACTTTTTTGTAATTAATAGACTGTAAATTAATTATGGCTAGAGCTTCGTTTTAACATGCTGAAAGTTTTAGAGCAGCTTGCACATCATTGCACTGCAGTAGAGTACAGTTAGTTTCACACTGTTTTACACCCTGTCTCTTTTTTGTCCATTTGCAGGATTTTATTGGAAGCCTGAGAAAAGCCCCGCTGGGATCAGATGTGATGGGAAGGATGAACTGTGCCAATCTGTCAGAATAAATGTGCTTGTGCCAGATGTACAGATGCTCAGCTCTCTCACTCGGAATTAGAAAAAAACAAACCCAATCCCTCCTCCTGTTCTGTGTACCTCTGTCTTTCTGTGAGTCGTGTGAAAGCAGGACAACAGAAGGGACACCCGGGGGTTAATTAGATGTTTGGAACATGTCCCTGGCCATTCCGTTCTCAGAACAGCCTTCTGCAGAAAACCAGGCTTGTTACCAGCGACTAATCTGAGGAGCTTTTCCTTACCATACTGCAGACAGCTGTAGTGTCAAATTAGTGTTTCACTGTGACCATAAGATCTTCTGTTCAGGCTTTTAAACAGCTTATTGTCTTCAGTCTTGTCATTATAGATGAAGAGCCAGAGATTTTATCCACCCTTTTTTTGCAGTGGAAAGAGTTTTTAAGCAGGTGTGTGTGTTTGTATTATTATGGCATGTAGAGGAAGTGAACAGAGTGGGGTATACATTAAACGTTTAAAGATATTTAGAAGGGCTTGTCTAGATTTTCTGCCTTAAATTAATTAAATTGAGAATTAAAGCCAAACCCAGTTCACATTATCCAGCTTAGATTATCAATAATTATTGACACTGAAGGAATAAGGTAAAGTATTGGATACACAAGCTGCCTACGGCTTGATCCTCTAAAGTAATTTTGCATACATTGTGATATCATGGTCTCAGTTTTGCTGATATCGCATTAAAAGAAGTGTGTAAAGTTAAAGGTATACACTGCCTTCAGTGAAGGCCAGGCCCATACCAGCAATATCGCAGTTTTTCAAGCCTACTTTGTAAAAATGTGTATTCACATGTAGCCTATCAAGATTCTAATAACAAATAATGAAATTCTGTTTACTTCTGTTTCTTGATCTACCGCCCAAGCACTGAGTTTTACAGGACCAAAGTGAGGTTAAGATATTAAACATGCTGGTTTAGTACTATCTAAATAAGGTCTAATCCAAGTGTTTCTCAATACCAAGAGTGGTTAAAAAGGGGTTGTGTTCATACAAACAGTGATTTGCCTTTTATGAATGACTTTGCAAGGAAACAAGCAGAGAAAACAGGTGGGCGATATTTAAAGAAGCTGTTATACAAAAAGGTGTCCTATCACCACAAACTGATGTTTTGAGCTATGCACATATATAAATAGAGCACACTCTCAACTTGACCCAAATATTTTATATATCAGACAAATCTTGACAAAAATAATGTTAAATAATGAATGTATTTGGGGAAAAAAACTCATTTTGGAGCATTAGGATTCATTATGTGGTTATGGATGACAAATGATCGATGATGGGGAGGTGTGATGCAGCCCGCGGCCAAACGGAGTTACTATTACCACCCGAATTGATTATTTTCCACTATAAGCATGTCCTTGAGTGGTTCATAGGTGTGATATACTGCAGCATTTTGCAGACAAATCGCAGTAAAGATTACAGTCTTTCAATTCATTAAAGAATGTCATACATAATGTTCGAGCCAGGTGATATAATATTAAGAGACTATCATTATCGTGATTCAGCTATACATATCATCATTCGACATAATGTCAAGGGTATTGAATTTAGCAGAAATATCAATATCAATACCTCCACAGGTAGCTGCAGTTGTTTTTCCCCCAATCAATGAAGAGTCTGTATAATGTAGTGTGATGTGTCTAGTAAATATTAGGCATACTATGTTACAGTTTTATTGTTGGAGGAGCAGGCACAGGGTCGTTGTTGTAAAAAAAAAAAAAAACAGCTTTATTAATGCAGAACAGAATAAACAGCAAGGTGGGGATACAGGGCAGAAAAAGAGGAACAGGACAACAAAGCCATAATGCTATAAATAAAAAGCAAATACAAGCATGGCTTTTTCACAGGGTGGCACGGTGGCGCAGTGGTTAGCACGTTCGCCTCACAGCGAGAAGGTGCCTTCGATTGCATGTGCTTGCGTGGGTTTCCTCCGGTTGCTCTGGTTTTCTCCCACAATCCAAAAACATGCACGTTAGGCTAATTGGCTGTTCCAATGTGTATGCTGGCCCTGAGATGGACTGGCAAGCTTATGGTGTACCCCGCCTTCACCCGGTATCAGCCACTGGGATAGGCACAAGCCTCCCTGCGACCTTAATAGGATTAGGTGGTTCAGCAAATGAGTGAGTGAGAAGCTGCCTGGTTGTTTCTTCATAATGTACATTTTCATGCATCTGTTACAGCTGTGACAGAGCCCCTTTAATGTAAACCTGTTGTTCCTGAATTTTTACATATCATATTATCCACTCAACAGAGAACACAGCTGTAGAGGGGTAGAGGTGATTCATACTTATCCCTTGTTCAAACAACTTCCAGATAGCTGTCTAACACCGGAGGACTTTTGCTAGGTGGCTAATCAGATATGCAGCCAAAAAAGTCTAAACAAACTAAACAAAAGGACTACTTGGACCAAAGCTGCAAATATTCCCTTGCTCTATTCCTTATTTCTCACCTCACATTTTTTCACATGTTGTTTAATAATAAGAGCTAAAAATGTCACAGTTAACAGATCCCTCCTCTAGCACTGGTGTTACTGCTTTGAATTCTAGGTCTTCGAGTTCACTGTTGGTAGTAAAATAGCAAACGGTGCACCTTTGAAATTTGAGTGGTAGTGTGTAATGGACACTCTTATTTTACTCACTCTTGGTTACTTGTGTTGTAACTGAACTGGAGTTGTACAAGATGGTAACATTGATTGCATAAGAAGGAGTGAAGAAACAAAAAAACATTGGGAAACACAGGATTTAAGATTGCTTTAAGACTACCACTGAATGGCACAAATAAAGTATCAATGCTCAGTATGTCTGTCTCTTCTAAACCATCCATATACATCTCTGTTATTTAAAGTTTTATCAGTTTGAGTGACAGTATGGAGCTATAATTACATTGCACTGATTTGGAAACTGTAGCAGAGTTTACAGAGGAGAACCAGGTTGTGCCTGGACTGAATTGTATCAGAACTGGTAAAAAGGTCATCGAGATAAATAAGATTTGTACTAGAGTGTTGTTTTTACGTTTTACATTTGTATGTAAATATGTTTATATTTCAGAGAGAGAGGCTTGATATGATTTTATATGATCAGTGTTCTATGAATTATGAATGTTTAAAAGAAATGTTTGTATTTGCAAAGAGGATTTTGCTTTACTGCAAGTTGCTTTGTTTTTAGTTGTATATGATTTCATGTACTGTTCAGCATTGTACTTGAAACTTCAGTCACGTAACTCAGATAATATTCCTACTAGAGATTGTTAATTACAGTTGGATTTCGTATAGCAAATAAACAATGTGAAGAGCAACATTCTCTTCAGGTTTTATGCAGTGCTTTTTTTTAAACAATATACAGTTTGTATAGAAAAGAATCACCCCCTTTAAAATATTTCCATTTTATTGTTTTGCACCCTGAAATGAACATTCACAGAAAACTGTTTCCAGTCGTATGCAAAGTATAACAGTCATTGAAAAGTTAGAATGGCAACATTTTCCAGTTTGGGGGTAGATGGTTGTAACTGAAAGCAAGCAATCAACTATGGGTGGTAAGGCACTGTCAAAAGAGCTTAAACACTGGGTAACCGTGTGCTTATACCTCAAAATTTTAGCATATACGACTCTGAAACACAAGAAAAATCATTGTTTTGATTCAAACATTATCCACTCTGAATAATGTCTTTTAACCTCCAGATAGTGGACCAATCAGACTACACCATTCCCATGTAGAATAAACAAATCTGAATTATTCTTTTTTAGTTCCAAGAAACAAATTGGGAACTTTCAAAGGATATAAGGAATATTTTTACAAGGCACTGTACATACATATTAGAAATCAGCTGTTAGGACAAGAACGTAAGGCACTTCCAAACAGAAATTTGAAGTAATAATTTGAATACATGTTAAGTGATTTTTTTTCTTTTTTACATTTTGATTTCTTCAGTTTGATTATTGCAAATAGTCTGTAATATACTGTACATACAGTACTCCAAAATATATAACAAAATAGTAATTTGATTATTGCAAATAGTCTGTAATATACTGTACATACAGTACTCCAAAATATATAACAAAATAGTAATTTGGGATGGTACAGTAGTGCAGCAGGAAGATGTTACCTCAGAACTCCAGATCCACTATTAACAGGTTAATGTCTGTGTGGAAATTTGCATGTTCTTCCCTTCTTCTGGCGAGTTTTCTCAGTTCCTTCCACTTTCAAGCATGCAGGTAGGTAGCCTGGTTATGATAAATTACTTGTACTGCAGCCCATCTCAGCCAACACTGGGCGAAGGCAGGGCACACAGCTTGCCAGACAAGCACAGGACTAACACACATAAAAATTCACATTTACATTTAGGGGCAATCTGGAACAGCCAACTAGCCTAATGTGTGTGTCTTTGGACTGTCGGAGGAAACCTGGAGAAAACCTATACAAGCACGGGGAGAAGAAGCAAACTCCACTCAGAAATGCCCTCATCAAGCCCAGGACTCGCATCCAAGACCTTCCTGCTGTGAGGCGGAAGTGCTAAACACTACAACACTGTGCCGCCTAATAGGCAATTTTGTGTGCAGTTCAGTGGGAAGAAACCAGACTACCCAGAGGAAACACACACAAGCACAGAAAGAACATCACTCCACACAGAAATGCCCTTGACATCTGAGCCTTGAACTCGAACCCGTGACTTTCCGGCTGTTAGGGGCACATGCAAACCACTAACGCCACCATGCTGCCCAATAAATGATTTTATTTGCAGTTCAGAAAAAAAAAAAAAACACCAGGAGTAAACCCATGCAAGCACATGGAGAACATGCAAACTCCACTCAGAAATGCCCTCACTGAACCCCTGTACTCGAACCCAGGATTCCAGATTTCCGTTACGCCTTTCCGACAGGGGGCAGTAATGAGCTCTCATTCCTCTCCACAGCGATCACAGCTCACGAAGAACAGAACAGCGTTTCCTCCACATGTCGTATCTTAGAAAGTGCGTTTAACTGTTGCGTATTTACATAGGAAGAAGCACTGCGGAGAAAATGCGAATTAAAAAAGGAAAAGAGAAGAAAAACCTTCCTCAAGACCCAGTGAAGAGTTTTGAGAAGTGGAAGAAGAAGCATGACGGAAGTAGGACACAAGCAAAACGGCCTAAAAAGAAACGCGGATGGGAGATAGAAAGAGAAACCATAGAGAAGCTGGTCGCCAAATACTCAGAGGTCAGTTAATCTAGTACTGTGTGTACTACTGTACTGAATAGTGTTTAAAAACAAAGGTACACATCCAGTATATGTGAGTGTTGAAGTGTGTACTGGTGCGGTGTTGAAGTGTGTACTGGTGCGGTGTTGAAGTGTGTACTGGTGCGGTGTTGAAGGGTGTACTGGTGCGGTGTTGAAGTGTGTGCTGGTGCGGTGTTGAAGTGTGTACTGGTGCGGTGTTTGAAGGGTGTACTGGTGCGGTGTTGAAGTGTGTACTGGTGCGGTGTTGAAGTGTGTACTGGTGCGGTGTTGAAGTGTGTACTG
>JAQMYF010000026.1:8759503-8778338 GCA_030014195.1 Neosilurus mollespiculum | reverse complement strand
TTTTGAATTAGCAGTTGGTTCGTATTGCAGGGTGTAATTGTATCCGCTTTCGTCCAGTGCTTTCTGGTAGGGAGGCGCGTCTTGGTTGAATGCTGCGCTGTCAGATGATAGGGATGACAGCCGTTTGTTGATTCCGGCGGGAATGTTCCTTGTGATGGTGGGTGGAAAGTGTGTGCTTGGTAGGTACAACCACATCCCAATGGAGGCCGGGGACAGAGAGTCCGAAGGGGCGATTTTCCATGTCCGCATTATTGAGGCGGCAACCCGGAGCTGTGGCCGGAAGGTCATCTAGTGGGGTGCCTGTCGTGGGGACCAAACCTGGTGGTGGACGCCTGTGGTGAGGGGGGCTGTCAAGCTGAAGAGGGAGGCCTATCAGGCCTTTTGGCCTGTGGGACTCCCGAGGCAGCGGGTGGGTACCAACACGCCAAACATGCTGCAGCATGGGCTGTTGCCAAAGCACCATCTCGGGTGTGGGAGGAGTACGGTGAGGGCCTGGAAAAAGACGGTTGGTCACAAAAAGGTTCTGCACCACCATCCAGCACCTTAGGAGGGGAAGCAGTACTTCACAAACACTGGGTACAGTTGAAGTGGGGAGCTGCTCACCTTGACTGTGGATGTTGTCTGGAGGTGGAAGAAATACTTCGAGGACCTCATCAATCCCACCAACACGCCCTCTGTGGAAAAGGAAGAGTCTGGGGGGTTCAGAGGGCGGTCTGCCCATCACTGGAGCAGAGGTCTCCGAGGTAGTCGAGATCTGCCCTGAATACCTCAAGGCTCTGGATGTTGTAGGACTGTCTTGGATGGCACATCTTTGCAACATCGCGTGGTCATCGGGTGCCATATCACTGGATTGGCAAACCGGGGTGGTAGTTCCACTTTTTCAGAAAGGGGACCAGAGAGTGTGTTCCAACTATCGTGTAACTACCTGGAGGGACTACATCTCTGGGCTGGTCTGCGAACACTTCTGTTCTCCCCGGAAGAGCTGGAGGAAGTGGCTGGGGTGGGGGACATCTGGACCTCACTGCTTAGGCTGCTGCCTCGCGACCCGACCCCAGAACATTAAGATTATCATAAGAATTATTATTTGTTTTTACTCTTTTTGAGTGAAGTGACTTCAAAGACTCTGCATTTCTAAATCACACACTTTTCTTCTCGTTTTTACTCCAAACCATACTGTAATTTAAAAAAAACAAGTCTATAATTTATAATATGTGGACATTTTTAAAGTAATTTAAAACTTTTGAAGGTTTGAAATGGAACTGGAGCTCAAGGCCCAGTACCACTAAACTGCCGCTGTTGGGCCTTTGAGCAAGGCCCTTAACCCTCAATTGCTCAGTTGTGTAAAAATTAATGTAGGTTGCTCTGGATAAGGGCAAAATCTCCTGTAAAAATCTCCTGTTGTGTTCTTCAGTGGTTTGAGTCTTTGGCTGGAAGTGTTGTTGGGATGTTGTTGATGCCCAGGAAGTTGCCACTTCCTCCAAAAAGTCTGAATATGCACATATTTTTGATCCTGCCTTTCTGGCCAGCTTTATGTATTAGTCTGGAACTGTTGTGTATCGCAGTATCACCACTTCACGGCTCCTGGGTGCACGGTTTGATCTTGAATTATATTCTGTTTATTTAATGCAGGGGTGTCAAGCTTATTTTTACAGTGGGCCACATCACTAAATTTCTAGGTCACCGAGGGTCAAATAATCACAGAAAATCGTTCAGCATGAATCACCTTTCATAATAATGGTTGATGCAAATAATGTGCAGTAATCATATTCTCTGAATGCTCTTTCAGGCCACATGAAATGAATTTCCAGGCCGGATTTGGCCCGCGGGCCTTGAGTTTGACATCTTTGACTTAGTGGAACTTCAGCTGATTTTAACATATAAGCAAGCATGTCTGAGGCACTTAAGGACTCAACATACTTTGTTGTACAGTTTCCAGTTAAAAGTTTGAACACACCTATTCATTCACTTAGTGCTGCTTCACTTGGGGGCCAGTCTCCCATGTTCCTGTGTCTGTCATGATATACTGCCAGTGTGTCACATGACTTCCTCACATTGCCTACTGGTGTTGTTTATTTCCAACATTGGACATCCCACTCGTAGAGCTTTATGCACCACTTCTAGTTCTAATTAAATTAGAGGATGTGTCCAAACTTTTGACTAATACTATTTGTTTTTTTAATTTTGATAGAATGTATTAATCCCATGAGGGAATTTAGCTTCTGCATCTAACCCATCCAAACAGTGAGCACACACTTGAAGCAGTGGGCTGGCTCACATTAGGGTGCCCGAAGAGCAGTTGGCGGTTAGGTGCCTTGCTCAAGAGCACTTCAGCCATGAATGTGGAGGAAGGGAAGGTGCGACTCACCCTCCCCCACTGACATTTTTCCTGCTGGTTCAGAAATCGAACCATAGACCTTTAGGTCCCAAGCCCTCTTTTCTAACCATTTCTGCCCAAACCTATATTTCTGTGATGATTTAGACATGCACAGTAGTAGAGTCCAGATGTATTTTCTTGACTTTATTATTTTGTGTTAATAGGAAAAATTGGGTGCATTTTGTGTTTTTCAAGACAGTTTTGCAGTAAGAAGTGCAGTAGCATGTCTAATTTTATTTTGCAGATAAATCCAAAAGAGGCTGTAAAGTTCTCAGATTTTCCGATTTCAAGGAAAACTCTGCGAGGTAATTGGTACTGTTATTCTCATTTTATGGTACTGCAATAGTTTAATTTGTGGTTAAGTCTCGACAGCAAAATGAAAGCATGTATATTATTTTGGCAGGTCTGTTAGAGGCTCAGTATCGGCAACCCACCGAGATCCAGAGACAGACCATTGGCTTCGCTCTGCAGGGAAAAGATGTCTTGGGTGCTGCAAAGACAGGCTCAGGGAAAACTCTTGCTTTCCTCATTCCTGTAAGTCGTTAC
Organism: Neosilurus mollespiculum; assembly: GCA_030014195.1. Lineage (NCBI taxonomy): Eukaryota > Metazoa > Chordata > Actinopteri > Siluriformes > Plotosidae > Neosilurus > Neosilurus mollespiculum. The sequence continues at coordinate 8,775,418 of JAQMYF010000026.1, read as the reverse complement.
TGCCGAATGTGGGTGAGGTGGGGGTGGGGGGTTTAGCTTGATTTGATTTTTAAAATTTTTTTGTTAAATTCTTCTAGGTGCTGGAGTGTCTGTACCGCAATCAGTGGACAGCCATGGATGGCCTCGGCGCTCTTATCATTTCTCCCACACGTGAGCTGGCTTATCAGACGTTTGAAGTACTGAGGAAAGTGGGGAAGAACCATGACTTCTCAGCTGGACTTGTTATTGGTGGAAAGGTGTGTGCTCTGTTTATAGGAAACATACAAGCTACATGTGATAGACTGTATAATTTTTGTTCCCACTTCCCATTTTCCCCAGATATTTAGTGCTAGCTTTTTCTTTTAATTCTGATTGTGTTTTAATATATTAAACCTAAAATTGGGTGATTTTTAAATTATTCTTATTATGTGGTATATCTGTATAAGTGAAGGTAAAAATATAGAATAATTGCGATCTTCAGCCCAGACTGAATGATACACACGTAAAATATGTCCTTTTTTTCTTTTAAATCCGGTGGATGGAGACTATAATCCTGTTTGGAAAGGTCGCTCTCTCTCTCTCTCTCGGCATCTCTCTTTCTCTTTCTGCCCCCCCCCCCCTCTCTCTCTGCGTCTTGCTTTCTTTCTCTCCCCCTGCCTCTCTCTGCGTCTCTCTCTCTTTCTGCGTCTCTCTGTCTCTGCCTCTGCCTCTGCCTCTCTCTCGGTCTGCGTCTCTCTCTCTCTCTCTCTCGGTCTGCGTCTCTCTCTCTCTCGGTCTGCGTCTCTCTCTCGGTCTGCGTCTCTCTCTCTCTCGGTCTGCGTCTCTGTGTCTGCGTCTCTCTCTCTCTCTGTCTCTGCGTCTCTCTGTCTCTGCGTCTCTCTGTCTCTGCGTCTCTCTGTCTCTGCGTCTCTCTGTCTCTGCGTCTCTCTTTGTCTCTCTTTTTGCCTCTCCCTCTCTTTGTCTCTCTTTTTGCCTCTCTCTGTGTCTCTTTTTGCATCTCCCTTTCTCTGCTTCTCTCCTTTTGCCTATTTCTGTGTCTCTTTTTGCCTTTTCCTCGCTGCATGTCTCTTTTTGCTTCTCCCTCTGTACATCTCTCTTTTTGTCTCTCTGTGTCTTTCTTTTTGCCTCTCCCTTTCTGTGCTTCTCTCTTTTTGCCTCTCCCTCTCTGTGTCTCTCTTTTTGCCTCTCCCTCTCTGCGTCTCTCTTTTTGCCTCTCCCTTTCTCTGCTTCTCTCTTTTTGCCTCTCTCTATGCGTCTCTCTTTTTGCCTCTCCCTCTCTGTGTCTCTGTCTTTTTGCCTCTCCCTCTCTGCTTCTCTCTTTTTTCCTCTTCCTCTCTGCGTCTCTCTTTTTTGCCTCTCCCTTTCTCTGCTTCTCTTTTTTGCCTCTCCCTTTCTCTGCTTCTCTCCTTTTGCCTCTCCCTCTCTGTGTCTCTCTTTTTGCCTCTCCCTTTCTCTGCATCTCTCTTTTTGCCTCTCCCTTTCTCTGCTTCTCTTTTTTGCCTCTCCCTCTCTGCGTCCTTCTTTTTGCCTCTCCCTTTCTCTGCTTCTCTTTTTTGCCTCTCCCTTTCTGCCTCTCTCTTTTTGCCTGTCTCTATGCGTCTCTCTCATCCTTGGTTGGACATTCATATGCACCTACAGGAGAGCATGGTTGTAAATTTTGTCCTTTAAAATATTTAGTGTTGGATCAGTCCATTTTTAGTCAAAATAACATTAAAGCCATATACTTTCTTCCACTGAGTGTTCATGTTTGCGTGCTATCTAAAGAAGAGTTGCAGGAATTCTATGGATTTCTGGATGTGACCATGTGATGAACTGATTAGGGTTAAGGTTGCCACAAGGTCAGGTGTATGCAATAAGTTGTCTTCATATCTATAGCTTTATATCTATAAATATATATTATCTATAAACTGCAGTAGACATGCGTTTATACTTGTTTTTGATGCTTGCTAATAACACATCTGGCTGCAGGACCTCAAAGACGAGTCGCTGAAAATTCATCGCACAAATATCATCATCTGCACACCAGGACGTCTGCTGCAGCACATGGACGAAAACTCCAGCTTCCACGCCTCAGACCTGCACATGCTTGGTACATGCTTCCTCAGTGACGATGATGAAGTGTCACTCAGTGACGAGATATAGGATGATAAATCTAAAGCTAAATGATTGAATTTGGTTCCGAATGGACAGAATGATCTTATTAACCCTGAGAACCTGACTGACGCACATGGTGTCCAAATTCTCATCCTTTTTTTATTTTCATTTGAAATGCTCATAAAGTATTCATCACATTGAGGTGACACGCATATCAGAAGAAATGACACGATTGACCTTTCCGCTCATTCCAGTCACTTAGCTATGTGACAAAGTGTCTGCGAGAAAAAATATTTTTTAATTAATGTCAGATTTAATCATAGTTCTAATCTGCATACAGCTTAGCGTCCATCTCCACACCCATTATTCCTGTTTAAATTACTCATGAACTCGTGATTAGGATCCCTTAGGGACTATACATGCATTTTTTCAAACTGTCATGATGGAGTACCCCACCATCATGGTTCTGATGTTGCCAGATTGCACACAATCCTCCTTGCAATCATGAAAAGGTATTTCTATTGCCAGCATAAGACGTTTGACTCTTGATTGGCTTGTTAGGGTTACTGCAAAACAACATATCCTCGACTCCATCTGTCACGCACCTTCGCCATATAATTACTGATAAAGTTGTTGCAGGACCTTGATATTTTAAACATAAGTCCACTTGAACACCCTTTCACATGAGTTCTGAGGACTGTGACCATGACCTTTGTTTACAAGGTGATGTTGAGGTCAGTTTGTTAAAAATTGTTCTTTCTATGTGATTACTAATTGCGGTATTGACATAGGAACGTTATATTTGAAACACTACTAAATCTCAACACTTGACCTACATTTTCAAGGTCTTTACTGATCGCTGCGTTAATGGGAGGTATGATGCGTTGACTCGACTTGTTTTACTTGGATTCTCTGAAATCTCATAACGGCAGTTAACATAGTACAAATTATTGCAGTGGTGTTTTCATGATCACCTGGTTAACCTCCCATTTGTTTTCCCATGACAGTGTTGGATGAAGCTGACAGAATTTTGGACATGGGTTTTGCCGACACGCTCAATGCCATTGTGGAAAACCTTCCGAAAACCAGACAGACGCTACTCTTCTCTGCCACTCAGACCAAGTCTGTGAAAGACCTGGCCAGACTGAGCCTGAAGGACCCTGAGTATGTGTGGGTTCATGAACAAGCTAAATTCAGGTACAACCCGTCAGTATGTCTGCTTTTGTTTATATTTTACACCAGTGATTTAATCTTTCTGTTGTAAGGAGATTGAGACTGAGCATTTGTATTGGTATTATTCTGTTCTGTGTTGTCTCCCTTCAAACCCAGGTGACCATTATTAACCTCGGTTAATGTAGATGTCTTTGAGAATGAGCTGTTTCTATAGAGACCTGCAAAGTAGTATAAACCTGCAGTTTGCCCCTTTTTTGTAGAATATAATTGTAATGCCATTTTTTTTAATTGCCAATTATTTTAGCACATAAATCACTGCACCCACAGCAAACACATAATCAATGGTAAAATGCTGATAATTTCCTCTAGAAACTAAATTGATCCTATATAAACACAGAACAAATTCCTCCTTCTCATGAAAGCTGACTGTGGCAGCTCTACGCACCTCTTAAAAACCTCTAATTCACTCTTTGTTTACACTGACTTTGATTTGAGACCAGAGATTTAGTACTTAGAACTTGAAGTTTTTGCTCCTGTCCTGAGCTGAGAAAGATCAGTAAAGAAAGAGCAGGCAATGTCCTTTTCAGAGGGATTGAAATGGTTCTCATTTGCTTTTGGTGAAAATTGAATCCTGTCCTGATGTGATTATTGTGGTCCTCAGTACTCCTGCTACTCTGGAGCAGAGCTACGTAGTGTGCGAGCTGCACGAAAAGGTCAACATGCTCTTCTCTTTCTTGCGGAGTCACCTGCAGAAAAAAATAATTGTCTTTTTTGCTTGCTGTAAAGAGGTAAATGTTTACATATCATATACTGTAACACATTCCACATTAAAATTCATAGTCATACAGTAATCAAGCCCATCGTGGTTAGGACTGTGCGCCTCTTCCGTGTTCATAGTTCACCGCATTGTGAGAAATGTAGAATTTTTATATTTTTTTCTAATTCTCTCCGTGAAAAGCCTGTATAAAATTTATGCAAAGTGAAAATAAACTCAGTGAAAAGCCAGCCTGCTCACGTATCTTCAGTCCCTCCAAACCTCAGGAGTATCACAGTTGGTAGCCTCACAATAGTCAACACTTAAGGCAGGCGCTGTGTGTGCACACTGAAAAATGAATTTGTGGGTGCTTTCAGCACAAAAAGTTTTATTTTGGGGATTAAAAAAAAAAATTTAGGTTAAACATTTTTTATCCAAATTTTTGTTGCTTTTTAGTATTTGTGCTGGTTTGTTTTCAAGTAATGTACATTTAGCAACTCACTTATATCCAGAAGGTGTAGATATAATAATTATTATTTATTGTTTAGTTAAGGCTGTATAATCATCCACATCATGAACATCCACAATTATCTGTATGTTGAACCAGGTGCAGTACCTGTTTCGGGTGTTCTGCCGGCTACGACCTGGAATCTCAGTTTTGGCCCTGCACGGAAAGCAGCCGCAGATGAAAAGGGTGGAGGTGTACACCGACTTTGTCCGCAAGAAAGCCGCTGTCCTGTTTGCCACCGATATCGCTGCAAGAGGGCTGGGTAATTTAAAATGCAAAATTGTCAGAAGATTTAGAATCTTTTCCTGTGAATAATGTCATGAGTTGTCTCATTTTTCATCCCTTTTCCACAACAGAACACCCTGTCCTCTGTGTGCAAATATGGCTCAGTTACAATATAGGAAAGTTCTAGTCTGAAGCTGAGAAAGCTGTGCTGACAGGACCAGAGTGTTGGATTATTGCTATGGAGTTGATTGCTGGTGACAGTTCTGTGGTATCACAGTTTCAGGACATCCACAAAAACTCCTGTAGTATATAGTCAGTGTTAGGAGTAGGGGATGATTTTTTTCATATATTGTATTATATGATATTTAAGGATATTTCTACCACACAAATTATACAAAGCAATGATTAGGATGATCTTTACCGTATAAATGTATGATTTGTGTCTGTACACGTGCACGTAAGACCACTTTACTGTTGTTTTGATTCGTGAAGCACTAGTAGGCTTTAATTCTTGGGAAAAGCTACCACTGATAAAGTTCTCAAAGTTTTGTTATGGATACGGTAGCTGCTTAAAAAAAATCCTCTGTATAACACACGAGTTAGCAAGTAATGAACTTTAAGGCTCATTCAGGGCTGGCTTGTTTGAGAGTCCTTTACCATTTAAATTTTCTGTTGCAATCCTTCAGAAATCAGTAAAAACGGATGATCGAACCTTTTAACAAAATGCTTTGGGCATCCTTGGGCAGAACAGATAACTGGCATGTTGTTTATTATGTTAAAATAGCAAATAATATTGTTCAGTAATCCATGTGTGAACTGAACACAATGACTCCTTTGTTCTATTTTGGCAAAATTGACGTCCCCCAAAATTGTGTTTTTTATATATATATATAAATATATATTACACACACACAGTGGTGCTTGAAAGTTTGTGAACCCTTAAGAATTTTATGCATTTCTGTATAAATGTGACCTAAAACATCATCAGATTTTCACACAAGTCCTTAAAGGAGATAAAGGAACCCAGTTAAATAAATCAGACAAAAGAAATTCACTTGGTCATTTCTTTATTGAGGAAAATGATTCGCTATTACATATCTGTGAGTGACAAAAGTATGTGAACCTTTGAATTTAATATCTGGTGTGACCCCCGTTTGCATCTTAGTTGGTCAACAACTCCTACAGAGGCTAACAATGGTCTTAAATTTGGATTGGAGGAGTCCAAACTCATTAGAGATGATTTTGCAAACCTTTCCTGCCTGATGAGCATGAACAGCCCTTTTTCTGAGGTCCTACAAATCTCCTTTGTTCATGCCATGATCCACTTCCACAGACATGCATGACACATTGATAGATCCGTGTTCTGTAAGTCAAACTGGTGAACACTCGCACTGGATTATTATCCTGTTCATTGAAAACACTTGACTTTAATTTCACCTGCAAATTTCCTGCTAATCCTAGAGGTTCACAAACTTTTGCCCACCAAGCAACAGTGTATATACACACACAATATAAATATAAAATTATATAAAAATAATCATATAAAAAATAAGTGACTTTTTTATGCTATAGATAGAGATTTTATGCTATAGATAGAGATTTGTCCTTGTTAAAAAAAAATCTGGGTTTTTTTTTTTTTTTTGTTTGGGGTTTTTTTTTTTTTTTTTTGGTTGTTGTTTTTTAATATATTTAAAGTAATTTGCTTTTAAATCATTTTGCTTTCATTTATACAGAAACTGTCTATCCCAGACCGTCTGTAACCCATAAAAGGATATGAAATTAAATTCTGGTCCTGACCCTACAATTCACTTAGAATAGCCTCTTTTTCTTCAGAACAGATAAATTCACTCAAGATATGAATCAATCTTTTATTTATTTTGTTTATATTTAATCTTCATCCACCATTTACGGTATGTACTAAAAGTGTGTTTGGCATGATTCCATGAATAGAACACAAAGGGGTAACCAGCCGTGATTGCTTTTGTTATTGAAGTGTTTAAAACTAAAGTTATTACTGAGGTAAATTATGTTATGTAAGTATATTATAAGTATATTGATATAGTATATTTATATATTAGAAGTATGTTGTATTATAATTATATAGTGTAAAGTATATTACTGAGGTATAAGTCATTACTGAGTGTAGGGAAATGACCCAAAATACTTGGGATAGTCATGTTTGCTGACAGTGCAGAGATTAGAGTTGAACTGATAAACATGGTTCTGTGTTAGTGTAAAAGGGCTGTAACTTGAGCTGTACTTTTTTGGGGTGGGGTGTGTGTGTGTGTAGACTTTCCTGCTGTGAACTGGGTGCTTCAGCTTGACTGCCCGGAGGACGCCAACACCTATATCCATAGAGTCGGCAGGACTGCCAGGTATTGAGCAATGTGGCCTTGTTGTGTCTAGTTGTGTTAATTATAGTAACAAACCTAGCAAAAAATTTCAGTAGATGGCAGTATTGCTCAGTTCCATGTTGCCCTGGGTCAGTGATGACCACAGTGGCAGTTTAATCTGTCTGTCTTGCTTCTCTTATCCTGTAGTTTTTATCATTGTTTGGCTTAGTTTTCATATGTACCCATCCTTTCCCCACATAAACACTTATTTGCATTTTGCAGCACACCTAAATTGTGCAATAAAAAGCATGTGCAATATATGGTACATGCATGCTTAGAGATGCAGGACTGGTTTAGGAAGCACTAGGAATTCCAGCATTTACTTTGTCAATACAGTTTGATAGTGACAAGACCCAAATTGACAGATAGCAGATTGCCAGCCACAGTAATATTCCCATATCCTCGTGCCAGATACAAGACTGTTTTATTTACTCATTAATTACTTTATAAAAAATGAAATATGTTTAGCTTTTTTCAGTCCTGGGGCCATTTGTTTTCTAGAAACCTTTTTTTTTTGCACATAGAAAGCCACATTCATGTACTATTATTGCTGCAAGGTCAGATTGTAGCCCTGAAGATCCATATCTGAGAAAATACTAGCTACATTCAAAATTACATTGTTCTGTACATTACATATTTGAGTATGTCAGAGCTGTTTGTGAAAAAATCTAGCCTACATATGCATCCTGTTTCACTGAATATTGACATTTTGCTCATGTTTAAATGTCAGTAAGTCACCCTGTGTCTTAAAGCATCAATAGCTTTGAAAAATGTTTTTGGTGAAATAGACTTCTGTTGGGCGGCACCGTGGCTCAGTGGTGAGCAATGTCGTCTCACAGCAAAAGCATTTCCGGTTTGAACCTCACACCCGACTGAGGGGTGGCTTTTTTTTTTTTTTTTTTTGGCTGGAGTTTGCATTTTCTCCCCGCACTTATGAGAGTTTCCTCTGAGTTAACTGGTTCCTTTCTACAGTTTAAAGACATATTTATTAGATCATCTGACTACTCTAAATTTCCCATAGGTTTGAATCGTAATTGTTTGAGTCTGTGTAAGCTATGCGAAAGATTGGGGACCTGATCAGGGTGTACCCCGCCTCTCACCCCATGTCAATGGGGATTGGCTTCAGCGTTCCCCACAACCCACGTTATAGATAAGGGTCAGTGGATAAATTTCTTTTCTGCTACTTACATTGGCCTCAAAGCCTCTTGCAATAAAGTAGCAATTAGTAGCCACTTGACATCAACTCTGTCAGCTGATCAACTACTTTTAATGAAAATAGTGTGTATCTGAATAGCCATAGTTGCATAGATTAGCCCCCCTAGTAATCCATGGGACGAACCTACTCAGTTTTGTGATTTTTATGGTCATTTATGTTAAAATAAGCATCTGTATCACTTACGCACATTATTACATACACAAATTATGCTGTAAGGATGACCAATTACTTGCAGAGTTTCTCACTTAAAGCAGGTAAAGTTACATGTGTTGGAGACTACTGGATGCCACTGCTCTGGTGTCTGAAATAGGTGCAGTTTTAGCGGTCTATTGTTAGAGCCTCATTTTGTAAGCATGACCTCTTGAGTGATACAGACAGAGTTTTGTGCTTGGCACATGATCATGCTGTTCTCCTGCTGTTGAGTAAATGTTGTGTGGAACCTGACTGAGCTTGTTCAAGGCCTCTGGCAGAACGCTGGCACCCTTTTTCTGGCTGCTGGCAGCAGTGTAACGGTTGGAACAAATTGCTGTTTTTAGATCCTTGTATGGCTTTTGTGTTGAGAGTAACATGCTTTACTCTTTTTCACTTCAGCACTCTTGAGATTTAATGAGCTGTTTCAGCTAGCCAGGACTGAACAATCAGGGGAAAGAACCAGAAAACGTTTAAAAAAAAAAAAATAATAATAATAATAATAATAATAATAAAAATCGTTAATTCTTCGCCAAATGTTGTAATAGTGACAGAACAGAAGAACCCATCTATTCCAGCACATTACAAAAGCTTTCAGTGGGCTTAAGCTGTGGACACTGTAGTGCCAATTCATATATCTTTCACAACCTAAGTCTGAACTTTTGCCTGAGCCATCAGGGAAGAAAAAAAATCCATTGAGGAGATCATACAGTACATTCAGGTGGTCAGCTGACTTCATTTTATTGCCACATAATGTTGCTGAGCCTAGACCTGACCAACTAAAGCAACCTCATTTGGTCAGTGTACATAATGTTTTATTTTTTTCTAACACTTGCTGTTTAATTTTCTTTTGCGAGTGTTGGCCAGAGCCCCACTATAACAACACGTGCCATCGCTACCTAGAATCCACTAACAATCTACGCTTGCATTTTCTTGAGAATGTATCAGAATTGAGCTTGTGTGACTTGAATTTATGTAGCCAAGGTTAAAGTAGCATGCCATGTCACATATTGGGTAATGTCCTAAAAAATCAGGCAAGTTGTTATTTATGGTTATACCATAACATTTTTTAATGCTGGCACTGAAATATTTTCTGCTTATTATTTCAGAATGCCTTAAATCTCTTCTTATTTCCTCACTAACAAGACTAATTTTCCACATGCACCTTGTCCTTCGTTTTGTTTTGTATCACTCGCTCCCTGTTCCTTGAGCTAATTGGTCAAGAAATACAGTACTTGGTTTCTCTTGGCAATTTTCAGGAACCTTGTATCATCATCTGCTCAGATTCTTGTTCAGGGCTGCCAGGGTGGTGGCTGTTGCTGTGGCTCATCCACCTTCAAGATGAGATTTTGTATGTGCTGAGATGTGCTTCTGCTGACCACAGTTGTGGCTTGTTTGAGTTGCCATATCCTTCCAGTCTGCTGCAGGTCTGGCTGTACCTCTCTGACCACTCTCATCAACAACCTGTTTCCACCTGCAGAACTGCTGCTGGCTGGAAGGTTTTGTTTTCCACACCGCTTTTATAAACTCTCAGAGAATGTTGGGTGTGAAAATCCCAAGAAATCAACAGTTTTTCAAACTAGACTCTCTGGCACCAACAACCATGACATGGTCCAAGTCACACTAAGTCACACAAGATCACTTTTTCCCCCTCTATGCAGGTGTTTGATATAAACACTAACTAAAGCTCTTCAGCTGCACATGCATAATTGCCAAATGGCATTGTACAGTTTCCAAATGATTGCCAGGAGGGTGCAGGTGTGTAGATGACAGTTAGATCCACTGTGTCCTAAAGCAACAGCGGTACATCTATGTGAACTGGATGCAGTTTTTAGTATTTTACGAGGGGAAAAAATATTTTGGGTGAGATAGAATTGCATTCGTTATGTTAACACCAAACACGTTCACTTCAAAACCAAGTCATTGACCCTTAAACTGCATGAATTAGGAGCTTTGGGCTTTTTAAATCTCTGTTTGCAGATATAAGGAGGGAGGAGAAGCTCTTCTCATACTTCTACCCTCAGAGGAGGAGGGCATGATTGCTCAGCTTCAGGAGAAAAAAGTCCCCATCAATAAAATCCAGTAAGTATCCCACTCTTTGTAATGTTGAACACAACCACTGTGACTGATGAACAGCAAGCCCTGTTACTATAATTTGTGTAGATGTTCTGAACTAGAGAGATTTTAGCTATTTTTGCTAGGAATATGCAGCACTACAATTTTGTACAACATAGTGGAGATAAGAATAAATTATTAAAAAATAAACATGAAAATCAATTAAACTTTTATCATAACTAAGTGATCTTCAAGACTTGGAAATCTGAAAGTGCTAGCACTTTACACAGTGGTGTAGTGGTTAGTATGTCTGCTTCACAGCAAGAAGGTCCCGGGTTTGAGTCCCGGCCTCGATGAGGACCTTTCTGTGTGGAGTTTGCATGTCCTTCATGTGCTTGTGTGGGTTTCCTTCAGGTAACTCTGGTTTCCTCCCACAGTCTAAAAGACATGCACATTAGGCTGTGATTGCCCTTAGGTGTGAATGTGAATGGTTGCGTGTGTGTGTGTGTGTTGGCTCTGGCGAGCTGTTCAGGGTGCTACATCTTTGCTTAGAGTCGGACCCACGAGCCTAGTATGATTAAGCTTTTCAGCAAATTAATGAATGAAAGTGGTATTTTATAATTTAATAGCATCACCTTGTACATTTTATCCTTTTATAGTTGCACCTAATATTGTGGAGCTTTCCTGAAACAAGTTCCTTTTGTCATATTCTAACAAATAAATGTGTGTGTATGTATGTATATATATGTGAGAGAGAGAGAGAGAGAGAGAGAGAGATATATATATATATATATATATATACATACACACACACACACACACACACACACACAGTTGTATCCTTAATTTAGTAGCCCCTAACAGCCCAGTCTGGTGGTAGTCACCAGCCAGCTTATGTGCTGCTAGCCCTGTCCCACATTTGCATGTATCATGTATCTCTGCTGTATGTGTCATGTATCTATGCTTGGAACCAGAACTCGATCATGTCTGTTCTCAAACCCTCAGTTTGGATGGAAGGGCAAAATACAAGTTCAACACTCTTGGCTGCTGTAATTGTTGTAAATGCTGTAAATTGGGACATTAGGCTAATAAGACCAAAAACCAATATAAAATTTTGGAGTGCTGACAGTGGAGACAAAAATGACAGAGAACTCTCATTTGAACATAATGAGTAATTATACATGTCTTGTTAGATAACATTTGTTTTACTTACTTTGTGATTAATGTTGTTCTACACGTCACAGAATACGCGAACACTTTCGTTTAGAATTTTTATCTTTTTATTTGAACAATGATGAAACTGCAGGAGGCTCTGTGCCATAAACCAGTCTGTTACCAGTAGTAGTAGCAATAATAATAATAATAATAAAACTCCTGCTGCACTGATTTCACTTTCCTACGCTATTTGACCATCAACAGCATTGTGTGTTCGTGAAAATGTTTTCCACTTTTTTAACTTTTTATCATCATGATGAAACTGACTGTCTGTACTAAAAGCGTGCACCAACCTTCCTGTTTGAAACAGGAAACCGAGACTGTGCGTGTCCCTAGGTGCGTGTTTAACCGGCTTGTGGTCCAGCTGGCTGTGGTGTCTGAGTGCTGTGGTTTATCAGTAGGCAGCAGTGCCCAGCGCTGCTGTGCGAGGACAGATGTAGCCACACAAACTGAGAATAAACACCGGCAGCTTTAGTTGAAGGCTAGCGTACATTCAGTTCTTGGCTGCATACGTATCAGCAGGGGAATTAATAGTGTTTCAGATGAATATGCAGCTTGAAATTCCATTTGAACCTACAAAAGAAATAAGCCGGCAAAGTGTAGAAAAAAGCTTCTGTCAGTTAATGTAGCAGATTTGAATAATCACTGATGGCAACAATCTAGAAGGGCGCTACTACAGTGACGCTCTGCACCGTCGGTTTAATGCATATTAATGAGTCGTGAGAGGAAAAAAAATGATTTATGAGCTTTTAAGCATGAATGTGATCAGGCGTGTTGCTTTGCTGTGCAGAGTGAACCCAGAGAAGCTGACGTGTGTGCGGCAGAAGCTAGAGGCCTTCCTGGCCCAGGAGAAGGAGCAGAAGGAGAGAGCTCAGAGGGTGAGTGTGGGTCCCGCACTATCTCTGATCTATCTGTTATTAATCTGCCTCATTATGCTACAGTTATGGCATGGCTGTTAGGGATTTCTGTGGAATCTGTTGTGCCTTGTGACTGTCACTCGAGGGGTGTGATTTTGATTTCAGAGAGAATGCTGTGCAGGATGGGGTAAAAATAAAAGCATGGCCATGTTTGTCTTGATCAGTTGGCTTGAGTTGCTGCTGATGCATGGTGATGTTCTCTGCTTATATATCTGTCTCTTTTTGCCTTTTCCTCCTCCTACAGTGTTTTGTGTCATATCTTCGCTCCATTTTTCTGATGAAGAACAAAGAGGTCTTTGATGTGTTTCAGATGAAGCTCCCAGAATACGCAGCGTGAGTAGATTCTTTAAATAAATCAGGAATCCAGAGTAAACAGTATCCACTTTTCCACTGTCATGAAGTAGCTACTGGAACTTTTTTTTAATAAACAACTCGTATTTCTAATAGTTTGCTGGTTTTCTATATTTGGTGCTTTGAGAGCATAGTTATCCACCTAAACATTTAGCGTCTACTCTTACCACTGTATTATGGACAGTGAATGTGTATAGCTTTTGCAAAGATTTTGCTGTCAAACAACCACAAAGACATTAACATTTACAGAAAACTTACCAAACAAAACTTTAAAAAAAAAAAAAAAAAAAAAAAAAACAGTTGTACTGAGTAAGTTTTTTTCCCCCCATCGTGCACTTTTATCTAAGACTCTAATCGAATTAGCTACAGCAATCTATAGCTAATGCATGGCTCACCATGGCATAAACTTACCATGGAGCCGCATGAGTCGAAACAAAGAAGTTTTTACTCGTAAACCAAAATTACACAAGCGGGTGTGAAGTGTGAGCAAATGTAGCTTGCACCGCCTCCACTTCTGTCAATGGACTTTGAACATTCGCGAATGCAACAGCAAGCTGTTCATGTTGGTTTACTTTAAATCTATTGTAGCCTTAATTGCATTTAGATAAGGTGTGATCACACGAAATTGATCATGATCTCGATTTGAGCTGATCATATTACAATGTTGTTCCAATTTTTCAGCCAATTTTGAGCGCAACTTTTAAATGTTCGTTTTCTTTACGTAGCTTGTACTGAGTGAGAAGTAAACATATTTGGCATGTCTGTTATGGTGACTGATGGTCTGCTTGGTACCGCAGTGTTTAACTCTCACACACTGCACTGCACGCTGTTTTAAACCTGTCAGCTCACTGCATATAGATAAGATGGAAAACACATCCATAAAGGACACAGGGTTCTCAATTATGCTCTAAAAATAGACCCAAAGCCTATATATTTGTATTACTAAATCCCTGTAATGTATGTTAAATGATTCTGCTACATTTATTCCCATGGAATGGGAATGTAGCAAAACATACTAAAAGCATATGACTACAAAACATCCCTGAAACACCTGGTGTAAATCGACCTTTAGACGGTTGCAGTTATAAGCCTCAGAGATGTTTATGATGAGCATGTGTCAAGCAAGTCCCTGTGGATTAGATGTTGCTATAGAAACGACATCGTATTAGAATGAGCACTTTAATACAGACCTGTTTATATCAGTGTGCTTTGTTTCTAGAATTACTGTCAGAGCTGAGCAGAGATTCAAGAATATAATAATATTGAGGGAAAAATAAAAAAGGGGTTTGTTGACTGTTCTCCTCTTGTACTTTATTGTAAAATGAATTACAGTTTAGCTAATTGACACCATTTTTATTCAGTATGTGTATTAAGTGAGTTTTATTTTGTAGCTCTCTGGGTCTGGCTGTACCTCCACGGGTGCGCTTCCTAAATAAAGCTCAGAAACAGAATGATGAGGGAACACAGGAGATCAGCACTGCAGCTGATGCTGACTCTGACGAGGAGCTAAAGAGCTTTAAAGCCCAGTTCAGAAGAGACCAAAGCAGCGACAATTCAGACTCTCAGACTGAGGGGGAAGAGGAGGATGAAGAGGGAGAGACTGATGAGGAGGAAGGGCGGTTGAAGTCAGATGGCCAGTTCTGCAGTGGTGGTGATGAGGATGATGATTTGAAAGATCTGGACCTGCTGACAGTTAAACGGAAAGATGTGTTCAATGTCAGTGAAGATATGGAGGAGGAAGAGGTGAATGGCATCAGTTTCCTTTATTACAGCATGAATGAAATGTCAGGAACCAATGGGAACATGTTGAGCAAAAGTATAACAATAGCTGAGAAAATGTGTAGAATGGAACGTGACTATATAGAGCGTATGTTGTCAATAATAAATACACAATAATTTGTCTGCAGTATGTAGTTGTACTCTCATTGGTTTCTGAATTTTCACCTAAAGATTTTAGTTGAATATTTTTATTCAGTGCTGAATTGTATTGCAGTCTTCCTACTTTCAAGTCCAATTCCTCTGCAGGCTACACATTTTTCTCTGCAGACTTGGATTTATTACTCATTTGCTTCAGTAAGCACAAAATCTAACCAGTGTCTGTTCATTTCTAATAGCTGTTAGACCACCATTACTCTCTATTTAACTAAAGGTGTGATCAGCCCTGCTTCTTCTCTATATTTATTGGGTGCCATGTTAGGTAATTCTCATATTAAAAGTTTCATTTATTCTCATTTTCTCATATGTTATATGAATATGAAATTATACACTATATGCAGCATCACGTTTTCAGGAAAAACGTCGGATGGCATCAGAGTCATGTTTTCATGAACCTGCTTTATGCACAGTTTGAAATGGTGAACTATCAAATGTGGAAACATAAATAATGAAAAAAAACTTTATTGCAAAGAAGGGTTTATATAAGGGAGGTTTTTTTAGACTATTTCATACAGCACATTTCGATATTTCGTATTTTCAGCTGTTAGATGTTATATTGTCATATTCCCCAGTGCTAGTGATGTTACGTTCTCATATTCCCCAGTGCTAGTGATGGTATGTTCTCATATTCCCCAGTGCTAGTGATGGTATGTTCTCATATTCCTCAGTGCTAGTGATGTTGTAATCTCATATTCCCCAGTGCTAGTGATGTTGTAATCTCATATTCCCCAGTGCTAGTGATGTTATATTCTCATATTCCCCAGTTCTAGTGATGTTGTAATCTCATATTCCTCAGTGCTAGTGATGTTACGTTCTCATATTCCTCAGTGCTAATGATGTTATGTTTTCCTACTCCCCAGTGCTAGTGATGTTATATTCTCATATTCCCCAGTGCTAGTGATGTTATGTTT
>JAQMYF010000026.1:8730170-8759403 GCA_030014195.1 Neosilurus mollespiculum | reverse complement strand
GTTTTCCTACTCCCCAGTGCTAGTGATGTTATATTCTCATATTCCCCAGTGCTAGTGATGTTATGTTTTCCTACTCCCCAGTGCTAGTGATGTTATGTTCTCATAGTCCCCAGTGCTAGTGGAAACTGACCAATATGTGTAGCTTTTCCAGCCTTTACAGGTGAAACTCGAAAAATTATAATATTGTTTAAAAGTTTATTTACTTCAGTAATTCAACTTAAAACGTGAAACTAATATATTATATAGACTCATTACATGTTTGATGATTATGGCTTACAGCTTATGAAAACCCCAAATCCAAAATCTCAGAAAATTTGAATGTTACCTGAAATCAATTAAAAAAAAAAGAGGATTTTAAATACAGAAATGTCAACCCTCTGAAAAGTATAATCATGCATTTGTACTCAGTACTTGGTTTGGGCCCCTTTTGCATAAATTTCTGACTCACTGCAGCACGGCTTGGATGCTATCAGCCTGTGGTACTGCTGAGGTGTTATGGAAGGCCAGGATGCCTCAATAGCGACTTCAGCTCTTCTGCATTGTTTGGTCTCATGTCACTCATCTTTCTCTTGGCAACGCCCCATAGATTCTCTATGGGGTTCAGGTCAGGCGAGTTTGCTGGCCAATCCAGCACAGTAATCGCACGGTTATTGAACCAGGTTTTGGTACTTTTGGCAGTGTGGGCAGGTGCCAAATCCTGCTGGAAAAAGTCAGCATCTCCATAAAGCTCGTCTGCTGAAGGAAGCATGAAGTGCTCTAAAATGACCTGGTAGACAGGTGCATTGACTATGGACTTAATAAAGAACAGTGGACCAACACCAGTAGATGACTTGGCTCCCCAAATCAACACAGACTGTGGAAACTTCACACTGGCCTTCAAGCGTCTTGGATTGTGTGCCCCTCCATTCTTCCTCCAGACTCTGGGACCTTGGTTTCCAAATGAGATGCAAAATTTGCTCTCATCAGAAAAGAGGACTTTGAACCACTGAGCAACAGACCATTTTTTTTTCTTTAGCCCAGGTAAGATGCTTCTGACATTTGTTTGATGTTCTGGAGTGGCTTGACAAGAGGAATGCGACATTTGAAGCCCATGTCCAAAATCTCCCCGCACTTTTGAATGGCCTTTTCCTGACAAGCCTCTCCAGGCTGTGGTCATCCCTGCTGCTTGTGCACGTTTTTCTTTCACACCTTTCCCTTCCACTTAACTTTCTATTAAAGTGCTTTGATACAGCACTTTTAGAACATCCAGCTCTTGTGCAATTACCTTTTGAGGCTTTCCCACCTTGTGGACGGGGTCACTGATGGTTTTCTGCACCACTGTCAGGTCAGCAGTCTTCCCTATGATCGTGAATTCTACTGAACCAGACTAAGAGACCATTTAAAGGCTCAGGAACCCTTTGCAGGTGTTTTGGATGAATTAGCTGATTACAGTGTGACACTTTGAGCCTACAATATTGAACCTTTTCACAATATTCTAATTTTCTGAGATTTTGGATTTGGGGTTTTCATAAGCTATAAGCCATGATCATCAAAATATAACAAATTATATTTGACCATGTTATTTTAAGTAGACCCTCCAGACGTGACACATTATGTAAACACGTCTCAGTTTATCTCCATCACAGCACGGGGAACCCAAGTCCTCCTCTGCAAGTCTTTGAAGTTTGGAACAGAGTCAAAACTATGAGTCACAAACGTCTGAGCTACGTCGCACCGCTGTGCAAACACAAAACAGAGTCTTTTGTTGTTGCAGTCACTGTTGCTCCTGTTTTGCTTTGTGTGTGTCCTCAGAATACACTTTATGTTTTAAATAGAGTTTGAGGTATGAAAGTGTGTATATACAGTATTTCTCCATCTGTTCTAAGCAATGATTGAAGAGTGCTGAATGTTCCCCGCAGGTAATAATGTTATATCTGCGCATGGGCTGAGGAACTGCTGCAGACGTATTGACTAGGGTGGGGGAAAAAATGCAATTTGTCCTCCACATAAGATCAGGTTGTACGGTACACTAAGAAAAGTGTTATCGCAATTCACACTAACTGGCCTTGGTGTTTCATGCTGTCACTTTCAAAGTCGGTCTGTTTAAATGCTTTATGCAAGCGAGTTAGGAGCATGTGTTATATTGAGGCTTAATGCATATGCTTTTATTCTTTTTTTTGTTCATTTATGCCATTTCAGCCTGTCCTTTCATCATCTATCTTTTTGCAGACAGGGACCTCTTTATGTGTGAAACAAGTTCTTTAGGCCTCCTTCACCAGCACCGAATTCTTTTTATGAACATAATCCAACTGTTGGAATATTAGAGACATTATTTAAATGTGTGCAGTAATACTCAAGCTATTTATTGGAGCCATAAAACATTTCTTCCTGAACATTCTGCAGACAAATGTATAAGATTCAAGTTGACAATTTGTGTGAGGCTAGATGTTTTTGAGTTATTGATGTTCTGATTAAACCCAGGGGCATAAAGAATGGCAAAATCGCTCTGCCAGTTTACCGTCCGGTTGCATTGAATTACAAGTCGAGGTCTGGTTTGATTTCAGAGGGAAAAAAAACGGTTAAAACATTATCGATTTGGAAAATTGATTCACACTACAATCAATGTACACTTCCTGGTTTGCACCTGCATGGTAAAGACTTGGAATTATGACCATTTTAACAAAACCTCAGTTAATCTTGATGACCTGAAATATTCCTGCAAAAAAATCCTTCCACATAATATTTTTGTATTGTGTCTTACACTGTATATGGTGATGTACATCTTGTCTGAAAAACGGGGATCGTTGCCTGTAATTAAACACATCATAGTAATAGTAACTATGATAGTAGATTATTATACTACTATTACTACTACTATTAATAATTATTATTATAATACAATAATAATTAGTCTTAATAATAATAATAATAATAATATTATTAGCAGTAGTAAAATAGTAATAATAGTATCATTATTGTTATTGTAGGCTTAGTATCTTTAGAACTTTTCACCACTAAAAAAAAATCCACTGAGTCCCCCTGGCTGTGCACCCAGACACCATTTTAAGAACCAGGTTTTTCATCTTCTCTATCATCCCATCTCGCCGTAGGATCCCAGTGCCAAGAGCAAGACAGTGTCCAAGTTTAAAGAAGCAAAGAAAACTCAGAAGAGAAACTTCAAGGTGAACACCAAGAAGATCTTCAGCGAGGATGGAGAGGTTTGTGTGATCTTCTTGGAGATGCTCATCTCTTATCATCAACACTACTTTACATGCCACCAACAGTACTATTAATAATACATTTTATAATATTAAATTTTTTTATATATATTATGTATTAACTTGCATATAAACGCTTCTGTTCTGATATCCAATATCAAATCCATGCCTCAGGAACAATGACTTATTACTGGCATTGTGACATCTTACACACGTTCTTAGTAAAAGAATAAAGTAAAAGTAACATTCTTAGTAAATGATCAAATGGTCGTGTGACTTGTACTCAACTCAGATTAGCATTATTTTGGTAATGTCGACTGCAGGTGGTGCAGCAGTGGCCTCCCCTACAGAAGAACGTAGTGCCGGATGATGAGGATGACGATGAGGACACGTCAGGGATTAACGTACAAGCGGCAAGAGAGCGTCTGCGCAGAGAGGACCAAGAATTTGACAAGAAGGAATACAGCAGGAAGATTAAAGAGAAACACCGGGTAGGCTTTTACACGTTCCTGTTTATTCCCTTAGCGAATACAGTTTCTAGTCTGATTGCATGGCTTGTTGAAAGCAGTTTATCATGTTTACATTCCTGCTTTAATATTTACAGCGTTTTCTAAATTTATACTGACTTCTTCCCATGTAAAACAGATTCTATTACCTTTTACTCATTGATCTGCAGAAGAAATACTTATTTCAAAGCATAAGCATAAACATACTTTCACAGGTATCCAGATTTTGTTGACTGAGCTTGGCAGTGATTAAATACAGCTTTAAATCTCGTTTGGTTAGTTACGATAAAGGCACTTCTCCATCTTTTCCCACTGCACTCCGAAGCTCAGTCGGGTTGGATGTGGGGTGTTGTTGTATTACTATTTTCAGGGTCTCTACAGAGATGGGCCACTCAGGGGCTTTTACAGACTTATCCAGAGCATCGGCCTGGCTGTGTGTGAGGCTAGGGTTTAAAGTGATGTGGAAAATTTGAAGGTGTCTTGATAGTTTGTAAAAGACAAAACAGGATCACTCAGGGCAAAAATTAACTGCAAGAATTTCCACATGCATGTAAAATCTGTCTGCTATTGTGAAAGTAATTCAATGTTCTGTGGTCAGTCTATCATCAGTAGATCATAGGATTGAATCCTACTGAGCTCAGGAAGGGGCATGCAGGGAAAAAATTCTTTAAAATAAAAATTTTGGGAAACATTTGAGATCTCAAGAACTATTTTCTGAGAACTCCCAAAACATTCAAAAAAATCAGTGGAGAAACTTCCAAGATCTCCCAAAACATTGGTTGTTTTTTTCCTCCAACAAAAGTACTTTTTTTTTGTTTGTTTGTTTCTTTTTTTTCCTTTGTTTCTTCCCGGGCTTTGTGCATTCCTGATGCTGCCTTAGCCATCCAGAAAAATGATTTGTTTTTAAAAATGTTGCATTTATGTCATTACATTACCTCTTTAAAGGGTACCTGTGGTGAATTAGTGTTACTAGCTATTTAAAACGATCACATATGACGTCAGAGGTCCTGTCCGGCAACATCAGTCCATGTCCGATTTTCAAGTGTGCATGAGCGTTATGACTGTAGGCATGCTCAGAGATTTTTCTGATTATCTGTTTCAGCCTGGTAGTGACAAGAACTTGTTGGATTGGCTGGGCTACATCACTGACCCATGTAGCATAACACATTATTGGTCAGTACTGAGCTGCACAAACAACAAGCGTGGAAATAGCGGAAAACTTCTTTTTTTTTTCTTTTGTTCCTAAACCAACTGATGACAGGAAAGCCAAGTTGGCAAAACGTTAGCTGCATAAGCCGTATTGGATCTACGGTCACGCTCATCTCTGGCAGCATTCTCATCCTCAGAGTTACTAGAATGTAGTGTTTCATTTTCTCCACAAGAGATGTCAACCCCGCCCAACCTGTTGACATCACTACCGGGGCGGGGGGGACTGCTAGCCCCTGCTAGTAATCCACAGGGTAAAGTTACAAGTCTGTAGCACTTAAACGTATTACATATGCACAGATTATGCTGTAAGAATGACCAATACCAGTACTCTAACATTTTGTTATTACAAATACTGATAAATCTACCATAAGGTGGACTACTTTGCCCTGAAAAATGAAAGACATTGTCCCTAGTTGAACTAGAACAGGAGTTGCTTGCCAAATAATGCCTGAAAATGCTGATCAAGGAATCGCAGTATAATAATTACCTTCATAATATAGAAATTTATAACTTCTCAACATCTCGCCGTTGGCACAATTACCTCTTTTTTTGGAATCGAGCTACCCAGCACTTTCTTTACACTCATTATGCTAGGTCTTATTACTTGAAACGGAGCCAGTTTGATTTAGCCACTGGGTAAGTAAATAGGAGCCCTTCTGTGTGTGCTGGTCACATGTTGAGGCAGATAGGAATAGCTGAGATGCCTGTGTAGGGTGCACGGCGTTGAGCTTCAGGCACTGTAATGGAAGCGGGCTCTTGAGTTATTACTGCAGATGCAGCTTTATGATGACTTTCTAAATGATTTCTTTCCAGCAACTTCGTACAGTTCGTGCTGCTCAGAGGAAAGGGTTGTTTTTTCTCTCGCTCTCCCAGCATCAGCAATTCTGTTCAGGTATCGAGAAGAGCGTCCAATTTATGTCGACCAGCGAAATTCACATTTTGTTATCGATCTCTAAAGAAGCTCTGCAGTAAAAAGGCATGAAACAGGGTCTTCTGAAATTTTGTAATAAAGAACACATGAACTTCAAATTAATCAGTCCAATTTTACCACAGCCATCTTCAATTTTTCTCAACACAAAAAAGCAGCTTTCTCAGTCTGACTCTGAGATAATGCAACTGCTGTGAACAAATAGTTTTAATTCATTCTGCTTACATCATTCCTGACCCTGACATGAGCAATGGATCCGAGAATGGCCTCTCTGAATGGAGTCACAGGTGCATCTCCTGCGTGGCAATTAAAATGATATCAGTCTTGCCTAAACGTTTTGGTTGACACAGGGCTTGCTCTCTCCTCCCACACAGTCACTCATTTTTTGGTAGCTGAGAGGTATTTTATTTATCCCCCAGTTAATGTTTGAACTTGGAAAAGAGAGAAGCAACCTATGTGCTGATAGTTATTCATTAGCTGTATTTGTATCTGAATATGTATCTTTGTTTCTGTAGTCAGTGATGAGCAATTTGTCCAAAAGGTTGATACCTTAGGTGAACTGTGCAGGCAGTAGCATTGAAATCCATAGTCAAACCTGTGAAAATTAGAAGCTAGATATAAAATAATTGACGAAGTTTCAGCATTACTCATCTATATATAAAATGACTGCTTTGTAACAATGTATGTATGATCTTATGAATATAAGAGATTTACACTAAATTCAATTCTGATTGCGTTCGTACCCGTTTTCTGAATATTCCATCTAAACGGCAGCCTGAAACTATTCACCTTGTCAACCCTGTTAATAAAAATCTTTTATTACCTAAATAATTTAGACATTGTAGATGTGTATATAGCTGAATCTTTGAAAGTTTGGTTAACGGAGAGCGACTGGCTTAATAACGTCTTTTTTTTTTTTTTTTTTTTTTTTTTTTTTTTATAAATAATTTACCAACCCGTCTGATGAAGATATTTATATTCCCAATATATTTGTTTTGTTTTCACTGTCTTAATATTACCCCTGTTAAGGACATTTTACCATCAGTCATTAGCTAGTTTATGCTCCGCATCTCTATGTCCCAGTTGCCTAGCAACAGTGATTTCCTGACTTGATGATTTTCAATATTAGGTATTGTCTTTACTATGTTAAATATATGAATTATTTTTTTAGTGCTGTTAGACTTGCCATAAGATCATGGCTGTGCTCCAGATGCCCAACAACACCCCCCACTTACCCAGTAGTACGATAAATTATGACTGGCGTCCATCCATTCATTTATTGTGAACAAGATAGTTGAGATGAACAACATTCTGTTTTGCATTGATGCTTTCACTCTCTGGCATGTTTTCAGTTCAGTTTATGTCAGCTGCTGGATAACGAGACAACCTCCTGACCTTCAACTGGTCTTTTAATTCACTTTAACTCCAAAGTAATCAATAATCAGTTATAAGCAGTAAATCCTCAGGAGAGTCATTTACCTGAGTGTGTATTTTTAAAACACTGGTTTATACTAACAATGCTAAGCTATACTGCACTGAGCTACCATTCAAACAAGTCATTTGATTATTTAAGTCTGAGATTTCATGTGTCAACATCATCATCACTATCATAATAATAATGTGGTTATAGATGAAATAAATATGTGTAAATATAGATGTGATTAGTTTCTTTGAAGTTCACCGAATGCTTGATGGTTCTCAAGTCAGTGAAGAATCGTTGTAAATAATCATCTCATTGGTGGCTAAAATCATCACGATCATGATGATTTGCTGTAATCGAACAGCACTACTATATTGTGAATAGGGCATAATTTAGTATGTGACACATGACTGTATAAACCGCTTTACATCTGGTAACCATGCAGTGCTTGGCAAAGCAGGACTTGTTTGAAGTGTCAGCGTACATAATTTTCATTCATTCATTAATTTTCTAAGCTGCTTAATCCTAATTAGGGTCGAAGGGAGACGCTCACCAGGCCATCGCAGGGACAACACTTCCACAACCATTCATACTCACACCGCCAGTTAGCCTACAATGCATGTTTTTGGACTGTGGGAGGAAACCCACGCAAGCACGGAGAGAATATGCAAACTACACACAGAAACGCCTGAGCCAGGGAATCGAACCCAGGCCTTCTTGCTGTGAGGCAGACGTGCTAACCACTGCATGTACATAGATTTATTTTATGTACAAAGTATTATTTATCCTACAAATTCCTGCTACATTCCAGTTCATTATTATATTAGATGTGTGTCTCTTACTCCTCAGTGGCTTTGTCTGGAAGAAGTGGTATTCAAAGTAGCATTACACTGTGTAAACAGTTCAACTGTATTTCCGTCCCATCAGTGACGAGGTGAAGCAATAATCCAACAATTAGCATTTCATACACAGTCATATCCAATCTACTTGACTTGGGTTTTCTGGAGTCCAGCATTGCATTTCTTTTTTCTGCTACTCCTGCAAGCCTCTTCATGTAGCACAGAATTTGAATAAACTTGCAGGGGGTTTTTTTTGTTTGTTTTTGGGGATTTTTTTTTGGTTTTTTTTACTCTCATAGATCCAAACAACACCTCATGATTTTGAGCTAATCCATGTCACTTCCCCAACACTGATCCAGTTGCCTTGTAGTAGCATCTTTTAATCTCCAATACACCAAGAGCATTGCAAATCAGATATTTATGGATATTTGTGGCGCATTCATTCTCTCAGCCTAAAAGCTTTTTCATCACTCTGCATATTGAAAAAGCATAACTGTACATCAGTATTCACTCACCCAAGAGAAAAATTTATTCATGCATATCGTTAGTGCGACACCTATTATATCCATCATCTACATCTCAAATGTGCCTAGGTATATCTAGACTGATTCTTCTTTAGTGGATGCATCACGTTTTTAAGATATTTAAAGCTCACGAAATACAGTGGTTAAAGCACGTCAGTTCTTCTAGTGTTTGCTACTGTAATAGTCAATTTCCCTTTCAGGTCACTGCTGGAAAAAGCAGTTGACGTGAACGTTTTATTTTGTTCCATCTCCTCCTTTCTGAAGGACATGTCCCATTTCTATCAATTAGCCTTTGCCCTGTTTGCCTGGTCTCCCCCACGTCGTCACTCCTCACCTTTTTCTTTTCCTCATCTTCTTTTTTTTTTGTTGTTCATTCTTTACCATTTCTTTATCCAGCACAGCTGCATGTTTCTTTGCTCTTTAGTGTGACTGATGATATGTTTGCTTTCAAATCATGCTGTGGTTATGTAAGGGTGCTAGGGTGCAGGGTTTGTGCTGTCTTCAGCTTCAGTGCGGTTTATCTATCGGTTTTGTGTGTTCCAACAGGAGAAACGTTTGAAGGAGAAGGCAGCACGAAGAGAAGCGAGCAAACAGGCTAAAGAGGTGAGATGAAACTGCAATGCATCATCAAACATGGAAATTGGATTGTACTGTTGTAATGATATAAACTGATTGTGTTCTGTCAGTTATAACTCAATAATCACCGATTTGAGAGTCAAATGGATTCGTCTAACTGCGCATCAACTGAAACGAGACAATTTTAAACGCCATGTTTCTCTCAGTCCCAGATTGATGTATAAAAAGAGGTTATCAGACCTTAACTCTAAAAATTTCCCTGTGTGAGAAACTGCGTGTGAGTCACACTAGTAGATGGGTGCCCTTAGTGTGCAGCCTGTCAACGGACAGCCTATAATTTTGCACTAGCAGCTGCTGTGTGTCCACTCTCTCTTGCCACTTCGGGATATCTCTGTCCACATCCATATGGAGATGCAGCTGTTGATTCAATTGTCTTCTGATCAATTCCGAGACCTGTCCAAGGATGGTTCATTATTCATTTCAACCCCCAATGCCCTGCCCCCCAACACAGAGTTCCCCTGGCATTCATCCCAGACTAGCACAATGTCAACTCCCCGCCTTGCCTCTTGCTCATCCAATCTTCCTGTTTCTGAGCCCGGGGGGATCATTACACCTGTAAATGAAGTCACTACAAGTATAGCAAGGGAGAGATTCATTTTAATGTAGACCTCTGCTTGAGCTGTGTAATACAAGCACTATTTTATATAATGGTGTGCGTGTCAGTACATTCAGTTTTATGCAAAATTAAAATTGAAGACTAAAAAGGGTTTCGGGGTTACATTTAGATTAATCAGCTTGATTAAATATTTTAAAGATAATTCACAAATACTTTTGGTTTCATGTCATATAGTAATGTCTGAATGAAAAATAAAAAGGATAAATATTCCAAGAAATGGTTATCTGAAGTGGGGGAGTTAGTACAGCAATAAGACAAGGTGCACAAAAGGGATGGAACCATTTAGTTTTGAGGTGTGTGGGTGTGTGTGTGTTTGTGTGTATACATATACACATGATCAAAATATGATACTTGGATAATTGTTACATACATTAATATGATCTGATAAGTCCAGATTTTCCCTATTCTGGAGCAATGGCTATGTCATATGGGTAAAAAGGGAAGCACATGAAGTGATTCGGGGTTGCTTATGATTTGGGGTTGCTTTAGTTGGTCAGGTCAAGGCTCAGCAACTTTATGTGGTAATAAAATGAAGTCGGCTGATTACCTGAATGTACAGAATGACCAGGTTATCCCATCTATATATATATTTTAGCTCAAAGTGGCTCGGGACCACAAATTGGCTCGGGACCTAGAGGAAGGGGTTCCGTCTGTCCGTCCCACTTTAGTTTCCAGACATTTACTTGCCGCTCGTTGAAGCTGGGGCTTTCAAACTTGTTATGCTTGTTCACTACTATGAGTGCTAGGATGAGTTTGTGTGTGAGTGACCTTGACCTACTTTTCAAGGTCACAAAGGCAAAACCATACATTAGGTTTATGGGCATTTACTTGCCGAAGCTGGGACTTTCAAACTTGCTGTGCTTTTTCTGTATTGGCTTATTATGAAGTGGTCCTTTCAGGGGAAGCGTCTGGTCTATTTTATTCCTCGTTGGCACGAAAATATTCCAGGGCAACAGTGCTAGGGTTGCTTGTGCTCAAATTGTGAAAAGTGGTTAAGGAAGTATGAAGAGTCTTTTTAACACATGAACTAGTACTGCAGTGTCTTGACTGATGTTTTTTTTTTTTGTTTTTTTTCTCGCACTCTCCAACCACTCGCACTCTCCAACCACTTATAAACTTATAAAGGGACTTTGACCATTTGAGAAAAACAAAGCAAGGGCATCAGCCTGCATGATTTTTGTAACACAGACATGGACACAAAGCTATTCTGTAATGGTTGTGGCAGAGTAATACAAACCACCATTTAACCATTCTTAACCAACTGTGTCTGGTGGAAGCCAGTAACACTGTCCCATTACATCCTGCTTCCAGCACCTCAGTGTTCTTCAATATGCATTTTTTTAAGTCCAAGAACAAACGAGGAAAAAACACTATGTTGGCTGCAAAGATTAAGTTTTAGTTAGAACATTTTAAGCTTTGCTTGCTGTACCGTATGAAAGCCTGCATAAAAATCTTTTTAAAATTCCTTAAATTAGTCTTTTAAATTGTTTTACGTGGTTATTTGCACACTCATTTAGCTGAAACAACCCAAAGAATAAATGTCCAGAAAAGTTTTATAGTCTCTAATAAAGAGGTGCTAAGCCAGTCTGACAGCAATACAAAACCACTTACAGTTCATAATGTACTGCTTTGTCTTTTGCAAGGTTCAGTTTGGTGGTTTGTGGTGGGAGCTGAACTTTTAAACTTTTAAACTTTTAAAAACTTTTAAGTCTTTTCCCTCATTAGCCTTGAGGTTAATAAGACACAAAAATGCACCTTGTTAACAGAGAATTACAATGTGCAGTGTCTTCTGTATTGGTGACTTACTTATAAATGAAACTTTTAGTGTTGAACAGCTTTAATGCTGACTGTTTAAAATTGTTGACTCCTTCAGAAAAAATATATATATATCTTCATCAGATAAAGTAAAATTACAGTGGTTAAATGATATGGAGCATCTACAAGTCCATGTAAATGAGTTGTTAGTATAGGAACAAAAGCATTTAGAGAGCGCAAACCTCCCCCAAAACCATAAAAATCAAGCCCATAGCACCCCCTTCTGGGCATGCTCTACTACCACATTTCCAAAAAGTGGGTTTTCCCATGATAATTTTCAATTGCCACCAAATGCTCTGATCTGATTAAAAGTTGGTCTGGCTTCAAAGCTTCTGATCCTGAATATAGGTAGAACATTTTGATTAAATCACATGTGGTTTGGCAGAGATATTATTGTTCATTATTTATTACATATATATTTTTCATTGTGACCTGAATGAGAAAGAGGGATCTTGTGAAAATTTGATACATTTTTGTGACCTCATCAGTGCATGGATTCTTACCAAAAAAATGAAGGGGGCCATCTTTAAGTGATCGGATTCAGGAATTAGGCTAAAGCACTGATATACAAAAATGTTTTAGCGTACAGCTCTATGATCAGACGGCTTTGAAAGTGGGATGAAAATTTCCATTCTATTTTATCTTGTTGAAAGGTGATGTACGTAACTGAAAACACCTGGTTGTTTATGCTTACACAATTGATGGATGAAAGAAAGTAATTACCTTTTGCCTGAGCTACACGGAAGGTACTGTGACTTGACAATTTTCGTTCCACAGGAAATTGGTGTGAGTTTGTCTGCAGTTCACGAGTGTGTGCTTGGTCCTAGTAAGTTATTACCTTTTGTGTGAGCTATATATTGTTTATGTTATTAACACTAGACATTTGAGAGCTTACGGAAATTGTACTAAAGTAATATTACGATACTCATTACATTTACATAGACAGGAACTTTCCAATAGGCCTAACACCGGGATCTAATTAGATTATTAGAAGTTCAACTTCGTCTTTAAGATAGACAGGGTATGCATGTGTCTGAGTACCCATAACACGCCAAAGGTCAGTGAACACGTGTGTTTGCTCCACCAGTCATTATTAGTTTGACTATTTGTATTAGTTTGACATTATTAGTAAGTTAGTGCGCTATTCCTACTGAAATAAATGCATATGGGGTTTTAATAAAGATAATAAATTCTGAAGCTGATGAAGATTTAAAATGAATGCGCACACTTAATTTCCAGTTTATTTACCTGTGTGTGTGTGTGTGTTGCTTGTGGTCTCTATAAGAGTGCTATTGCCTCAAGGGTCTTTGTAATTTAGTGCCCTTATTGGTAATAAATGATGATTTAGGGCTTGATCAGCTGAATAATTAGCGTTCTGTTGAAACGTGCAACCTTAAACCAGAAGCTTGTGCTTGTGCGTTCAAATGTGAGGGCCTGTTATTATATCCCTGTGCTATCAATCTTATATGAAGAAATATTTCAGTGTTTCACAAGAAATTATTTTTGGAACTTTCTGTGGACTTTGTTGGCATTTGTTATAAACTTCATAAAAATATTGGACAGTTCACACGGAAAAAAAATATTTTGGCCATCTTTTCAGCCGTTTTTATACAAGGGTTTCATAATTCCAGAAATTTTAGAAGCTGGAAATTTTAATGGGAATTAAAGGGAGTGTGTGGGAATTAGCAGCAATAAATTGGAAATTTGCAAACTTGCAGCTTAGTCAATGAATGGTGGAAAAAAAATTGAAGGAGAATAGTCTTGGTTAGTACAACCTGACTTAATGCAAACTCAGTTAAATTTCTACTCTGCCCCATGCCTTGATAAATTAAAAAATAAATCACTCAATGTAAATAATGTCATTTTTATGCCTCTGCACCAGTGATAGCCAGGGTTGGAGGCATGATGTTTTCGGGTTGTCTGCTCATCTGTCCATCTGGGTTGTTCTTAATATCTCAAAATACTTTCCCCCCACCTTGATTCAAGGATGGTGTGATTAGTTTTTGGAGTTTTGGAACTCTGACTCAAGGATGAACTGAGTAGTTTTTTGGGGGGCTTCATCTTCATCACTTGCTTGTGAAAGCTTTGTGTTCCATCCTGATGCGTATAATTGCAAGGTGGTGGTTCTAGTTTAGAGTTTGTATTAGAGATGTTTGCATGCATGTCTGCTTATGACAAAACAAATTATTCATAGTTATGACTGTTTATTATAGTTTGTAAAAATACCCCCAAAAAAATCAGTTAATTCCTGTTATTTCCTGTTCAGTTTCAGTGGAAATTCCCATGTCCAACTTGGAATGCTTCCAAAATTCCCCAGCTGAAGTTTCCATGGAAATTCCCCAGGAATTCTGCACCACTTTGCAACCCTAGTTTATACCGATATTATAGTTGGGATGGAGCTAAGGTGCTTTGAAACATGATTGTGAAATTTCAGTACCAAAGAGAATACTCTCACATTTTCTTTCTCAACATCCACTGCACATTTTAGTTGTTACCCTACTGAAAGCATCTGCAAGGCAGATGGAACATGGCTGATTTTTAAAAGCCCTGCCATCTGTGGTTTATTTTTTTTTTCTTTCTTCTTTGTGTTTCTAAAATTGACATTCAAACTTTTTAGGAAAGCACCTAGTAACACAAAGTGCATTTTCCCCCTGCCAATCAGCCAGCAACTTGGGTCACAACTGTGTAAACAAACAAATGGTGATAGTGCAGATATTATCCAATGTGCAGTTAGACTAAAATAATAATGTCTGTTCAGAAAGTGAGACTTTGTGACCGAGAGATAGGTAGTTGAGATGGACAGAGAGGGACTAAGAGCAAGTGACAGGCAGAAGGACAATGAATGAGAGCTGTATAGAGGAAGAGGGACTGAGACAGATAGGGTTGGAGGGAAAGAAAGACAGACATGTTTAATTTTGATTGCAGTACATGGTCGGTGCATCCTGCAGGAATGTGTAATGATCACTTCTCTGCCTGAATGAACTGATGCAGAAGTCATTTGACTCCAGTTCAATGTTCCAGTTTTTTTTTTATGAAATTTGTTCAGTACACAGGAAGTTTATTCCCCTGCAGAGATGAGCATCCTTAAATCCAGAATATCAACACTGAACATCCGTTTAACGTTCGGAAGGTGACACTGCTCTGATGAGGTTATAAAATATCAAATGGTTACGTTTTTCATTCAGAAATTCATGCTCAGGCGCTGGCTGTGTGGTGCAATTGCTTTTGGACTTGTGTATATGCGTGCATGACGTTTATATACCCAAGAACTGATGAGACGTGGTTTACCGGATAGATGACATGAATTTCAAGTAGTTGCAAGCTGCAGCCTTTTTTGGGAACACTTTCCTGAGCTGTAGTGATGCACGGTTTTTGGGAGGGTGAGATTGAGGAGTTATTTAAAGCAGGGAGTGAAGTGATGAATGTGTAAATGAGAATGTTTTCAGTCTTGTGACTGGTGAGACAGGCGCCTAGGCTGAGTTCAAGCAAAGCCAGAGAAGGAAAAAGATACTGCATGCTAAACTAATGCATTCTAATCACACCTTACTAACAATAAGTGTGCAGCCATTTTAGTTCGCAGTTGTCGGTTGCTGGAGTGTATTCACACACTGCCATATTGTGTTTTTTACGTTTGCTTTTCCCCAAAGTCCCTCTCTCACACTCCTCTTGCTTTCCTCTTCGACAGTCAATGAAACTTTAGCTTTGTATGTATAGACACGAGTCTTCAAACCACAAATGTGTCAGCAGAATCTTTAATGAATGGCACATAGCACAGGAGCGCTGTATTGACTTTCTTTCACCTTTTATTCAAATGAGTAGAGCTGAAAGGTTTAAAATGATCGTGATCATTTTGTACTTTATTAAAATCATGATTACTTTTCTTTCACACTATGCACTGAATAAAGAATGAAACACAATGAATGCAGACTTACTGTAACCACCATCTGCTGAATTATTTTCTTTTCTATGTACAGCACGGCAAATTTGCCAACAATTACCATTTTTACTTTCTGAAAAGACTACACATCCCACTTTAAACAAGTAATATTCAGTGTTGCGATACAGCCGCAAGATGAGTTCCTCTTATCACACATCACCTGTTATCACAGCTGTTTCCTCATCAGCCTCGCTATCCCTTGTCTTGAAGTTAATAAGATGAAAAAACAGCTTGTCATATTGTAGAGAAACCAGAAAGCACCACAGACTGAGAGATTGCCACAATCGTATAAGTTTATTGCAAGCCACATTGTGCGACATTGATCTCATAAACTTGGTTACAACATCAAGTTTAATGTCTGCAGACCATACGAACCCTACAGAATCATAGGCGACAACACAAGTCAATATGCAATATACTTAAGTTATTCCATGACCTTAGTTCGTATCCTCACAAGGTGTTAGCTGAGCAGGCTATTAGTCATATACAATCCGAGGGAATGGAATAATTATGCTGTCTAATGGATTTTATATACCATTTCTGTTTTCTTAAAATTTTCATTCATTCATTTTCTATACTGCTTCATCCTTATTAGGGTCCCAGGGAGGCTGGTGCCCATCTGATGACTGGGCGAGGGCGGGGTACACCCTGGACAGTTCGCTAGGCCATCGCAGGGCAACACACACTCAACCATTCACACTCACACCTAGGTGCAATTTGGAACAATCATTTGGCCTACTGTGCATGTTGTTGGACTGTGGGAGGAAACTAGAGTACCCGGAAGAAACCCACATAAGCACAGGGAGAGCATGCAAACACCATACAGAAACACCCGAGCCTGGTAATCGGACCCAGGCTTTCCTGCTGTGTGCTGGACGTGCTAACCACTGCGCCGCCATGCTGCCCTTATTGAACTTTTTAAAACTAAAAATGCATGCGTACTATAAATAATTTTTTTGAAGAGCCGGTTAGCATGGAGCTAGCTAGTTATCTGGAGGCCCTTTACTCGCAGCAGTCCAGTAAAGTAGCATTTGGTAAAAAAAAAAATCTGTCTAATTCTTAAAAAAATGCATTCTTACCATTAAATACTTTAATCTAGGATGAGCTGAAATGGCATTAGCAGAATAGCATTCTAACCAGTTGGTGGCATTTCCAGTTTGCTCACACAAGGTACCATACCACTGTTTTGAAGCCATGACCAAAGGTCTGACACGATTCAGGCTTGTAATCTTTCATCTGAGACAGTTTCAAATCACAGTGGATGTACACCATAATGCTCAGATTGTCAGTCAAACTCCGGTGTATGTGCAAATCCTTTTGGAAGCCAATCATGTCTCTCAAAGGCCAAAACATATTAGATTAAATTTTTATCCCTCAGTCCAATGGGCCCCCATCCATCTGTCCACAGTTCCGTTTTGCACATTAACTCAGAAACGCCATTGCCGGTCATCACCATTTTTGGTGTGCATGTTGCTACTGTGGAACTTCACGAGCATATGGATTTTTTGCCGCCGTCTGATATCCAATATGGCAGCCATAGCTGCAATCTTGAATTTAAATTCTGTGCACTAGCTCAAAGGTGGCATCACTATTTTTGGTGTGTCGGGACTGGGTAACTACACAAGTGTTTTGATTTTCTTTGCGGTCCAATATCAAGCTGCAGTGATATTTAGCCCGCTTTGTGGGGCTATTTTTACAAATCTGTTCCAAACCACATGCATATATGAGTTTAAATAGGTTTCAGATCTATGTGGGTCTAACTGCACAGCTTAGATTTCATATTTCTTTTAGTTTTTTTAAATAAACATCTGTAACTTTTCTGATTACTTTGTTTATATCACACATACAAGAAACATGCTAGTTTGGTGCTGGAGGCATAAAGCTCTTAATTGGTTGTAGCTCATAATCAGATCCAAATTTAACATGTGTTGTGACAGCTGCACAAAATAAACCAGGGGAGCCCAACCACCTCTTTCTCTGGTGCTGTCTCATTATTTTTATAAAACCTGTGCCAAGGCCTCACAATGCCATGTACTAAATAAGCAAGCCTCTTTCATTACCTTCCATTTTGGCTTGTTTGTCAACTGCTACTTTCGAGCACCGTGTCATTTCTTCTTCTACTACATCCAGGGGCAGCATCATTACTCTAGTGACCACTGTGAATAAGGTTGAAAATGAGGATTATTTCACGGACACACGGTGATAACTAGCAATTTATTGCATAATGTATACAGTCAATCAAGGAGAAGACATTCAGATCTGCTATGCAAAAAATTGCATAAATATAGCCCAAGTCTCAATCATGGACAATTCCCAATGGTAAACTTTACTGTTGATAAGCTATAATTCCTGATTCCTCTTATGTGCACTTTTTTGTGTTACCTGGACCGTTTTTTGCATGGCTATGGCCTCCGTTTGTAAACACAGCCAAAAACCCATATGAACGGGGCATTTGAGGGTACCCAAAATTATGCAATGAAAGAAAATTCCTAAAAATCAGTATCTTCAAAAGTATTCAACCTAGAGAGTTGGGACTGGTCTCAAAATGTTCGCAAACCACATATTTCAACTATATATGTATATGTCTAGGGGCAATATTTTTCATGCTATTTAATAAAAACAAATTTTTTTTCTCTTTGAGGCATTTTCTGCCAGAAATGTCATTTTACATTGGTATCTCGATGGCCGTATGATATTTTATACTAATTCCTGTACATCTTATCATTTTTTTATATATCAAGGTGTCTCAAATTTTGTTTTTGTGAGCTGATTTTTTAATGTTGAGTGTCTTTCACTTCCAAAGTTCCAAACTATCCAACTTCTTGGTTTTTTTTTTTTCCCCCACCTTAAATGTATGACATCATTAGATGTCACAGACTTACATATCAAAACTCCTAAATTCATCGTTAACATTATTTCTTATTTCCAGGTGCTTGTAGCTGATAGTGCACAGTGCATAGAACTATTAGAAGTAGAAAGTAGAGAGAAATATCAACCTCTCTCGGTACAGAAACTGGCCAAGAACCTCAAGGTGCATCTTGATAAGGCCTCAAGCAATGCCAGCGTTACGTGGGCAGTCTTTGATGCTGCAGTAGCGGTTCTCCAGAGGCCATGCAGGCACTTTAAATGTGATTTGATGATGATCACTCATGATATACATCTGAAAATTAACATTTACATTTTTTATTTCTATGAAGGTAATTGTTTGTTTTAGAATTTAATTCAAGTAGCATTACAAGTAGCAATGTTTTTCATTTTGATAATTCCAACCAAAATAATATCACAGGAGGATAGTATTGAAAGTTATTTGTCTTATTTCACAATGAGTTATGTACTTTGATGACATTTTCATTTTTAAATGAATGTAAGTGCTTTGAACTTTGAAGCATGTAAGTAAAATACGAGTTTTTTTGTTTAAAAATATTATTTTCAATATCATACTTTTTGATAGAGAATAGGGTTTTTCACCACTAAATTGAAATTGGTTATAATTAGACATTTAGTTACTGTTAAAGTTGAATATAAACATGTGGTTTTTGGTTCTTTTAATCCCAATTAAGAGTGTAGGTATAACCAATCTCGAGATAATGATTTTCAGCATAATTCTGCTGTTGACGCTGTCTGTCGTTTCTTCTAAGTCTCCGTCCATATACTTTTTAAGCCCATATGACCTATACTATAAACCATTCTAATTGTTTTCATGTATATTTTCACTTTTTGTGCAAGATCAATATGTTGACATTTTGAAAATAACACGCCACCACCACCACTACCACACACACCTTGTGCATTTTTACTTTGTTGGAACTTAAAATAACGTTAGCAATGTATTTCTTGTAAGGAAAGTGAGACATTTTACATAAAGAATATTAGCTTATTTTGAATGTGATGGCAGTAACACCTCTCAGAAATGTTGCAATGGGGCAACAAAAGGCTGGAAAAATAAGTGGTACTAAAAAGAAAGAGCTGAAGGAACATTTTGCAAATAATTAATTGGCAACATGTCAGATACATGATTGGGCATAAAAAGAGCATTTGGGCAGAGGCTTACCAATCTGCTCACGATCTTCAGGTCCTGAGGCAGATCTGCATTAAAAATGTGCAGGATTTTGTTATGGAAATCACTGCATGGGCTCAGGAATACTTCCAGAAATCAGTATTTGTGAAGACAGTTTGCAGAGATGCAGGCTTTTAAACTGAGTACTGATGAGTCAAAAGTTCTCTCTCCTCTTTAGTCCAGAGGACGTGATATCCATGTTTTCCAAGAAAAATTTGAAAGTTTGATTGACCACAGAACACTTTTCCACTTTGCCTCAGTCCATTTTAAATGAGTTTGGATGGGAAAAGACTTCAGCGTTTCTGGATAACGTCCAAACGGCTTCATTGCATGGTAGAGCTTCAACCTGCATTAGCGGAAGGCACAGCAAACTGTGTTCACAGACAATGATTTCTGGAAGTGTACCTGAGCCCCAGGGTGTTCAGTGTCCCCTCGAGAAGGAGTCTCCAGTGTCAGCTTTGAGGTGAGAGCACTGTGCACATTGCATTAACATGTCATGCTGCATTTTTTTTTTTTATTCTAAGGAGAGAAAAGGAGACTAGTGAGTGTTCATTTGATTAAAGACTTTATCTGTAAACAGGAGCTAACTTGCTTCGTGGACATTTCATAACAGTAAAAGTAAATAGGAACTGTCATAGTCTATTATTTGGACTGTCATTCTTTAATTAAATAAAGGTGTTATTGTTGCCAAATTGCTGTAGGGAAATACACACTTTTTTAAAGGCTGTTATTAAAAATAATGTAACAGTGTCTCCATGTCATCACACCATGCTTTTGTTGATTAAATTGATAAAATAGCACACCCTGTAAGGTTTTATTTCTTACATACTGTAAACAACACTAGGTAACTTCAACTGGGTTCAACAGTACTGCAGTTGAGTTTTGTTGTATAAAACTTATTTTTAATTGCGAGTGATTTTACACAGTTAATCAGGAATGTGTGGAGACTGAATGGGTCAATACATTAAAGAGGAAACTTGTTGAGTCACCCAATTTAATGAGAATCTTCCCATCGCTCAAGTTCACCAACCGTGGAGAAGCTGCCCGAGGCTTTCTCTTCACCACTTTAAACAGATTAAAAGAGATCTGGCCAGTTTTTGTCTTCCACGCCATGTTGCTTTTTAAGTTTGGTATAAATGGTTTGTCACATGAAAAAGCGGATAAGAGGTACAGATTACATTTATCTAATGTTGATCCTTTGTTTTCAATCAGGAGAAGATGAAGAAGAAGGCTGGCATTGGGGATGAAGATGAGGAGGAGGTGGTGGCATACCTGTCAGGTGCTGATGATGAAGAGTTTGACCCCAGCACACTACCTGACCCTGACAAAGTGCACAGTTCTGAGGATGAACATGTAGAAAGGTAAGACTGTCTTTATGAAAAGGCTTCAAGTGAAAGGTTTTCATATTGCTTATCCTTTTCATATTCCTCTGTCACTGTGTTAAAAAAATCATTTCAGTGTTGCTGCTTCTTTTGCTGATTCCTCCTCATCCCGGTGTCTCTTTATTACTTCCTGTCTTTTTACTCTCTCTGAAACCTCCATGGAGTTCCACAGTCTCATCCAAATTCAAATTCAGTTTAATTGAGTTTCCGTTTTATTTGTCTGGCACATTGGACAATAGGCATTGTCACGATGCAGCTTTACAAAAATCTGATTTCTGTAATTAAAAGTAAGAATAAGAGTTCTGAGGTGAGCCTCAGACAATTTCTTAGGAAATGGAAGTCTTCGGCGTCTGAGTGAGATTATCCTCTTTAGCGGGACAGTGAGTCTTAAACAGAAACTGGGAAGTGATTTGTAAGTTGCAATCAAGTTACTGCATTGTGGTCTTGTTCATGATGACATTACTGTTGATAGTCTACTTCCTTCAATCTTTTTAGATAGGTGTAAAAATAGAGTGATGTGGATCTGTATTATAATCAGCGAAACAACATAGAAGGGATTACTAAATCAGTAGATGAGATTGAATTGAGCGAATATATTTTTGGGGAAATGTGTTCATTCAGTGGTTAGTACAACCGCCTCACAGCAAGGAAGCCTGGTTTCGATTCCCGGGTTCAGGCGTTTCTGTGTGGAGTTCTCCCCGTGCTTTTGTGGGTTTCTTCTGGGTACTCCGGTTTCCTCCCACAGTCCAACAACATGCACAGTAGGCTAATTGGTTGATCTAAATTACCCCTCCGTGTGAGTGTGAATGGTTGTATGTTTGTTGGCCCTGCAATGGTCCCGCGAGCTGTTCAGGGTGTACCCCGCCTTCACCCAGAGTCGGCTGAGGTAGGCGCCAGCCTCCCCACGACCCTAATTGGGTTTACGCAGCTTAGAAAATTAATGAATGTGTTCATTTCTTGATAACAGTTCTAGGAGGGTGAAGAACTTTAAGGTGATGGCCTTACTAAGACCTTTTTTAATTGATTTTCTTTTAACTTGTTACCCAAAAACTGCAACATCCTCGTTTCTGAGGAAGACACACAATAAGCACTTTTACTATTTACTGCCCCTTTGCTACAAGATGGCTGCTTTGGGTGTCATCTCATCTCTCCAAAGGCACAAAATAAATAAATTGTGTCATGGCAAAATAAGAAAGTAAATAAAAAGGTAAATATGTAAGAAACAAATGACTAAGTAAAATGTAAGTGGGTCATTCTCATGTAAGTGTATAATTTCTAAATGTACCTTCCCAAGGAATAATTTTCACAGAAATACTTGCAAAATATGTACAAATAAACACTATTGTTCAGAGTAGATTTCTGTAAAGTGTTGAAGCTCCAGCTTTTTTTAATCATAAATTACAGCAATACAAATACAGGATTTTAACAGAATTGATGTAACAGAGTTGGCAAAATTCTTGGGAACATAACTTCATATGCTCGAAACACCGAAATTTATTAATTTTCTGTCATTGTACATACATAGCTTAATTTGTCAACGCATGAAGGTACTTTTATATCAGAACAGATCTTGACAAATCCAATTTAATAACTGGAGAACTGATGCTAAAGTAGAGACAACGGTATTGGGGACACAGCACATTATTAATTCAGTATTTGTGCACATAACTGCAGTTAAGATTGTTTTTTTTTGTTTTTTTGGGGGGGTTTTTTTGCATACATTTGGGTGTGATTATACCATGTGAAATAATTGGGTATATAAAGAGTGGGACATAAAATATGCATTTCTATGAGAATGACCCAAATACGGTAAATCTTAAAAGTAAATAGGGCGGCACAGTGGTTGGCACGTTCACCTCAATGCAAGAAGGTCCTGGGCTCAAGTACCGGGCTCAGGCGTTTCTGTGTGGAGTTTGCAGGTTCTACTCGTGCTTGCATGGGTTTTCTCTGGGTATCTCGGTTTCTTCCCATAGTCCAAAGATATATGCATTAGGCTAATTGTCTGTTCCAAGACTTGAAACGTGACGTGTTACTTGTAATCCTCAACTGCTCAAGCAGTCAAATTATTTCACCCAAATTTTCGCAGAATCATATTTAAATAATACTGTTGTGCACCTCCTATTTTATTCTATTAAATTGATTTTCTGTAGTTTCCTATTCATTTACTAGTTTATATTAATATGAAGATTTTTCAATTCTGCTGGAAATAAGTAATGCAGGTCTTCCCTGAAAGCCTGACATCCAAGTTTTTGTCTCTGCAGTGTAGATATATCAAGCGCTTGATTTTCTTCCTTGTTACTTTTGTGCAGTTTGCTGAGACATACAGTAAATCAGAATCATTCTAGACTAAAACGAACCAGAACATCGGATCATAAGCCTCTAATTATCTCAAAATGAGAAATTGATTCTTGCTGTACTTAATTACTTCAAAGGCTTTCGTCGGGTCTGTAGGGTCTACACTTTGATTAGGTTTGCAGCACAGTCACTCCTGTGCGTATCAGCCTCAGACTGCATCGAATAATTGCTTCTGAGAAGGAGTTATTCCCTTATAGATGAACAAAATTCATTTATTGTTGCTGGTGTAACACATTGATCGCTGTGCTGGCAGTAGACTGTAAAATGTTTGCTTGCATTCAGGTTTCAAGGAGGAGTTACAGGAAAGGAGGCACTACGTCTGCAAAGTACAGCATACAAGCGAAGTTCTGTAGTGAATGTATTTGGTTGAATTTTTCTTTTTTTTATTGAAAGTTGAATTTGGCAGCCAACCACTCTTCAATAATATTAGTTAGATATACAAAGATAAACAAAAGATAATTTATTAAAAAGCTTTTCCCATGGTGGCTGGCTCTGTGCTCTGCACGTGTCCACTTCCTATTTGAAAGGCTTTCGCTCAGCACAGCTTTTCATACAGCAGGTGAAAAATCACTTATGTCTTATTGGGTTTTGCTTCCGTAGCAACCAAGCCGAAATGTTGGTCAAAGCTGTGGAAAAACTCACAGTTGTTTTCCTCTTTGTCTCCACTCATGCATAGAACCACTCTTTAAAAATTAATAGGGACTAACAACTTTTGACTCTGTGCAAATCCCCTAAGAGAAGAGCACATGATGTGGTGCCAGTACAACATTTGACTGTATTTACATAACATGTTAACACACAATCACCTTATATTTAAAAGTAAGGTATAGAATGAATGTAAAAATCATTGCTGACCAAACAACACAACAGCCAAAGATTTTTTTCAGCATCATCTTCCACTTGATCTGGGGTCAGGTCACGAGGGCAGCATCCTAAGCAGTGAGGTCCACTTCCCCCAGCTCTTCCAGGGGGACGCCGAGGCGTTCCCAGACCAGCCGAGAGGCCCCTCTCAATGCAGAGGAGTAGCGGTTCTACTCTGAGCTCCTCTTGGATGGACTTTTTTTTTTTTTATTTAATAATGTTTTTTTTCCCTGTACTAATTTGTTCATGGCCAGTTTTCACCCACCACTTATCATATTACAGCTTGTAACCAGGAAAGGAAAGGGTTAAAGCTCTTCTTCTGAGCTCTTTTTCACCTGCTGCTTTTGATGCATCATAGGGCTATCTGCCCACTTCAGCATACTTGAACTTCAGGGTGGCCATGATTGGCTAGTTGCTGCCACATTTGAGAGGAAGAACAGTTTTTCTTTCTTGCCCATGGATGGTTGTGGCATTGTCTGAATTTGAACTTATGATTTCTTGAAGATTAGGTAAACACACCTGGGAGCCAGCCAAAGACCTTCTGCCATTCATTTTGAACAGTCACAATTGACCAGTTTCATACTTTTTATTGCTTAAAATTCCAGCATGATGTTGAGGTGCTAAAATATACACTTCAATCTGCAAGACGGAAAGAATTTATAAATAATCACTAATAATGCGACATCGCAAGGCAATTAGAAAATATCCAACATCTATTAATCAATTTAGTCAAGTAATAGGAAGCTGGAAAATAACAACCTCCAGCTTTAATTAACCACAGACTGCTTTTCTGATTTATTTTTACCTCATCTGACAAAGTTTACTTTGCGTTTTCTGTGTGTTCAGAAGATAACGAGAGTATTTTCATGCAGTTAGAGTACAGGTGTTATTCTTTTTTTAAATTCATGTTTGATGCCTGCCTTGAATGTGTTTAGTAAATTTGTGCCTGTAAATATTCATGTGCTCCTGTTTTCCTCCAGACAGGAAGTTCAAGGCTCAAAAGCATCCTTGAGAATCCTGAGATTTACAGTGTTGAAAGCCTTATTAATGTTTTCTATTTTCATACAGCCCTTCATTACTTTATCTTTTTATATTTTTCATGCAGTATTTATTGATTTCATTTATTTTCTGGCTTATTTTTCATTTTTAGCTCTCATTTTTCTGCTTTATTTTCCTCCCTTTCTTTCCTTCCCTTTCCCAGTTTTCCCTCCTTTGTTGTTTTTTCTTTCCTGTCTTCCTTCTTTTTTGTTCCAGTCCCTCCATTTATCCATCCATCCATCATTAATTCTTTCATCTTTAGTAAGCTGTTTATCCTGGTCGGGGTCACAGTGGATCCAGAGTTATCACAGGATCACTCAATAATTCCTTTTCACCCCTCCTCTCAGTTTCCTGCGCTTCTCTGCTCTAGTGTTTATTAGAGATGGAGGCAGGTGATCTGGGCCACTCCCAGCCCCACAGACAGCAGCACTGGCTCTGATTAATGTCTGCTGGCTGGCTGTTTACTGCATGGCTACACTTGCCGAATGCAGGAGAGGTTTTAGGCACTGTAAATCTGAGAAATTCGCTCTCGGCCTCCCTCCACAGGCCGGCCTTAATGTGAAGCAGCCGCTGTCGTGTTATGCCTGGGCCCAGAGCCAAGTCCTGTACTACAGCCCTGCCTCATTTGTGTGTGCTACCTGTCCTCCCTTCTCGCTCTACTGCCCTCACACACACCACCTGTCACTGACTGCTTTCTCCTGGCTCCACTCCACATCCTCCCACCTCTGGAACCGAGCTACTTTATCCCCTGTCTACCTGCATTACTCACATCTTAAAATATATTGTTCTGAGCTTCTGCCTGTTCTTTACGGATAGCTCCGTCGATGCCTCTTGTTCGGCACGAAGTGGAGCCAGCACTTCCTTTTTAAATTGATATTCAGCAGTGTATCTCAGTGCTGTTAGGAATTGGCCAGTGATTTATGGGAGTGAGTGGAAGTCGACATGCCTTAAAAGGCTAATGATGTGTGCTTGCTGACTGTTAAACAGATTGAATGACATTTAATGCCCTTTCATACAAGTCTTATTAAGTGGGTAAATATGAAATGTTCGAATGTTCATATGAGCAAGTTAAGACCGTTTACTTAGTTTCATATAATGAACCTGCAGCCATGTTTATGTGCAGCGTATTATGGTAATAGTCTAGTTTTTAGAAGGATTCATCAAAAAGATTTAGTTGTGAAGGATTCACAACTAAATCACTCCTGAGATTGAGGTCAGAGTGAATTTAATTTCTTTCCACTCGAATTATGATAGGGAATTTGATCAGTGATATGTTAAATAAGAATAATGTTGAGGGAGAAAGGACACAAATGTTCCTTCTCACTTTGAATTTAATAAACGTTCCTCGTTTAGCATATTCTTTGCCATGATTTCATATAATGTGAAATTTGTCAAAGGCAGTGT
Organism: Neosilurus mollespiculum; assembly: GCA_030014195.1. Lineage (NCBI taxonomy): Eukaryota > Metazoa > Chordata > Actinopteri > Siluriformes > Plotosidae > Neosilurus > Neosilurus mollespiculum. The sequence continues at coordinate 8,732,679 of JAQMYF010000026.1, read as the reverse complement.
GAAATGGAAATCATAAAATATTTTGTTCACAAAATGAATCATTTATGAGACAGGATGTTCAGGTGGGAAATAATATTTGACTGCAATTAATATGTGACTTTATCCATCAGGATTTTTTTTTGATTATAAATTGCAGCCGCTCCCGCAGTGTTTAACTCTATGTAGTCTGATTTTTGTCTTGTACTTTTACTTTTCTTTATTGAACACCCCAATGGTTACCTCCAATGTATGATGGGGTTATTTTTTTAAATGATTAACTTTTTTGTTTAGCACAGTGTTGCCCCCCATCACATAAAGTCACCACCAAGGGTGACCAGGTGGTGACTTTATGTGATAGGGAGGCAATACGAATGTGCTCACAAACATGGATTGGCTGGTGATCGCTGTGAGTAACAGGGGAGGGCTGTGTATGCCATCACTCCCTCCCATGAGGCCAGTTAGCTCCTATGGACTCCCGGTCGCTGATGGCTGTGGCAAAAACCTGGATTTGAACTTGCGATCTCCAGATTGATAGTCATGCACCTTGTTGATGTGCCACTAGTGAGTAGTATCAAAAGTAGCCAAAGTATCTTTACAAATGTGCCTGTAAGTGAAGGAAATTAAGTCGCCTTAACCATGCACGAGTGCTGAACGTATCAAACCATGCCTTGGTCCTCTGCAGTAGACACTTAACGAGTGAAGTACCTGTGCGGACTTCCCTAGGTCCCTCAGAAATCTTGCAGTGCACATGCATAGTACCCTATGTAACAAAGTCAGGCTTCCTTTCATATACGGTAAAGGACCTTGGTGCGTGTCTTTCAATTTTTGCTTATGTTAAATGTTATCAATATATAATAAAAATATCAAATGCATTGACATATTTATTTTATTTTATAACTGATTGTCTTTATGATTTTGGTTTTATTTATCAGTTATTTAGGGATATGAAAAAGCTATTAAAATAAATCTAATTCAGTATCTGCATTGTGATTAATTAATCTAAATTAATTGAATATATTAATACTTGAGATATATGAGAAGTATTTTAGTATAAATCTTTCGGTTCAGAGGGATTTTAGCAGACAGGTAGATTTTATTAGAAATATTAAATGACATATTTTATTTCTCATGTATTTAGAAAAATTTTTTTTCCACTGTTCATATGCAATTATGGCTACAACAATAAAAAAATGACAGATTTGATCAAATTTAATTTCTGTCCTCTATAACCAAAATTGGCCTGTGGACAATTGCAGTCCATTAAATTACTGAGGTGGATATTCTGTCAGGTGGAAGTCTGTAGTTTGTATCTGAACGCCTCTTTGAGTGTGGTTGGACGAGACTGGTTGCTCCTAGTAGTATCAGGGGCTGAACTAGGTCTGACCTCAGATGTCACTGCTTAGTGTTTTGCACTGAGCTAATATTTCAGGCTTGAACATACTGGAGCTAATTTCCGCAGTTACATCTGGATGTTTTGTAAGTGTAAATGTTTTTGTCATCTTTCACCATGGTTTATTATCGAGGCTGCTGTGGTGGGTTGTATTTATGTACAGTTGTGTTGTGTAGAATGTATGTACTGTATGGGGAAAAAGGGGCACAGAATGTAATTAAGGTTTGCTATTTTTTTCCTGAATAACTAATTATTAATAATGAGTGATTTTTGAAAACCCCCTAAATCATCCAACACACACACAATTTTATTATTAGGCTGATATGAGTGTGTGTTGGGTGGGTGGGGGGTGGATGGTTGACTGAACAATACATGCATAATATTTGCACCATATGTCAGTTGTCAGTTTCTTTGTCAACTGTAGTGTTTAAACGATTTAAACCTCACCTTTTAATGCAACCTATTTGGTTTATTCATGAAAAACTATACATTTTAAATTATAACTGGTGCCTTGTTATAGCCTCCAATTTCAGATGGTTCATATTTCACTGCATATGGACATTCGGGGGCAGACATAAATTAAAAAATAACAACTAAAAAGATATGAAACAAAGACAAATCATTTTGTACAAAACACTTCAACCGCCATCATTTTTCTTGGCTTTATGCTGATGCTTCATTATGAAATGGTGAAACAGTGATTGAGCAACGTTTAGATAAGAGGCTTAAATAATTCAGCAGCAGGCCTAGTTGAGCTCATTTAGTGGGATGATGCACGGGTGTGCCCATGCATACAAGTCCCTCATCATCCAGGAGCTGGCGAGCTCTTTAAAATCATCAAGAGTGTGGAGGGAATTACAGAAACACTATCCGAGTTCAGGCTGCTCGCACGGCCACAAACCTGTCTGCACAGAGAACCTAATTTGATCTGATAAGCGAACAGACACAGCACATGGAGGCCTTATGGGATCTGTAAGAGACACAGAACCGCTTTTCTTTTTTGCAAACCTGTTAGGACCACCTAGATGCTCCACTGAATGACACAGGAAATCATTCCTACCTGTGGCCATTAAACTCCACCACATAGCAACAACATCCACTGTTATACACTTGCAATTTGCACATTTACATTCTACTGTT
>JAQMYF010000026.1:8708948-8721448 GCA_030014195.1 Neosilurus mollespiculum | reverse complement strand
TTGTGGGCGACAAGGTTGCGTAGTGGTTAGCTCATCTGTCTCACCGCAAGAAGGTCCTGTGTTCGAGTCTTGGGCTCAGCGTGGGTGTTTTTGTGTGATGTTTGTACTTTCTCCCCATGCTTGCATGGGTTTCCTCTGGGTACTCCGGTTTTCTCTCACAGTCCAAAGACATGCACATTAGGCTAATGAATGTTCCAAATTTCTGCTAGGTGTAAGTGTAGGTGTCTTTGTTGGCCCTGCAAAGGTCTGGTGAGTTGTTCAGTGTTTATCCCTTTTGCCCAGAGTCGGCTGACTTAGGCACCAGCCTCCCCTCGACCCTAGTGGACAATTTGGCGAATGGATGAATAATGCCAAGGACTATATTTTGTATCTTAAATCATATATTTGTTCAAATGAATCTTGTACACTGTTCTTTCTATGTCGCAAATCATGCTTATCGTAGAACCATGGGCTGTTATTCTTCCTTATTAGCTTGGAATTACAGCATGTATTTTCAGAACAGGGGCTGCTGAAGTGTGAACGTGGGGCCGCAAGCCAAAAGCAGTGCCATTTTATAGGGTGAGACATTGCACAATTTCACAATGTGCTGTTGCCCCTTCTGGCAAAACACACCAGTCTGTTTTAACGACAGTGAAGTTCCAGGCTTGTTGTTTTCTGAAGCCATTTTTCCCCAGAATGGTTCCTGATTTTTTGTTCCCGGAGCTTTGTCCTACTAGACAGTAAATCTGAAATAAATACTGAATTCTGAAGCCATGGTTCTGCAGTACTAACGCTCACCCTGGATGTTTCAGTGCTTTTTCCTTTCTCTTTACACTGACTGACATTAATAGTGTGATAATGGTTTAGAATTAAATGGGGATCGCACACTATTAGATCGTTTTTCTTATTACACATTGCTTCTAATGAATGCTGCTGTGAATATAGAAGAACTTGTGCCAAGTGGAAAAGCTAAGCTACACAGCATGCAGGGCAGGAATGAGTCCCTAAAGGATGATCACTTGGGTCTACACAAATGAAAAAATAGCAAACTGCAGCAATAAATTGAATATTTCTTTAATATTGAATATTTCAAACACAGTTTTGATAGAAAGCAAAAACAAAAGGAAGCAGTGGCTTCTAGAGGCAAGTACTGAAGATGATGATTGATTTAAGAATGACACTCACACCAAAGGGGCAATTTGGAGCAGCCAGTTAGCTTAATCTGCATGTTTTTGGGCTGTGGGAGGAAATTGGAGTACCTGGAGGAAACCCACGCAAGCACAGAGAGAACATGCAAACTCAGGCTTCTGAGTGGCGCATCGACAAAATGCGTGACCACCAACCTGGAGATTGCATGTTTGAATCCAGGTTGATGCTGCAGCAATCCGCAAATTGGGAGTCCATGGGAGCTGAACTCTCACGGGGGGGAGGGATGGCATATGCTCTCCTAACGCTTACAGCAAGCACTAGCCAATCCCTGGGCGTCTGTGAGCTCATTCGTACAAAGAGGCGGATATTGCTTTTCCTCCGATTGTGTGAGGCGGCCCCCAGTTCATAATAATTCAGCATCGCATATAATGGAGGGGTCACGTGCATGCTTGGGGGTGGTGGTGGATATAAATAAATAAAAAGAACATGCAAACTCCTCCCAGTGGAATCAAACCCAAGACCTTCTTGCTGTGAGGCAGACATGCAAACCATGATGCTACACTTGTTTCCTGTAATAGCATGGCCTAAAGCATTTTATTCCTCTTATATCTCAGTAATTTGATAACTACAGTGTTTATAAAAAATAAGTCTGCACACCATGATAAATGGCAGGTCTTTGGATTTGTAAAATGAGACAAAGTTCAAAAATTTTTTAACTTTTATTGTGACCTATAATCTTTGCAACAAAATATGCCCAAAACCTTCAGACTTCTGCTAAAAAGTTGAAGATGCAGAGGAATTTCTTCTTTCAGTAAAACAACCCATCGTCTATCTCCAAATCATCAAAGCAGTGACTTCACCAAGAGTAGATCAAAGTCTGAAATAGTCCAGCCGGAGCCCAGACCTGAATCCAATTGAATATCTATGTGGTGATCTAAAGAGGGTTGTGCATAGGAGATGCCCTTGAAGTCTGACAGATTTGGAGTGTTTTTGCAAGGTATCAAGATGTGGCATGCTGATAAGACTTCCACCCCAAAAGACTAAATGCTGTCATAAAGGCAGTAGATGCTTCAAAATAGTATTAGTTTAGGGTGTGTATATTTAGGCATCCAGGTTTTTGTAAAAAAAAAAAAAAAAAAAAAAAAAATTCTCTCTCTCGCGCTCTCTCTCTCTTTAAGGTAATAACAGTTTTAAAAAAAAGAACCCTTGTCATGTTTTTGGAATATGCAAAACTCAACTTCTCTGTCCTGAATACTTTCCATTTCTCTAGACTTTATTTCACTTAGACACCATGCATGAAAAGGCTTTAACTGACAAAATGCCTCACGGCTGAAATTGCTCAAGTGTTAGTTCTTACTCTCAGGCCATCATCCTCTGATCTAGAATGGCAGGACACATCTGGCACATGATCAGTTGCAGAGCACAGTTAGATGGGTTTTCAGGATAGAAATGTCGCTACATGGCACTTGGCTCTTTATGTCCTGTCATGGTGTCCAGTGACAACCCTGTTCTAGCCAATCGATTAGTTGGATGGGTGTATTAGAGCACGGAAGACAACAAAATATGAAACACAGGTGGACCTCATGGACAGGACTGGGTGAGATCTCTATAAAGACATGATGTGTAGTCACAGGGGGTTTGGTGCTATGTTACTTAAAGGAATAATAGGGCGTTTTGGAGAAATCAGAAAGTGTAAGCTAGTTTTGAACGTATCAAAACGATCCCATCCCTTCAGCTCGCCTTCCAAACCCTCTTCTCCACATGAACACCTACTGTTTGAGTGCATGATAGAGAAAATCGGGGAGAACAGAGTTGCATTGTTTTCATATCCGACTCAAGCCCCCGAAAAGAAAAAAACAGAAAGGCAAAGGGCTTTTCTGTGTGGAGTTTGCCTGTTCTCTCTGCATGCATGGGTTTCCTCTGGGTTCTCTGGTCTCCTCCTGCAATACAAAAACAAGCACAGTAGGCTAATTGGCTGTTTTAAATTGCTTCTAGGTATGAGTGTGAGTGGTTGTGTGTGTTGGCCCTGAGATAGACTAGCGAGCTGTTCAGGGTGTATTCCACCTTTGCCCACAGTTGGCTGAGAAAGTAAATTCCCTGTGACCAGACTCCCTGTGACCCTAGTAGGATGAAGCAGTTTGGGGAATGAATGAATTAAAAAAGGTGGCATAGTGCCGCAGTGGTTAGCAAGTTCGCCACACAGCAACAAGGTTCCAGATTTGATTCCCAGGCTTGGGGCATTTATGTGTAGAGTTTACATTTTTCTCCCTGAGCTTGTGTGGGTTTCGTCCGGGAACTCTGGTTTCCTCTCACAGACAAAAAAAATGCACAGTGTAGGCTAATTGGCTGTTTTAAATCACCCCTAGGTGTGAGAGCGATTGAGAATGGTTGTATGTGTGTTGACCCTTCAATGGCCTGGCAAGCTGTTCAGGGTGTACCCTGCCTTTGCCAAAAGTTTGCTGAGATGGGCGTCAGCCTCCTCGCAGCCCTAATTAGGATTAAGCAGCTTAGAAAATGAATGATGACTGAATGAATTCAAAAAACAACAAAAGAAAGCTCCATCAGCTGCTTTCATTATTAATTTTTGATTCTGTAATGAACATACTAAATAGCATTTAATAGAAAGATTACTGATTAGATTATGTATACAAGCAACAGCTAATGATAATTGTACAGTATAGCTAAAACCAACTATGGCATACAATCCACTGCAGAACATTCATCTTCTACATCACTTTGAAAGTCACCATAACTTGCTATCAAAATTATTTCCACTTGGAATTAGGATTTGAGGAGCCTTCATATGCAAATTCCCAAACTGCAACTCATATACACTATAATTCTGATAACACATAAAATGAACAAGTCACATATATTAATCTTTTTTTTAATTATTATTATTATTTTTTTTTTGGTAGCAATTTTTCCTACAGTTCTTTTTTTTTTTTTACTTTGTTTAGTGGTGCAAGCTGTTGTAGAACTAATGTTGTAAGTTTTCGGTTGCCCTTTCTATGCCATTATTTTTACACTAACATGGTAGCTTAAGCAATATGCTTCCCAACCCTTGGCAAAGATTTTGGTCATGCAGCAATGAGTGCAACTGTGGACTTTGCACAAGTAGGTTGTAAGACCAAGATAAATGAATAAACACGCTTTTTACAGCTCTGTAATGGCTACAGGTGACAGGTTTTATTTCCTTTTATTATCAGAGCATTTGATTTATTCATTGCTATTAGCTTGTAAAGAGTATTTCAAGAAATATAACAAAAAAAGGTTTCTGAAAAACTTTCCCCACTCTGCCTTTAAGGGTAATGTTTATAGGTCTACCTGACAGCTGATAAATGCTTGTTTACACTTGTTCATGCAGGCATCAACTTTCAAAGTCTATCTTGGTGAATTCTGATGTCAAGCTGAGAGACATCTGAGTTGGATGATGGATGGTTTTGAAATAAGGTTGCTTTAAGACACCTTCTGACTGACTGACATGTTTACATCATGATAACTGAGTTTTGTATGTTCTCCCTGTGCTTTTCTTCAGGTTTCAGCTCCCACCTCCCCAATACATGCAGGTAGAGGGATTAGAATCCACAGTATATGATCTTGTGTATGTATGCTGCACTGTGATGGACTAAGACAGGGTATTAGTACTTGCATTTTCTGTATCCTCTGCAACCCTGCCCAAGATAAAGCAGTTACTGAAGATGAGTGAAAGGTAATGATGTGAGGTTCCCTGGCATATTATACAAAGCACCAACATCCTAAAACTTGTCATTACCTTGTTTCGGCTCTTAGAGAGATTTACATGTATGAGTGTGTAATACTCTTAAATTAGAAGGGTTTATCACGTCTCCTTTTAGATGAAGTAAGAGTACATTGCTCTAGTTCCATCAAAAGGGCAACTGAAGAGCCTATAGGCATTTTAGATTCAAGTGCTGTCTAAGAAATTGAAGAACTGCTCTTCAAGAAAGTCTTATTGGAATATCTTTGGCAGGCTTTTTAAAAATACAAACTCAAAACAAATCCCAGGCTTTCCAGGCAAAGACTTTCATTAAGCATTTGCCAAGGTGCCAAATAGATTATCTATAACTGTGTAACCAGAGTGAGTGCTCCATTTGACCCTTGATGACACTGAGACGTCAGGATGATGGTGATGATGATGAAGATGACGTCAGCGCTTGAGTGTTGATGTGGGGTGAGGGAGGGGTTGGTATGTGGGCATGCTTTTATATCTTGGTGGGAACCAAATGTCCTTCTTAAGTATAGACATATCTATTAGCTTTGGCCTTATGGGCACGTTTGGTTGGTCACCAAAGCTGAAATGTTTCCCTTTGGTTACTGAGAGGAAGGTTAGGGTTAGATTTTAGTCCTAGAATATTAATCATTAACTGCATGAATAATAATTATATCAGTGGAAAGTCCTCGCAAGGATAGGAAGACAAGTGTGTGTGTGTGTGTGTGTGTGTGTGTGTGTGAGAGAGAGAGAGAGAGAGAGAGAGAGAGAGAGAACGGGGGACTCGGACAGCACTGCACCCCCTCAGGTTTATCAGCTCTGGACCGCTGGAACGCTGTAGGAAGCTTCACTCTTCTTCTTCGTTTTTACTTGGAAACGTTTCCCATAAGACTATCAGAATATAGCCAGTTTCTTGCGGGTCATATGTATCGAATAAGAGTAAACAGGAGCGTGTATCAGTACCAGGATATTCTCTCCAAAGCTTGTCGGCGAGATTGTCTGTGAAACCGGCACCACGGCCATTACCGGGGCATTTTTTGGCGTTGCGCACAAGGAAACCGACACGTTACCATAACAAGGAACCGCGACACCCAGCCCAGCCCGGCATCTTTACAGTGTGGGATAAATCCCTGCAGTCCAGTGGAGATGAATTTCAGAAACACGGAGAGTTGGCGCTGTGTTAACGGCACTTGCGTGGAGAAAGTTGAGCCCTTCCCGCCGCCGCTCTCTTCCACCTTCGCGCTCATCCTCCTCGGCGTCGCGATCGTCGGCATCGTAGCTCTTTCTCTCACCACTCACCACTGCCACAAAGGCAAAATGAAGAGGCGGAAGATCCAGCGAGCTCAGGAGGAATACGAGAGGGATCAGCACAGCCCTGTCCCGACCGCAAGAAAAGCGGATCGTTGCGTGATCGTGCGTCCTGCTGCCGGACGCACCGAACCTCCACCTGACCGACGTGATTCCGTCGATTTATCCGCGCATACCGGAGCCGTAGAGGCCGGAGTCCTCGAGGCTGTAGCTGTATCACGATAACGTGCAGATCTAAAACTGTATCGGACTTATATATGTCCTGGATGCATTGTGAAACACCCATGCACCCATCCGCTCCTTATTACTCATAGCATATATGGGACATGTCTGCATTGTTCAGTTTTCTTCTCCTCTGTAGGATAAGGGATTTAGGCTATGTGACTATGTTTTCCCTGCTTTCAATATATTCAATAGCCATCTATATATTCTATTTATACTGCACTGTGGGTGGACATGAAGACTGTAAAGAAGTATCAGCCAGTGTGGACTGAAAGGAAGCGCATCAACCTTGAGCTGCAGGCTTAGCGATTGATGCTGTCCAAGGTGCTGATCATAAGATACTCCACACTGATTTGCCTCCTGCTCCACAATTTGTTCCGATGGACAAATAAAGTTTTCTTTTTGTAATACAAATTGAAACAAACTCCTTTTGAATCCACTGAAGGGCTTTAAGGTCTGTACTGTATGAAAAATCAACATTGTTTTTGCCTGAGCTTGTATAAAGAGTGAGAAACACGAGCAAGCTACTGAAAAGTGATGGAGAAAATAATGTGAATTATTCTGACTCATGTATATGTTTGCTCATTAATTTGTCATGCCGTTTTAGAAGTCAGCTTATAGTCAGAGAGAAACACAGCAATTATACCAAACCTATATAAAGAAAACATTTGTATGTGACATGTTTACTAAAGTATAACCTGTTTACTGGAGTATGAAGCAGCACACGTAACCAACCGGTTATAAGAAATATAAGTAATACAAGATCTAAAGTTGGAAGGAATAATACAGATTTAATTTAGTTTTTCTATTATTATTATTATTATTATTATTATTATTATTATTATTTAGAATATTTTATTGTGTAGTAAAGGAAGCTAGCTATTGTAGTCGTAAATTATTCATGCAAAATAAAGGTTATTAAACTATGCACTTGGTAAATTACTCATTATATCAATATGAATTCCTGCCATGTAAATCTCACATGGTTCCTCTTCTTCTTCTTCTTCTTCTTCAATTTTTTTTTAACAGATACACAAATAAGACATAAAAGGATAATTGTAGAACCCTTATGGGTTTGTTGGTTCTTATCTGGAGTATTCCATTAAGCTTTATATAGAAAATGAGTTAGAAAATATTTTCTATCTATCTATCTATCTATCTATCTATCTATCTATCTATCTGTCTATCTGTCTGTCTGTCTGTCTGTCTGTCTGTCTGTCTGTCTGTCTGTCTACCTATCTATTGTTTGATCTCAGCTTGAGAATCACTTTTTTTTTGCTAGTTCAGTTCAGATTCACTAAGAAAGTCATTTATACCAGGCATCCATTTGTGCTTTTATTTAAATACACTGCACAAAACTAACAAAGCACAACACATTATAATTCCTTGATAATAAGATCTCAACAGATGCGCAAAATGCACAATAACTGTCTTAACTGGCTACCTAAATATACTGCAATGCAAATGTGTTGTGTGAATTTTTCATTGTAGTTGACTGTGGATGTTAATGTAGTAGATTATGAATGAATTAAATAACCCACTGGGACCCAAAATAAACTTGAAATTGAGTAATTTCACAATTTGCAAAGAAATGATCATTGGTATGTGATTGGCTTGTTATTTGAGTCTAGTTTATAATGTGAGGCCAGTACAGAAAAGCTTGTTAATGATTTCACAAATAAGTACCCTTGGAACTTTGCCAATATTACTATTTAAAAAAAGAAATCCCAGATGTCAAGGTTTTTTGGAGGATTTTAGAGGATGAGGACTAATAATAAGTACTTTTCCAGTGCAGGGCCTGGAATTACCCAAAAACCTTGTCAATCCTTACAGTTACATAACAGGTTAAAACAGAGTACACAAGGCTTTGTAATCTAAATTAGAAGCAGATATTTCTTCTGTTACAACATGCCACATACCAAACTGTGCAGCAGATTCCCTTTACTTTGGAAAAAAAAAGTTTTCACCTGCTTTTCACTGTCAAACCTAAGCTGATTAATGAATCATGTATCTTTCATCAAACTACATTCTCACTAGTTCTTTTAGTTTCATAAAACCCAAGGTTTCAAGAATCTGACATTCAAGCTGTTCTGAGTTACAATAAGCAACTTTCACCATCAATAAAAAAGTATAAGCTGCAACAGCACAACTGTATTCAGGCCATCAGTTGTTGAGTCACTCCTAACATGTCTGAGGTTGATGAGTGCCTCTAGGGGTGACGCTGGCCTGCCAGTCAGCTAAGCTTGCACACGTGACTTACACTGGCAGCGAGCTACAACAAATCAGCAGCAGCCAACATGAGCAGGCTGTGTAAAGGCTGGTTTATTTAAAGGCTAGAGAGGGTGTGGGACTACCTGACTGAACACCAGGACTCCTCTGCAAAGACCTGGACCCCAGCTCTGAGACAATATGGCTGACACAAGTTATAGAATCAGTGGGGGATCTGTCAGATTTGGAGCCACTTATGGAGGCAACCGTCTGTTTACAGGAGCCAGAGGAGGTGGTGCTTCGAGCATAGCTCTGTCCCGTTCACTTGGCCTTGCAAGAGGTGCTGGGGCTACTGGTGGTGGTCTTGGTTTGGGGATTGGAATTGGAGGTCTAGGTCTAGCTCTGGGTGCTGGTGCCGGTGCTGGTGGAGCAGGTTTCGGCATGGGTGGAGGTGCACTTGCCTTAGGTAGTGGTGTGGGTCTAGGAGCTCTGGGTCGCAGAGCTGCAGGTTTGAATGCTGGTGTGGCTTCTCTAAGAACTCGTCTGGGTGGTCGCGTCTTCAAAGTCGGAGGTTATGGTTTCAACCCTTCCTTCTTGACTAACACCACCACAGTAGATTCAGGTGTCAGTGTGTTGCCCACCATTGACCCCACACTTCCATCCATGGACACCGTGCAGGTCACACGCTTAAAGGAGAAAGAAGAGCTGCAAGTCCTCAATGATAAGTTTGCATCCTTTATTGATAAGGTAGGGTTATGCAACCCAAGGTACATCTTGTGGTTTGAAGAATGAACTGCTTGTGACTAAGAAAGTACCTTAGAGTACTGGTACCTTAGAGGAGCATAATCTGACCTTATGGCATTGGAAACTATTTTTTTTCTGACTTTTTAAAAATTTATTTCCTAATGTAGTCATATTTCCCAGTAATTTGCTAGTTTTTTTGAACAGTCTTCTTTGAAGGACAATATAATATAATTATAATTGTAATATAAAATATAATTGTATCATTGCAGAGAAATTCAACATTCTCTTCATTAGAAAGCAAAAACTGTCAAGAGACATACCCATAAGATTCATTTACCAAATCTCTTCCAAGATTTCTCCTCAACAAGAAGTTCAAGAAGTTCATTCCTGCTGCCACTCAATTAAAGATGTTTACTGTGACTGTCTGCTGAGACCTAACCTTGAAATTCTGTGTAACTGATATGATTCAGGCTCGCTTGCTGGAGCAACACAATGCTATACTCAAAGCCAAGATAGCCATGTTCACCAATCCTGATCAGGGTGGTCCTGCCAGCACCTCCATCTTGCTCACATCAGCTATTGGAAGTTACAAATCCCAGATTGATGGTCTTACTACCACTAAAGAGGCTATCATTGCTGAGATTGAACACTATAAAGGTATCATCGCTGACATGCAAACAAGGTAAGACCTGGATCCACACAACAGATGCGACCTATATATATATATATATGAGTTTGTACTCAGTTTGCTGTGGAAGAGGTTCAGAAACTCAGTTCAATATTTCTTTCCTGACTTTAAACCTAAGATATGAAGAGGAAATAGCTCAGACAAAATCTCTTGAGTTGGAATGGAGCACTTTAAAGGAGGTAGGAATATCTTCTTAAAACTTACATTAGTATGTGCTAGAGAAACAGTGTCGCGCAAAATTATTTCCCTCCTTTACCGTTTCCACACATTGTAGTTTTAAAATATGGACGTGGAATTAGGGCGGCATGATGGAGTAGTGGTTAACATGTCCACCTTACCGCAAGAAAGTCCTGGGTTTGATTCCTGTGTGGAGTATGCATGCTCTCTCAGTGCTTGCGTGGGTTTCCTCTGGGTACTCCAGTTTCCTCCCACAGCAAAAGACATACACATTAGGCTCATTGGCAGTTTTAAATTCCCCCTAGGTGTGAATGTTTTTTTTGTGTGTTGTCCCTGCGATGGTCTGGCGAGCTGTTCAGGGTGTACCCTGCCTTTGCCTGATGTTGGCTGAGATAGGCTTCAGCCCCCATGCCACCCTAATAGTAGGATTAAGCGGTTTGCAAAATGATATGTCCTAAAACTGTACAAAATAGTCCAATATGATGCTACCCTTAGCTTACCTCATTCTGCTTGATTCATGATATTTCACTTTTAGCTTGTAACACTGCAAAATGTGGATTTTGTATGTGTGTGTGCTCACTTTCAACAGGATGTGGACAACCTTTACTTCACCATATTTGAGTTGCAAGCTGGCATCATTGGCTTAGAAGATCAGATTGCTCTGTCCAAGCAGGTGTATGATACCGTGAGTACGCACAAACACACACAGATATCTAAAACTGACTATCCTGTTAAAGCATTATACACTTTTCTGTGTACTGAAAGCCACCTCACAGTGTGTGGTGTTTGTACTTTTCAGAAAGTTAAAGAGGTCAGGAACATTGTGAGTGGCACCGTGAAGTCAGCTGTCTCCATCTCTGTGGATAACACAGCACAGGCGCAAGATCTGTCCTCTGCCCTTGCAGATGTTAAAGCTCACTATGAAGCTCTGGCACAGCGCAGCAAACAGGATGCACTTCTCTCCGTGCAAGACAGTGTATGAGCCTCATACTCCAGACCCTCCATAATCAATCTGCAGAAACAGTGTGTTTGGTACAGTCCTTGGAGGCGTAGACATGGGTTATTTAATTGTATGCCTGTGTCTCCTCCTAGTGGACGTTTAGAATAAAAACACTATGATATGATATGATATGATATGATATGATATGATATGATATGATATGATATAATTGAAAAGCCTTATTTTGAATAAAAATGTTGGAGTTAAAACCTAGAACCGACTTTCATGCTTTCATACTTCTAGATTTAGGACAGCTCTGTTCCAGGTTGTAGCACTACAAAGTATGGAAGTGTTCAATAATGATCAGATATTCTAATTTCACTGTTTTCTTCTTCTTTTTTTTGCGAATGTAGCTCTCCATGATTACCATTTCATCTCAGCCCAGTATTCAGTCCCTCACTGCAGCCAAGGAGGAGCTGCGAGTCTACAAACTAGAGATTGACTCTGTGCAGAGAGAAATCGACCGACTCAAATCACTGGTGTGTACTCACTTACATTAATCTGGGTGCATGCAATCAATTTTTTTGTAAAGTGGGAGGTAGACACCATCATTACTGACCTAATCTTATACAATACAGTGTAAAATAGAAGTGAATACATCTCCGTGCAGTGTCACATAAAAAGGGTTTCACCTCTCAATAACTGTATTATTTCTAAACTGACAAGAAGAGTAATTCTTTTTAATAAAAAAAGAAAACTGTATTTTAAAAAAACAGGTGGGTGTTACGGTGGTGTAGTGGTTAACACGTCCACCTCACAGCAAGGAGGTCCTGGGTTTGATTCCTCGGCTCGATGAGGGAGTTTCAGTGAGGAGTTTGCATGTTCTCACCGTGCTGACGGGGGTTCCCTCCAGCTACTCTGGTTTCCTCCCACAGTCCACAGACATGCACATTAGGCTAATTGACTGTTACAAGTTTCTTCTAAGTGTGAGCGTGAGTGTTTGTGTGTGTGTTGGCCCTACGATGGTCTAGCGAGCTGTTCAGGGTTTACCTCACCTTCACCCAGTGTAAGCTAAGATAGGAGCGAGCAACCCTGTGACCCTAATAAGACTAAGTGGTTTGGCAAATGAGTGAGTGAGTAAAATACAGGCTCCAAAATAAAAACTTAATGCAACAAAATTGAATATAACATCCTGGCAAAAATTATGGAATCACCACACTTAGTGGCTGCTCACCCTGTTTTTTATTTGTTTGTATGTTTTTATAGTTTTTTTGTTATTATTATTATTATTATTATTATTATTATTATTATTATTATTACTATTTATTCATATCAAATAAACAACTCACATACAT
>JAQMYF010000026.1:8695921-8706280 GCA_030014195.1 Neosilurus mollespiculum | reverse complement strand
AAATACCTTATTAATGATCACATGAACAATAAATCTGTTGCGTCTGTAGAAACAATATATGTTTTACACATAGCTAATTACCCTGATTTGTAATTTTATTTCACCAGTCAGTCAATTACTTTAAAACCTCCCTAATATTATGTAGGTTCCCCTTTGCTGCCCAAACAGCTCTGAATCATTGAAAGGATGCCCTCCACAAGACCTCTGATGGTGTGCTCTAGTATCTGGCACCAAAAAGTTAGCATCAAAATTGTGAGACCTTTAAAGTTTATGTCCTGTGAATTATGAGGTGAAGCCTCCATGGTTCATACTTGTTTGTCCATCATATCCCACAGATGATATCTGGAGCATTTGGAGGCCAAATCAACACCATAAACTATGCCATTTTATTCCGACAATACTTGAACTATTTTCGCAGTGCAGCAGGACATAGTATCTGCCATTAAGCAATACAGTTGCCAAGAAGGGGTGTACTTTGTCTGCAACAATGTGTAGATTGGTGGTACATGTCAAAATAGTCCCAGTAGAACATTGCAATTCCCAAAGGATTACACTTGAGTTCTACCAATAGTGCATCCTGGTGCCAACTTTTCCACATGATAGCAAAACACATGCACCTGGACATCCACATATAAAAAAATAAATAAATAATGTGATTCATCAGATAAGGCCACTTTCTTTTATTTCTCCATAGTCCAGTTCTGTTGCTAACATTCCCACTGAAGCCACTTTCACCGGTAGAAAGGGGTGATTATGGGCACTCTGAATAGTCTGTAATTATGCAGCCTCCTACGCAGCAAACTCTGCACTGTATGTTCTGGCACCTGTCTACAGGAACTGTCATTAACTTTTTCAGCTATTTGTCTTACAATAGCTCTTATGTGGGATGGGACCAGACGGAACGGCTTTTGTTCCCCACGCTCAGGTTGTCTTTTAAGGAAAACTCTTGGTAGGAACTTCCAGCTGTGTTAAGTACAGGTCTGCTGTTTTGGGAATTCTCTGATCCAGTTCTTAAGCCATCACAATTTGGCCCTTGTCAGAGTCACTTAGATCCTCATGCTTGCACATTTTACCTTCTTCCAACACAACAACTTTGAGATCTCACTGTTCATTTGCTGCCTATTGCATCCAACCTCTTGACATTCGCCACTGTGACAAAATAATAAGTACGTTTCACTCCAACTGTCAGTGGTTTTCATGTTAGGGCTGATCAGTGTAGACTGATAATGTTCCAATAAAATACAGTATGGTGTTTGTATTGCTAAGTTCACTAAATATTTAACATTTCATGATGTACTTTCTTGTTATACCTGCTTCTAGATATACCTTGTAGATATATTACTTTGGTTAGATTTTTTAAAAGTTACTTTAATAAGTAGTTAAATAAGGATTTAAATAAGGTAATTGAGCCCCGCGATGGCCTGGCGAGCTGTCCGGGGTGTACTCTGCCCTCGCCCATAGTCGGCTTAGATGGGCGCCAGCCTCCCCGCGACCCTAATTAGGATTAAGCAGTTCAGAAAATGACATGACATGACATAAGGTAATTGAAAAAAACATGTTAAAAGTTAGTGCTCTAATGTAACAGTGTTCCTGTAACACACTAGATTATTGTTATCATATAACATATAAGAAGCATTTCTCATTTAACCATTTGTTTCTAAATTTTAGTTTGTGTGTGTGTGTGTTGTGACCTAGGTTGAAGTCTGGGGGTGGTGTCATAGTACACATGTCGAAGACATCAGTAGGAGGGGCAGGAGGGGGTGGTGGGGCTGGAGGCGCTCTGGCTTTTGCTTCAGGAGTAGGTGGAGGAGGAGGACTGGGAGGAGGCACTAACCTCATTGGAGGTGGATATGGCTACGGTCTAGGCCTGGGTATGGGAGGTTTTGGAGGTGGTTCTGGAAGTGGTATTGGAAGTGGTCTTGGAGGTGTTATTGGAAGTGGTCTTGGTGTGGGATTGGGGGTAGGAGGACTTGGAGCAGGTGGAAGCAGCTATATGTCCTCCAGCTTGAACAGCAGTTCCCGTAAGTGTTTATCTTATTCCTCCCACAACATGACTTCCACTTGTAATATTACTTATATCTAGATAGAATTAACATCTATGAAATAGATTTTTACTGAGTCACCCAGTATAAAACTGTGTACAAGTGGTTTTCTTGCGTAATGTCTAATTTTTCTAATTTCTAAAAAAAAAAAAACAGTTTTATTGTACATTAAGAAAATATTTGGTTTTTAACTTTGAATATACAATTAATGACATGTTCTTTTTTTCCTTCCTCAGTCTCTACCAGTGTTTACTGAAGGATCAAAATGATTCAGCGACATTAAAACACTAAATGGCAGGAAGAACAACATTGGCCCGACTATTGGTTCCTGTAATTCACTCCAACACTGTTTACTTCTTAACTGTCTACTGTCTTCCACACAAACACCTTACATGATTCGAGATTTCAACAAGTCTATGATATTGGCTTGTTTTGTATTCTCATATTCAATAAATATTCCTACCTTTTAAAATTCATCCTGTGGTAAGACTCAATAAAACAGTGTTTGTTTCATGATGTAGTGTATGTATCTTTCAAATTGATGTGTGATTGGTGATTGTATGAGAAAAATCTAATACAAGTCCAGTGGTTTAGGTGGAAAAAAACATCCCAAAGCTTTAAAGGTTCTTCAGTTTAAAGTAGAAGCCATTCATGAAGCAGAAAATTTTAATATTGAGGATTTTTGTAGTGCTGAGGAGTAGGAGGTTTAGAGGTTATCATGACCCAAAATCAATTTACCACATAATATAACCTAATCTAATTTCCGTCTCTGAATACGACTGTGTAGGTTTACAGTCTTCTCTTGTCTGGGGTCTGGGAGACGCCTTGCTGCCATACAACTAACATAACCTTAAAATCGACCTTCACACATGTACTATACTTATGTATGGTAGAGGCCTGCATGCATGTTTCCAGAAATTTCTCTTAAAAGTTAAACCTGATATTACTGTATTTAAATATATTGTCATATGAAGTAACGTATCACATGTAAGTGTATTCACAACCCAGTTCAAAGGAACGGCATTGCTCAAGAATTCTAGGAGTGTCTTCTTCTGTGACCTTTCAGAATGTTTCTGTTCATATTCATGTCACACTAGCCTTTATTTTTGTGCTCATCAGTGTCATAGTCAAGAATGACATGCAGGGGTATAACTTATGAGGTATGTATTATTTAGAGAATGCTACATGGTTTAAATCAACCAGTTGCAAACAAAGGTAATTTCACAGGTTCATCATGTGTTAAAAGAATTAAAAATAAATAAATAAATAAATAAATGGAGTCTTATAGTTAAAAAAATATCTTTCCACGCATTGAATGGATTAAAAAAAAAAAACAACAACAACAAAAATCTACAAAATAAAATATGCTGGCATGACAATAGAATGATTCTTTATTTTATATTAATTTTTTTACAGTGTGTTTTGTATTCATGTTAAATATATTAAAGTCCGCATAAATATTTATTTTTTTTAAATGTAGTTAATATTTTAATGGTTGATGAACAGTTAAACAATATTATAGTGTTATAGCAAAATAAAACTAATAAAATCTAACCCAAAAAATACAAATAAAGAAGTAAAAAAAAAAAAAAAGAAGAAGTACCCTGAGTGATTACCTAAACACTTCCAGGTTCCATGTAGAGCCCTGTTTCACTGTGTACCTATCAGGCAGATTTTACAGTGAAACCCTTCAGGAGAGTTAAAAAATAGACATGGCAGCCTTTTTTTATTTTTTATAAAAGCCTATATAGTGTATAATTTATAATATAAATAGAGGATTAATTAAATTTGTTCAATTCTTCATGGACCTACAAAAAAGCACACAGACTTTGTGGTGGTCTCTTAACCTGGGTCCGGCACATGAACACACGGATGTGGTGAGGTTCAGTTTGAAACAGGAAACAGCATTTCTCACCCCTGTACTTTTTTTTAATAGACCTGCAGCTGAGACTGGAAACGATTGCAACAGAATGGGCTCACACTGACGCGCTGCTGAAGGTAACTTAAAAAAAAAATCTTATTAAACTAATAAATATACAGAAACATTTGTAAAGTTATTGATGCTTGTGATTAGTAGCAGCAGTACAACAAAACCATGAGGGCATCAGGGGAAAAAAAGCTGAATAAGTTGAATTGAATTTGCTTCAGAGTGTGGTTAAAAAGGAAAAGCTGAGAGGTAACAGTACATTGACAAGGAAGACACTTGTAAAGGACGAACAGCAATGGCAATTTCTAATATCACATGAAACCAAAAGCAATGGTGTCTCTCGTATCATTTTAAAAAGCAGAACTCGTGACTAGTTTACAGGAAAAGAAATACAATTAGGTCATAAGAGGAATTGATATCTACTATGGTTATTGTGTCATGATTTTCAGTCGAGAAGTTACATGAGCCCCCACGTCAATGACATTTCCCCAAACATATGAACTAAAAATAAGGTAAAGTCTCTAATATTTAAATGATAAGCACCAGGCTTGTTTTACATTAGAAGGATGATGTGAGCAAACTGTACAAAATGTCAGATTTCTAATTATGATTTTATTGAAACATCAATGTATCCTAATTATTAAACAGACACATAGAAGACAGCACATGCAGGAGATCATATTCAAATTAATACTATATCTATATAAAGTTATATATTATATAAAGGCCTGCTGGGTTTAGTCTTCATGTACAACTCAGTGTATTAAAGCACTCATTTAGTGTTTTCTTAGGATTTGAGAGTGAACAAAGTCCTTAAATACAAATATATGTCTTTTAATTAAATCTCTGATAAAAAGTGCTGCTGTGAAATTATTGTGAAGTCTGTTTAGATTTATTTTCTATAACAGTGGAAGTCAAGTCACAGGTTTATATTTATGTGATTGTTCAAATTCGTTATCGCTTATGGAGTAACAACTTGATTGTGCTGTGGATAACAGACACTTCATATCAGCGAAACCTAATAATGAACACATGCTGTTCTTTAATAAATCTATAATGCAGAATTGTTAATATGGGAAAATTTTTAATAGCTGTGATATAACGTAAATGATAACAGGAAATATCTAGTTTTGTCGAGGTTTCAGGACCTGCTGTTTTTAGACAATAACAGCAGCTACAACACCCCACCATGGTGCTGATTATTTTCCTAAAATAGCAAAGCTGATTATGTTTTATTCTTTATTTATTACATGTCACTTTCTGTACATATTTTGTTTGGGTTTAAAAAATGTTGGGAAAAAAAAGGTTTGTCTGGTAAAGCCTGTCCAAGAAATACTGTACACCAAACAATCTGTTTAATGCTTTACAAAATATCACTGTTGTGCTTGTGGTATTTATGTGCACCTGAGCAGGCTTGCTTACTGTAGCATGGTTTCTAAACATTATCGTGGCTGGTGCTGTGACTGTAAAATTGCTAGAAAATATGATGATTTCTCTTCTGCTGGGATGAAAAACCATTCACTTAATAAAATAATCAATTAATTATGTTTTTACTTTGAAGTTATGATTGAGGTCACAAGCCCGCAAGGTGCTGTCCTTGCCTTCCTGTCACTCTCCACTGTGAGTTTCATCTGTGCTCTGTGTATACGCTGTCGAAAGAAATCTAGTGAGTCCTCTTACATACACGTGCTCTTTTCATATCTCCATCAACATTCATTATTACTCTTGCACAAAGATTTTAATATTTATGTATTTATTGCAGGAATTCTACAGGAAAATAATGAACTCTATATTCCTCAAGTGTTGTAAGTTGTTTGATGGGCCTCTATGATTGTAGTCTTTAAAAAAATAACGTGTAAATTATTGAAAAAATATATTGTCTCATTTTAATGCTGTATGTGTAAACAGTGGAGCAGGATTAAGGTTTACGGTGTGTTTGTTCTGGCTTTATCTAGTCATCGAGAGGGGAGCAGGTTTGCTGTGACGAGGTCAAAAACAGGTGAAAAGCAGTTTCTGGCTCTGTGTTCTCACAATTTATTGATTAATTGGGGAGAATTTTCAGTTTTATGTAATGTGTTGTTTCTGTAACTAGAATAAGTGCTGTTCCACTGTCAAGGGCTACTGACTGAGCAAAACATTCTGATATGATAGATAGATAGATAGATAGATAGATAGATAGATAGATAGATAGATAGATAGATAGATAGGTTTATGGATCGATAGATAGATGGGTAGATAGATGAATAGATTGATTGAAAGATGGATAGATGGATGGATAGATAGATAGATAGGTTTATGGATCGATAGATGGGTAAATGATAGATAGATGGGTAGAAGAATAGATAGATGGGTAGATATGTTTATGCATAGATATATATATATATATATATATAGATATATAGATAGTGGATGGATGGATGGATAGATAGATAGATAAATAGATAAATAAATAGATAGATAGATATATATATAGATAGATAGATAGATAGATGAAAGGATCAATAAAATCATTTGGAATTTAATCTTTAATCGCATTCAGCATTATTTCATTATGTGCAGGAGTTGAGTACAAAAAAGATATGAGTCTCTGACTGAATGAGTGATTTTAAAGTGATATAATTAGCTCCCGTGTCTGATTTTTTTCAAAATGGGAAATGCAGCACACAAGGCCCAGTATCTTGCGATTAAAGGCGCTGTATGAGTATGTATGGTTTAGTTCCCTACATCTAAAATGAAAACAACAACTGAAAAATGAACATCAACTGAAATAATAAATTAAGAATAAGAACATAAATATGGATGTGAGAGAAACTGTAGTGGAAATCATTCTGTTACTGATGGCACGCCTGGTGTCATTACCACGTGTGGAAATATATCGTCAGGACACTTAAATTTCCTTTAATCTTAGACACCAGTGTTATTCACCCTGTTTATGGTGCTTCACTTTCCTTTTTTATTTTTTTACATTTATGTTCAAGAAGTACAGAGCACTGTATAATATATGACACTAAATTTCCTTTCATAAAAATAGAACCCAAATGAATTCAAACTCTGAAGTGGATTGAATGTACATTTAACATCCATTTTAAACAGTGTGTGTTTTTTCCTTTACAGTGACAAGAACTAATCAGATCAACACGAATCCATGTCACAAATTCATCTCGGGGTAATGGACAACAAACTCCTAATCTTCATATTAGGCCGATCGGATGTATTCAGTCAGAAGTAGTAGTTAAATTGCTCTACTAATGTCATCTTAATCTATTTAAAGGAATTTATCATGTGCGTCTAACAGCCAACAGCCATGTAAGTACTATGAAGAAAAAGTTGACTTTATAAAGTAAGAAGGGATCAGCAATAACACTGTATATTTCTTGACTTCTTTTCCAGCAGCCATGCGGGTCCCAGAGGGCAGTTACCAGAACATTCCAGAGAGTAGGGTGATATCCATCTACCAGCTTTCTTAAGATTTACTCATATTGCTGTATAATTAACGGCACCCTAACACACTTTTTCCTTTATTTAAACCCCAACCCCCAAACCCCCAGCAGCAATTTCTGGCTGTATGGAACCCACCTACGTGTAAGTCATTACCTTTCTTTGTAGTAGGCGATTGAGGGCGGTTTTAGGTCAGTGGTTAAAGTACAATGATGGTTAGGAAAGAAGGTTATGAAGGGTATGAAGCCATCATGTGCCTTGTTTTGGAAAAAGGCTTTTATACAGTATATTGAATTGGGTTGCCAGTGTTCATCCCCAAGTGTAAAAGCAGTTCAGAAAATAATGTAAAAACAAACAAACAAACAAACAAGCAAATAAAAATAAGGAAATTAAAAATAATCTTGAATAGAGGCAAATTATTTTAACATTTTGAATTATGTAATTTAAAGTAAAGATTAAAAAAAGAGATAAATTTAAAGATGAGTTTATTTCCTGGGGGAAAAAAATCTTCAAGTAGATAATAAGTACCAGGTTGTTTTTTACTTTTTATTTTATTCAAATATTAAAATATTTTCACAATATATTCTTCTGAAGTGAGTGAATAATTTAAATTCTTTTCTTGGCAGTAAAAGAAAACATAGAGTTATTCTTTAATAATTCTTGGATGCGTCCTGTATGAACCAAATTCTGGATTTTTTTTTTTTTATAAACACTGAATAACAGGACACATGTTAATATTTATTAATAAATAAATATTAGTCCATTATGATTAATATTATATTTTATCCATTTTATTTAATATTTTATTCAGTATTTTTAATAAAATGTGTATTTTTTTTACGTGCCAGCTTAATGCTTGATACAGACATAGAAATTAGTTGCCATATGCTAATTATCAAAAACCTGTATTTGCTGCTCTGTAAAAATAAATAAATAAATAAAAGCTGATTTATTTTTTATTATTTTTTTTTTTTTACCTTTTCTACATTCTATATAATTTTTATCCTCCCCCTTTGTTTTAACCATAATGTGAAAGTAATTAAATATTTTGGGGGGTCAGTTAATGTGAAAACATGGATACAGTGTTATTTCTGAAGGATTTGTCTGACAAGTAACTGTGCTAATAGTTTTCACATTTGTGCTTACTATGTAAGAGGTCCTAACATTGAGATATAAACATTAAGGTAATGTGCCTTTGCTGTTGCCAAAGGCCAAACTGTGGAACAAACTACCCTCTGATAGCGGCTGTGACCTCTCACTTTTTAAATTCAAGCTTAAAACATATTTATTTAGAATACGTTTTATACTCAGTAGTGCTGACACATTGGTTTTATGTTGATTTTATTTTTTCATATTTTCAGATTTTATATTGATCTTATGATGATTTTGTGTTACTCCTTACTTGAAAGCACTTTGGGGACCTCCTGGCTTTTGTAAAGTGCTATATAAATAAAAGTTGATTGATGGATTTATACTATAATGCATAGTCCATAGTACAATTTTGGCTTATATATGACATTTGGCTGCAACATGTTTACAAATATACACTTCAACTTGGTTCTTGCATTTGACATGGTTTCAGTTTGTGTTTGCATAATGCTACACCACTTCTTAGTTGCAAACTATTAGTGATAACCATTAGCCTCACAGCTCCAGTTAAACACTAAGTGGCTTTAGAGATCAGAGATGTCTGACCTGAATTAGTTTTGTCGGCTAAGGATAGCAAGAATAATCTGGCTAAATTTATTACAACTCTGACTTGCTTTTAGAGACCCGATATCAACACCGCCAAACACCAACAATGCTCTGAATGATGGTGAGTAAAAAAAAAGTAAAAAATTTAAAAACAAACAAATAAATAAATAAAATTAAATAAATAAATGAAATAAAATAAATAAATAGATGAACAGTCTTTTATTCACAGCCCCTCTTGTATGATGATTGTATTCAAATGAGATGAAAGGAAGTGTTAAGGTTGGCCTCTGTGCTGTAGAGTGAAATGTCACGAGAAACCACTGCATCTGAAATCTAGATGAAGATTAGCATGTGTTCTGTTGTAACTGCAGCACTGTAACTTTCGGCTTTGTGAAGATTAAGTCTGTCTACCAAAAATCTTTCAAGTGTCAGTAAATAAGAAGATGGTTTTTAATCGCTAATTCTAATTTCCTTTGGTAAACAATTTTTTGTGGATGACCGCTACTAACATTGTATATTTTATATAGATGAGAATCAGTATGCAAATGTATTGCAAACGGAAAACATTGAACATGACTCCGGTGAGTGGTATAACATTTTTAAACACAATACATAGTTTATTTACAATTTTACAAATGGTATGTATGTATATAAATATGTAAACAGTACATTCAGAAAGAGTGCTGTGCGCAAGTCGAGGGCACAAAGAGATGTCAATCGGTAATAAATGAAACAAAGATAAATAGCTGGTGTGATGGCACTTTGCTTTGCATAGTGGTCTCAGGCCTGATGTGTGTAGTTAAATAGGAAATCAGCTGTAGCTTTTAATGAACATCCTGCAGAAGCAGCATCAGTTGTTCTGCTCCTCACCTGTGGAACAAACGTCCTGAACACCTGAGGTCAAAGGTCAGCTCATTTAAATCAGACTGAAAACATTAGTGTTTACTGCAGCTTTAACTGAAACTATAAAATAATTTCTATAAATCAACTTTAAAATCACATTTTATCTCTGATGATTTTAACTCTTTCATGCATGAATTATGATTTTATATTGATGATATTTTATGAGATGATGTTTTATTCTTCCTTAGGCATAAAAAACAATTTGATTGAGGGTTTTTTTTTTCATGTAGTTACAAAAATGTCCACTCAGCTACACCATGCATTTAATTTTTGAAGCAAAGTAACCCAATAGCAGAAAGTGATATGAAAACAATGAAGTACAGTCCAAGTATTTTAATGATGCTAAACTGATGT
>JAQMYF010000026.1:8655088-8676830 GCA_030014195.1 Neosilurus mollespiculum | reverse complement strand
TATATATGTGTGTGTGTGTGTGTGTGTGTGTGTGTGTGTGTACATACTTAGAGGTAATCATGTAAATAATGTACATATTGTAATAGGTGCAACTGCAAAGTATATAAAACACTGAGTAAATTATGACAATTAAAACAAGACGTAAAAGTCAGAACAGATCTATCACCTTCACAGAGTTAAAATAAATAGAAACACAGTGTACATTAACCAAAGTGCTTGATTACTTGGAGTTCTGATAATGTCCTATTTCCATTACCATCTGCAGTACTGTGAACTGTGAGAAAATTGTGACAGGTATTAAGGTTTAGGTAACTTTTGCTATAAACCTGTAATACACACAGGTGACTACAGTGAGGTGAGAATACAAGCACACTTCTGTCAAGTATCAAATAAAAGCTTAGAAAGGAAAGAATAAAACATGAATAGATGGTTCCTATTACAAATATTCAAGGACAGGACAGTATGATGTAATAATATCACAAGGCAAAATGTTTTATTAAGCTTATACACAGGTCTGGGTAATCATCATCATCATCATCTTCTTCTGTTTGATCCGGGGTCGGGTCGCGAAGGCGGCAGCCTAAGCAGTGAGGTCCAGATGTCCCTCTCCCCAGCCACTTCCTTCAGCTCTTCCGGGGGGACACCGAGGTGTTCCCAGACCAGATGAGAGACGTAGTCCCTCCAACATGTTCTGGGTTGACCCCGGGGTCTCCTCCCAGTTGGACATGCCCGAAACACCTCACCTAGGAGGCATTCTAATCAGATGCCCGAGCTGTCTCAACTGGCTCCTCTCAACTCAAAGGAGCAGCGGTTCTACTCCGAGCTCCTCCCGGATGGCTGAGCTTCTGACCCTATGTCTAAGGGAGAGCACCGCCACCCTGCAAAGAAAGCTCATTTCAGCCGCTTGTATCCGTGATCTTGTCCTTTTGGTCACTACCCAAAGCTTGTGACCATAGGTGAGGGTTGGAACTTAGATAGGTCTGGGTAATATTATATATAGAAAAACGGATTCTCATGGTAATCTAGATTATTTGTTTTACTTAATGAAGAATTATCAATTACAATTTTGACAAGAATTTGTAATAGTAGATAATTTCTCTATAACTGTTATGTGGTTAAAAAAGTACAGCCCTGTATGCAGTTCAGCAACGAAATGCATTGTTAGTGTTGATTAAAGCTATTAATTAATTAAATCAGTCATTCATCTGTCAATTCACTTAATCCTACTAGGGTTGCGGGGAGGCTAGAGACTATCCAAGGCAGCTCGGTGAAAGAGGGGTACACACTGAACACCATTTACACTCACATTGACTCCTGTTTTTAGTTTGGAACAGCAAGTTAGCCTAATGTGCATGTCTGTGGACTGTAAGAAGTAACCAGACTACCAGGAAGAAACCCACGCAAGCACAGAGAGAACATGCGAACTTCACACAGCAGCGCCCTTGTCGAGCCTGGGACTCAAATCCAGGATCTTCTTGCTGTGAGACAGACATGCTAACAGACCCTACTAGAACAGCTGAGCCTTATTTAGGGTTAATCAGAGTCATTTCAATCATGTCAAACTTGAAATTAGCCCATTTGGTCTCACAAAATTTCTTAGTATAAACTTTTGTTATGTTATCTATGTTCTATTGTAAATAAAATATTGGCTCATGTGATTTGAAGGTCTTTTAGTTTTCATTTTATTCAAATTTAAAGAACGTCCCACCTTTTTTGAAATTCGGGTTGCTTCCATTGCTGCATTTCAGCTTAAAATGCCTGTGTAGTGGTAGGATGGCTGGAAAAACCTGCCTAAAAAGTAAAATTATGGTAAGAAAGTATTTATCAAAGAGTTTAATGGTTCATGAACAATATGTTGAAGTTCCCATGAATATCCTCCATCCCATCTGTTGATATTCACACACGGACCAGTTATGAGTGACAGTTTGGCGTATAAAAGCCTTGACTGAACCACTCATAGCTCTAACACATCGAAACCATGAAGGTTGCTTTTGCTCTGCTTCTCTGCGCTCTGTGTTTCCTGGGCTTGGATGCTCAGTGCCCAGAACCGACCTCCCTGAAAGATGATGAGGGCAAGAAGATCTGCGCTCGCATGTTTGAAAATAGTCACTACTATTATGAACAAAGCTGTGGGGGAAAGTACATCGATGCCTATCCCGATGACGATGTCCCAATCATTCCATGGCTCTGGAACAACCGCATATCTTCTCTGGTGATAAACAGGCTGTGCTCTCTGACCGTGTGGTCTCGCGTCAAGAAGAATGGAAACAAGAGGAAGTTTTCTTCTGGCATCACGTACCGCCTCAAAGATGTACAGCAGGGCTTGTTCGGAAACTGGGACAACGACATCTCTGCGTATTACTGCGTGTGCTAGATGCAGCTGAAGCAGGCAGGGGAGGAGAGACTGAAAATCAAGCAATGACTGAAAAAACCCCAAAGAAATGACTTGTGCATCCTGGTAAATTTAAATTGTGCAGACTTAAATGTTTTTAAATTGAATTAAACATTAAATTCATTTCATTTGCATCTGAATTGATGCCTGGCTCTTTCTCTAGTTGATATTACCAAAAGAAACACTAACTAACCTGCTTAATTAAAAACATCACAACATTTTTTATTCAAGTAAATAAGTTATAAAAATTGGCAGTTTTTTAAAGGTCCATAGACATTTTATCAAACAAAACAATTCTAATATTGATAATAGTCATCCACCGTGAAAAGTAAGACATCTTAAATAAAGGAAAACATATCTAATAGTTCTCAGTATTAAATTGTTATACAATATGTATAAGACCTTTAAACTCTTTCTGGTCATACTAGTTTCAACACTAGATGAAGGCAGGGTACACCCTGAACAGCTCATCACCAGACCATCACGTCAACATACACACACGATCATTCACACTGACATCCACACCGAGAGCAATTTGGAACAGCCAGTTAGCCTAATAAGCATGTCTCTGGAGTGGAAAGGGGTTCCTCCACGGAGTATCTGGAGGAAACCCGCACAAACACGGAGAACATGCAAGCTCCACACAGAAATACCTGAGCTTAGGATTCAAAGGCGGACACGCTAATCACTACGCCACAGTGCTGTACTGGCAAATAAATAATTTTTTTTCCCCAGAAATAAATATTTGAAATCAACACCATTATCTGCCAAAGTAACAAGACACATTCAAGCTTGAAAGGACTGAAATGATATAGAAATATACTCGCTAATCATGTTTAAAGACAATTCTATACACAGAAATATTAGTAGAATTTTTTTAAATTCAAGCTAGATTTTACTTGATATTAAATCATTTTTTTTACAACAACAACAACAACAATAATAATAATAATAATAATAATAATAATAATAATAATAATAATAATAATAATAATAATGTCATAGGGTGCATTCAAATGGCAGCCTTACTTGGCTCTGTAACTATTTTATGTAAAGTGCTATGTCTCTTAGTTGTGGCTGTTAAATGTTTTTCAACTGATATGTTTTTCACTAAATCTATTTCATTAAATCTATTTAATTTGCAATCTGAAATAATTTCTGGAACTTTCTCTAGCTGATGTCTTCAAAAGAAACACTAACTAGAAATCCTCCATAATGAAAAACATTACAAAAAGTTCTTAATCTAGTTTGTAAGTTTTTTAAAGGTCCATAGACATTTTATCACTCACTCACTTGCCAAACCATTTAATCTTACTAGGGTCAAGGGGAGGCTGGAGTCTACCTCAGCCCTAACTGGAAGAAGGCAGGGTACACCCTGAACAGCTTGCCAGACCATCACAGGGCCAACACATACAGCCATTTAAAATCACACCTTGGGGCAATTTGGAACAGCCAATTAACCTAATGGACATGTCTTTGGACTGTGGGAGGAAACCTGAGTGCCAGAGGAAATCCTCTGGCACGGGAATAGCATGCAAACTCCACACAGAAACATTCAAGCCTGGGACTCGAACCAAATACCCTGTTGCTGTGAGGTGGACATGCTAACCACAACGCCACCGTGCTGCCAAGATCTTGTTTAAAAACAATCTAATAAACAGATACAATAGTATAAGTTTCTTATATTAAAGCTAGATTTTACTTGGTAAGATTTTTTTTAACGTCATCATCAACAACAACAACAACAATAACAACTATAATAATAATAAAAGTGTGGCATGGTTGTTCAACTGGCTACTCTAAATTGACAAAAAGTGTGTATATCAGTGTGAATGGTTTTGTGTGTGTGTGTGTGTGTGTGTGTGTGTGTGTGTGTGTGTGTGTGTTAGTCCTGCAGTAGACTTGCGTCCTATTCACAGTGTGCCCCGCCTCTTCCCCAAAGCCAGCTGGGATTGCCTAGAGCTTACCCTGTGACCCTGATGGATAAATGGTGTAGATAATGGATGGATAGAGTTATTTTGAGCAATAATTACACAATTGTTTTAAAATAATTGTATAAATAGTAAAATCAGAGTCAGAAAGTATTTATGGAGTAGTTTAAACAAATATATTCTATACGTACATCTACATTCAAATGAAAATATAAGTACATTTCACAGAAATTGTTGTTTTTATTCAACATATTTGAACCAATAAATGTTTCTCCATCTTTAATAGAGTGCCTACAGGAACATGTGAAATACAGCGTGACCCAACAAATCTCTCACATTTCAGAGACGCAGTGCTAAGGTTTGTTGGTAGCCCAACCCCAACTTGAACACTTTGAGCTTGTAGAACTCGACGTGCGGTTTCAGTAAGATGAAGCTACGGCACACACACAGCTCAAGGATCATTTGAAGTGCTGAGGGAAATGTGTGGCGATGTTGGGTGGCTGGCCCATTCTCCTGACCTTGCTCCTTGTGATTTTTTCAGAGGGGCTATCTTACATCACGTGTGTATATTCATCAACCCCAAACTCTTGAAGCCCTTAAGGGTGCTATTCAGAAGGAGATCGCTGCTGTTATGCCAACATGACCCATCAAGCCATGGCAGCCTTCAAAAATCGCCTCCAAGCTTGTATAGACAACGACAGCCACTATTTGGAGGATCATCTATAAAATATGATTAATAAAATCTGGGTGGCACGGTGTCATAGTTAGCACGTCCGCCTCACAGCAAGAAAGCCTGGGTTCGATTCCTAGCTCGGGCATTTCTGTGTTGAGTTTGCAGGTTCTCCCCATGCTTGTGTAGGTTTCCTCCGGGTACTGCGGTTTCATCTCACAGTCCAAAGACATGCACAGTAGGCTTATTGGCTGTTCCAAATCACCCTAGGTGTGAGTGTGAGTGCGAATGATTGTGTGACTGTTGGCCCTGCGATGGCCTGGCGAGCTGTCCAGGGTGTACCACGCCCTTGCCCAGAGTTGGCTGAGATGGGCGCCAGCCTCCCCGTGGCCCAAATTAAGATTAAAAGGCTCAGAAATTGAATGAATGAATAATAAAAACTGTATGGAATGAAGTGTTATGTGTGCAAATAAAAATTTGTCTTTAACATTTTTTCCCATTTAACATTGCAATGTTGGAGGTTTTATTGGGTCAGCCTGTATTTCCGAAATACTCAAAAAAATTCTGCCTTTCATTATTTAATGAAGAAAAAATATCATGGAATGTTATCTTTTTCTGAGGAGAAAGTAGGTACACCCTTGGACTCAGAAGACAGAAGACTTCCTCCTTTAGTAGAAATAACCCTTTACTGAATTGGTTGAACTTGCATCCAGCCCTGGACAAATTAGCAGTTATTTGAAATCCATGGCCCTTGCAGATAATTTTCATTGACGTGAAATTATTTATTTGAAATAATGTAAAGATCTTTAGAGATCAGGCTTAGGCTTCCACAAGCATTTATTTGGATGCCTTAGAGAGCTTTTAAGATTTTGACATGATGACACTACACACTTCAGTTGCAAAGAGAACACCAGACCCTAGACGCAGGGTATAAATGAAACAGGTTCCACCTGCAGGTGGTTCTAATCAGTGACACCCAGTCTGAAAAACCTGATTTTAAGTTTATGGAATTGAAGGTGTGTAATAGTACATACGTTTTTATTATGACTGATCTTTTTTTTTGTATGTTTGTCTTTCAATTATGAAAAAGACTGCAAAATGTAAATACTATATATTTATTTATTTGTTTATTTATTGGAGTATATCGCCTTTATCTGGATGCATTATATTGAGAAGGATGAAAGGTTAAGATGTCCTTAGTTTTCATAGACATGTATGTACTTAATGCACCATAAACAATATGTCGAAATTCCCATGAATATCCTCCGCATATCTTCTCTGGTGGTGAACAGGCTGTGCTCTCTGACCGTGTGGTCTCGCGTCAAGAAGAATGGAAACAAGAGGAAGTTTTCTTCTGGCATCACGTACCGCCTCAAAGATGTACAGCAGGGCTTGTTCAGAAACTGGGACAACGACATCTCTGCGTATTACTGCGTGTGCTAGATGCAGCTGAAGCAGGCAGAAGAATAATGACTTAAAATCACTGGAAAAATCCAATAAATTAATTGTGCAACTTGTTAAATTAAAATGAGCAGGCTGTAATGTTTTTACATTGAATTAAACATTAAATCTGTTTTATTTGCAATCTGAAATAATGTCTGGATGCTTCTTTAGCTGATAGCTCCAAAAGAAACTCTAACTAAAAATCCTGCTTAATTACAAACATCATGAAAATTGTTTTATTCGTGTAAATGTGACGTGAGGTATGAAAAATAGGTGGTTATTTTTGAGAGTCTATGGATGTTCAGGCTTGTCTAAGGAATCCAGCTGAGTTGTGTGACTTCCCTGTAGCCCTCTTGCACTCCTTGCTGTGTGTAGACCAATAGATAAATGAAAACAGTGGCTAATGAGGCAGCTGACATTAAAGTCCGGAGGTGGAATCCAGACCCCTGTGGTGAGATCCCCAACTCCAGTAACACTGCTGAAGAGCTGTGAGACAAGTGACAAAAAGATCTGAGGTTTTTCTCAATTTCCTTGCGGGTGACAAAGAACGAGCTCTCTGACAGGTTTCGTTAAATCTTAGATCCAGTTAGAGACTAATCAGTTGTTTATTTTCATTTTCTTTCCAAAGTTTACTTTAACAGAAACACTTCAGTGTGTCGTAGTGTTCAGCATGTCCACCTCACGGCAGGAAAGTCCTGGGTTCGAGTCCTGGGCACGGGCATTTCTGTGTGGAGTTTGCATGTTCTCCCTGTGCTTGTGTGGGTTTCATCCTGGTACTCTGGTTTCCTCCCACAGTTCAAACATATGCACATTAGGCTAATTGGCTGTTCCAGATCACACTTGGAGTCGATGTGAGTGTCAATGGTTGTGTATTTTGGCCCTGCAATAGTCTGGTCAGCTGTTCAGGGGGTATCCTGCCTTCGCCCAGTGAGTGAGTGAGAAACACTTCATGCATATTAGACAGGTAGTGAATTCATGCTTAGGTTCCTGAGTCTTTTGTACTGTAACTGGAGGTGGAGAGCAGAAAAACACACTATCTCTGGTGACTCTGGCGAGCCGCAGGCTCATAGTAACACTCATTGAATTGAGTGTTTACCAACAGACTACATATCTAACAATGAGCTGATATTAAACTGAAAAACATTCTGTATAATTTCATATTTTTGTCTCTTTATGATAAATTTGCCTAATAGTATTAGCTCATAATATCCATGTATATATAAAATGATAGTACTGTATTTTCCCCCCACCATCAATGTTAGACTCAATAGAAGGTCACGCCACATGAAGTCTGGGACTCACCTATGCAGCCCGATATGGGGGGAGGAATAAACGCTAATTATGAGAGGAGGCAACCTTTCCCATCCCTCCTACCCACTTAACTCCTCAATGTATCCTCATTTGCTTCTGTAACATTGGTAATGTGAGCTTCGTATAATCAACAATAAAGCTCAATTTCTGCAGTTTAATTCTTGGACAATCTTGGAGATTCTTTTTGGTAAGTCCATCACTATACCTAAAAATATTTTTTCCCCTTTTTTCCCTCTTTTTCTTTTATTATTATTATTATTATTATTATTATTATTATTATTATTATTATTATGATTTTACAGAATACTGAACACATAAGTGGGTGTATAAATTTTACTTCTGTATTTTTTTTTTAAACGGGGATAGACAGGAAGGATAACAATAATGATGCAATGTGAGAAACAAATTACACATGTATATTATTGCAATATTTTTAAAATTATTAAATGTATAGCTAGGCAGAAAATTTAGGCTACATTTATATCTATAATATAAGAAAATAAGAATACGAGCCAGATTTAAGGCTGTGCTTATAAACTTGTAACTAAAAATTTAAGTTGTATTTTCATTTTATTTATTTCTCCCCATTAAGTCAATACAGTACCAGAGATTTTTCTCAGGAAATCTCAAGCAGTAATGCTGTGTTAATAATTCATCTCAGCTTAAGCTACAGTTAATACAAAAGGTTACTGAAGGGAAATTGCCAAAGACATGGGACACTGAACAGATTATTGGAAGCCTCATGAGGATACCTGTACTTGTGCTTTCTTTTCCCACTGAGCCTCATGCTGTATACGACCAGCTGAGACCCAGACAGCCTCAACAAAACAATTACTGCTGCTCCACCTCACCCAGCCTCTAATGAGAGGAGGGAGAAAAGAACAGTTAGAAATTAGAAGGTGAAAATGAAACAACTTAACTGAAAAAGTAATAATCATAAAAGAAACAATAATTATTATACACCCCAAAAATGTTGATTAAGATTTGAATGCATTGTTTTGTAAATGGTGCTTAGAATTATTGCACACTTAGAATACAGTCTGGAACACATCATAAAAATCATAAATAGTGGGGAACGCATAGAATGAAAGGCACCTCCTCCATGCACTAATGGATTATTATAACTTGATATAGTTATAATGAAATGTCTCCCCCTAGTGGGCATGTCCTTTTGACGTATATTAAAGAATAGACATTTTTTGGGAGCTCTGAATTATTTTTTACATGATCCTATGCACGGATAATCTCCAAAATATTACAGGTTTCTGTTTTCTCTGACCCTATGGGTAATCTGATCCACCTGCTTAGGATTGATCTAGGCTAAGAAGCGTGTAAAGCAGAATGTCCAACAACATGGCCAAGATTGCGGATGCTCGGAAGACAGTGGAACAGTTAAAACTGGAGGTTAACATTGACAGAATGATGGTGAGAGACCAATTATATACTTCAGATATCACCTAGACACCTCCCTACTCCTATATTTAATATAGGACCATATATGGATCAAAGTGTCTTTGTGTCTTAAGGCTGATAATTATCTTACAAATCCAGTTGTCTGCATGTTTCCTCTCTGTTAACCAATAAGAGCTACTTGCTAGTCTTAAAAGACTACAGGTTCAGAAAATAAAAGTTTTAGAAGGGAAAAATTATACTGAGAATATAGCTTGTGCCACAATGTCATGTTTATAAGAAAAACTAAAGAAACAGAAGGACGCATGTCCACCTCACAGCAAGAAGGTCCTGGGTTTGAGTCCCAGGCTTGGTTGTTTCTGCGTGGAGTTTGCATGTCCTTCCTATGCTTATGTTGGTTTCCTCCAGGTACTCCGGTTTTTCCCCACAGTCCAAAGACATGCACATTAGACTAATTGGCTGTTCCAAATTACCCCAAGGTGTGAGTGTAATTGGTTGTGTGCATGTTGGATCTCTGGTGGTCTGGCGGGCTGTTCAGGGTGTACCCCGCTTTCACCTAGTGTCAGCTGAGATAGGTTCCAGCCTCCCCGCCACTCTAGTAGGGTTAATTAATTTGGCACATGAGCGGGTAAGTGAGACGTCACAATAATGATAGTCCTCCAAAAAACCACTGAGCCTTTTGTACGTACTTCTGCCCAAAAGTTTCCGAGCCCTAAAGTTTGCAATCATGCTAGCTTTCCACTTTGCTTTTTTCTTTAGGTATAAGTCACAAGATTTTAAAAAAGTTCACAGAATTGAATAGAACAGGATCAAATGTGGCAACAAGATTTAGAAAACGTCTGTGGCTGCCGTATCAGTCAAATTCCTTCTTTCTTTGAAAGTGGGTCAGAGCATTTTCAAAAACACAGGTCTTGTGGGATGTTCTTGATACAGTAAACCAGGAGCAGGCATGGGGAGTGAATGCCAGCCCATGTGGTCTGACTCCACAGGAAAGCACAAATTGCTAAGAGAGTTCATGCTGGCTATGATAGAATAGGTGTTAGAACACACAGTGCGTTGCAGATTGCTGTGTATGAGGCGGCATAACTATAAACCAGTCAAAGTTCACATGCTTGACCCCTGTTAAACACTAAAAGTACATACAGTGGGCATGTGAGCATCAAACCTGTAAATCGCTTTCGTGTTGAACAGATGGCAACAGGATGGACTATGCATAGAAGGCAAACTACCGAAAGCAGTATGATGTTCAGGGCAATGTTCTGCTGGGAAACCTTGGGTCCTAAAAGTTATGTGGATTTTACTTTTACGCATACTATCTACCTTAACACTGCTGCAGACGAAGTACACCACTTTATATTAGTGGAGTTCCCTAATGGCAGTAATCTCTTTCAGCAGGATACTCCACCCTGCCATACTGCAAAAACTGTTCAAGTATGGTCTGAGTAAATCTGGCCTCCAAAGTCTCCATCTGTTGGATGTGCTGGGCAATCAAGTCCAAACCATGGAGGCTCCACCTTGCATCTTATGTGAATAAAAGGTGCCAATTAACTTCAGGGATGTTAAATAAACATGAAATACACTGGTATCACTTGGAAATAAAATGTACTCATTTTTGAATCCATTTGCTTGCTTAGTCCTGTATACAAGTGTCAGTGACCCCTGCACCAGGATGGTATTAGTTAACATTACCATCTTGAAGTGATTGAGAGCACAGAACACTTGATCTTGGACCTTTTCACTTTCTACAAATCTCACAAGCGTAAGATCGTTTCTCCGTTCACGAGGTCTTGCTATTCATTCATTCATTCATTCATTTTCTGAACCACTTAAACTAAAAAAACTAAAAAAGGGTCACAAGGAGGCTTGTACAGTACAGCCTGGACAGCTCGCCAGGCCATCGCAGGGCAGCCTACTCTTTCCGAAAGTCAGCAATGTTTTTTTTTACATGCCTCTCACCACAGACAGTGAGAGACATGGCTGGCCTTTGATAACCCAGTTAGCTGCACTGGGGGTGACAGCAGTGACAACCTGGTGACAGTGGGGCCCGACCTTGGGATCAGTAATCCAGCACCTTACCACCAGGCCACCACTGCCCCGGTCTTGTTATTGTTATTGTAAACAGACACAGAACCAAAATGAGATGAAAAACAGGTGAATAAAAGATACTAAACCTGTAAGTGGTTTGCCAGGAAATCTTTGTAATGGAAGACAATGCACGTAGGCAATTCAGTACAGAATGGGGACTTTTAAAGGATGTGCTAAGAAACGGCACACCCTCAGATGTCTTGTGGAGTCCATAATATGTGTGTGAGTATAAATGTTGGACATTTATGACTATAACAGTCCCAGACAAGAGTAATCCATTCCTGAGGGGTTTAAATGATATTTACAAAGCAACAGGTGGACTTAACAATATGACCTTGTGTATTCACATACTGCATAATGGTGGACAAACCTCCCCTTAGAATTGCAGTATATACATCCACCTGTTGCTATATAAATATATTTCCCACTCCTGTATTCTGGTAAAGAAGCACTTTATAATCACCATGTATTACTTTCATGATAGTTCATTCACAACAATAGCATTGACATTGCCTAACATTGTCTGTGTGTATGTGTGTGTGTTGGGGCGGGATGCTGCTGGTGTGAGGCTGCTGCAGATTTGCTGGGGTTCAAAAATCTCGCCTTTCATTTTTCAGTGCCTTATAGTTAATTTTTCAGCTCCTTATTTCAGATCCTCCTTCATACTCATTCTCTCACTCACTCATTTGCCAAACCACTTAATCCTACTAGGATCGCAGGGAGGCTACAGCCTGTCTCAGCCAACACTGGACGAAGGCGGGGTACACCTTGAACAGCTTGCCAGTCCATCGCAGGGCCAACAAACACAAAAACATTCATGGTTACACTTATATTTGGGGCAACTTGGAACACCCAATTAGCCTAGTATGCATGCCTTTGGACTGTGGGAGGAAACCAGAGTACCCAGAGGAAACCCAGGGAGACCATGCAAACTTCACTCAGAAACGCCTGAGCCCTGGATTCGATCCGCGGACCTTCTTACTGTGAGGAGGACATGGTAACGACTATGCTACTGTGCCGCCAGCATTTTAAACAATAACAGCTTAATATTTCATTTCAAAACTGTATCCAAATTGTGTTTATTGATTTATTTTATCCTTTGACAGTGTCAGTTACACATACATACATACTAGCACCACAAACACAACCACGTTACTTTCTCTCATGCTGGGAATGCTAAATAACATCCACTTTGAGATGGACCTATGGTGGTCCATTTCTGCTGATGGATGATACAAAAGGTGACTGAAACATTACATAGAAAGAACTGGGCTCCAGGCAACTATTTAATAAGTGTAGACATGTCTAATGAAAGGACCCTGAGTAAACTGCATTAACTTTTCTTTTTTTTTAGGTGTCCAAAGCAGCAGCTGAACTGATGTCGTACTGTGAATCTCATGCCAAAGAAGATCCCCTCATCTCTCCAATGCCGAACTCTGAAAACCCCTTTAGAGAGAAGAAGATTTTCTGTTCAATTTTGTAGCTTCCACTCCACTCGACCAATTATATTCAGCTGTTTATTTTAATAGCATTACTCTCCACGAACACATTTATGTCAGCTACATTTTGTAGTGGTTTTATTTTTGAAATTACGTAATTACTGCTCTAATCATCTTCTGAACTTGTTTTATAGTGACTTTATATTTAACTGTATTTTCAATATAGCTGTTTATTTTATTGTATTTTATTGTACATAATTTGATCTCTCTCTCTCTCTCTCTCTCTCTCTCTCTCTTTGTCCACACTGCTTAGCCAACACTGAACACCCTGAACAGCTTGCCAGACCATCGCAGGGCAACACACACTCACACTCTCACCTAGGGGCAATTTGGAACAGCCAATTAGCCTAATGTGCATGTCTTTGGACTGTGGGGAGAAACCAGAGTATGCAGAGGAAACCCATGCAAGTACAGGGAGAACGTGCTTGATTCCAGGCTGACCATTACACCACCGTGCCCTCTGTGTATACTGTACCTCTTTCAGAAAAAATAAAATTCTAAAAGTCTTAAAACCACATCATGACTTTAGCATTATAAAGTTCTAACTAACATTCAGTTTCAATGCAGATATAACCTTATAATGCTAAGGTCACAATATTGTCTGCATTTCACATGTATCATATGACGTTTGTGTATTCATTTTTGTGTTTTATAATTTTGATGACACGTAGGACTTTCTTGAAAATAACCATATGCTCTGTCTGTCGTAGCCTCATTCACAGGAAATAGTCCTGTCAGTGCTTGTCGGTGTGCTGCTAGTACCTATCGAAGATGTGATGTTAGATCTGTGCTCTGAGCTATTGATTAGATAGAGGTTAATGGAAGAATCATCAGAGTAAAGTGACGCTAAGGCTTTCTTTTGTGTGGCTCAATTAAAAATGTATTTCAAGGTTGGGAGCAAAGTTCCCTTTGTCTCTGCTCATTCAAGCATGTTGTGCCTGTTAACTATCGTGAAGAAGGTTTAATCATTAACCCGGAATACAACAGCCTCACCCATTTAGTAATCATGCTCTGAAGAGATACATACAAAAATATACTGTTTCATGAACTCGCCCTACATGGTACTATGTGTCTCACTGTACTCAGTATACATTTATATTACATTTACAGCTTGGGTTAATTATAAACTCTGGGTGAAAACATGCTTAACACTTAATTGCAGTTTTTCCAACACTTGCAATTAAATACGGGAAAATTAAACAAGTCATCAATCAATTCCTTAAATCTTTATACAGTTTGGTCCATTAGAATTTGGACAGGGTCAAAATGTTTGTACATTTACATATTTCTATACACTACCACCACAATAGTGTAGTGTAGACTTCCAGCTGTAATTTAAGAGGTTTGAAAAAAGTGTTGTATTAACCTTTTATGAATTACAGCCATTTTTATACACAGTCCCATTTTTACAGGCTCACAGGTAGGTGGAGAAACTAACATACTTATCCTTATTTCACATCCTCATTCATACTCACTCTCTCACCCATTTGTCAGACCGCTACTTGGGTCATGGGGAGGGTAGAGCCTGTCTCAGCCGACACTAGGCAAAGGTGGGGAACACCCTGAACAGCTCGCCATAACATTGCAACACGCACACCAACTATTCACACTCACACCTGGGTGGAAACCGGAGTACCCAGAGCACAGGGAGAAACTCCACACAGAAACGCCCATGCCAAGCCCAGTTCTCAAACCCAGGACTTTATTGCTGTTTGGCATGTGTGCTAACCACTACGTTGCCATGCCACCCCTTAATCATTCTTCATTATGAAAATAAGAAAGTCAAAAGTATATTGTTCCTATCGAAGATTTCTCCTAAAATAAGTTAATTAATAAAATGAAATAAATAAATAAATAAACAGATATAAAAAGACAAAAGAGTGTACATTTGGTCAATGTGGGACAGTGTTAGATTAATGTTAAACTTTCACATGCCTGGGATGCAAACACATTCCAGCAACTGAGCTCACGGCAAAACACGTAAATTTGATTAACGAGGCCTTTGTTATGTTAAGAAACTAATGCAGTGCAGTGAAATGTTACATGAAAAAAATGTTATATGAAATATAAATATAGCTGTATTGTTTAAAGCAATCAAGTGATCCACAAAAACATGGTACACTACTGTATAAGTCTCAGAAGATACAGAAACCTGATATAGTTAATGTTCTCACAAGGAAACAAAGGCTAGTACAAATACAAGTATTTCTGCTAGAAAAACAGGAGGATTGTTTCCTCATGCTTTCCTGGATATTTTAGCATTCTTAACTGATCGAGACACTGTGCTCTCGAGGATGTGCTAAAACTGCCTCTAGAGATACAAACACCTGTTTGATCTTTTCTAAGAGTTTAATATTTAATATTTTATAACATGTAAAATATATATTGAATATCTGTATTATCTCAGGGGGCAGTGGTGGCCCGGTGGTAGGGTGCTGGATTACTGATCCCAAGGTCGAGGGTTCAAACAGTTGTCACTGCATCCCCCCCTGGGCAACTAACTGGGTTATCAAAGGCCAGCCATGTCTCTCACTGTCTATGGTGAGAGGCATGTAAAAGAACCATTGCTGACTTTCGTCAAGAGTAGGCAGCATTGCCATCAGCGTGTTTCTGTTGTGGCCTGGCGAGCTGTCCAGGGTGTACTCAGCCCTCGCCCAGACTTGGCTGAGATGGGCTCAGCCTCCCTGTGACCCTAATTAGGATTAAGTGGTTCAGAAAATGAATGCATGAATGAATGAATGAATGAATAAATGAATGAATGAATGTATTATCTCAACAGCCCAGAGGATCAGTACCTATCATGGATGAATGAATGAATGAATGTTCATAGCCTTGCAGTTGCAGTGGATTCTGCAGATTTATTCAAATGTTGCAAACCTATGTAGGAAAGAATGAGTAACCCTGATTAGGGCAAGGGCAAAAATAGGGAAAAGCAGACACAACCTCCACAAATGGGGAATCACCACCAACCAAGTATTTTTTTGGTGATCCAGCACCCACTGTAACCTCCAACTCCTGTTCTTGACTCCTTCTTCCCAGCCAGTACTTGTATATGGGATGTGGGCACAGTTTGGGTTATGCCTGGTCTACATAGGCACCAAGTAGGCATGGGCCCAAAATAGGCATCTTAATGGGGGTCCACTTGTGTAAACTAAGTATGTGCAACTTTGGCAAGCCCAGATGGGTCGCCTATGTGGGTCCTAGCTTGGTTACTAATAGGAAATGAATTCATGTAGGTAGTTGACCTGGTGCTCTATGGAACCTGTGGACAATCCCATATGGGACCAAATTTTCAGCCCACTTTCTACTCACATGGCTCCCACATACAAGTTCTGGCTGGGTTTTTTTTCCCCCTCACCATAGTCAAAACTCACTTCTGACCTTCTTCTGACCTCTCCCATGATCGAGGCTGTTTCCAGCTGCAGAACTGCTACTCAAGGGACGTTTATTCATTTAGCACCATTCTGTGTACACTCTAGACAGCATTGTGTTTGAAAATGCCAGGGAATCAGTCGTTTCTGAAATACTCAAACCGGCATCAACACTCACAAGTCACTACATTCTGATGTTTAATATGACAGTTAACTAATTGCAGCTTGCTTTTTGTCTGGTAACTACATGATTTCATCTACATGCATTGCTCTGCTGCCACGTGATTGGCAAGAAGGGCACAGGTGTTCCTTTTAAAGTGGCCAGTGAGTGCCTACTGCAAATAGCACATGATTAATTTCACTTAATATGTAATTCTTCAGATCTAAAACATTTTGTTTTGTTTTCCCCAAACCTCAGGCTATTATTAATGTTTACTCGATCTCACATCTGTAGGTTTAGGACATAATGCAGATTATTATTAATATATTATTATTATTATTATTATTATTATTATTATTAATATCATAATTATCGTTATTATTATTATTGTTATTAGTATTATTATTAATGTATCATTATTATTGGTGTTATTATTATTAATTATTGCTATTGTTATTATTATTATTATTATTAATGTATTATTATTATTATTAATAATAATAATATATTATTATTATTACTAATGTATTATTATTATTATTACTAATGTATTATTATTATTATTATTACTAATGTATTATTATTATTATTTTTATCATTAATATATCATTATTATTATTATTATTATTATTTTATTATTATTATTATTATTTTTTTTATTACTGATGTATTATTATTATTAATGTATTATTATTATTATTATTATTATTATTATTATTATTATTATTATTTGGAGAGGCAGGAAGCACAAGGCGTCACAGGTGTACCTGCCGTGTGAGTTCCCTCTTCTATGCGGGACGTGACTCAGGCCGGAGGGGGCGGGGTTAGTGAACAGGTAATTCGGTGTGTATCCATCTCAACACAGACGAGCGCGCGCGCGCGCGTGCACTTACAGGAGCGAGATCCACTGGTTATTCCAGAGTTTACAGAGCTTACACGGGCCAAAGTACAGGTAGGAACAATTAACATAAATAACTACTAAAACTATTAACTTATAGGTAATATAGCTGAAATATGATCAAATATAAAAGGTGGTTCTTTTAAGCTGTCACCAGGGGGGCAGTTAGTTAAAGGGAAGGCTTTCGGTGCTGATGACTCACGAGGACTGGACTGTGAACGCGCAATAATTAGGTTTCGGGTAACCTGTCGGGTCGGCTTGGGAACTGGAAAGGAACTCGTTTTCTTTGTGATCCTGTTCAAAGAATAGGAAGCATCCAGAAGAACAGCAATCAGCATGAACACATATCACGGTTCTTAAATTAGATGCTGGTGATGCCGGAGAGCTGCTGTTGCGGCAGTGCACAGGTGTAGCGATACGCAGGTGAGACCAGGAAGGCGAATGGAATTACCTGTGTTTTTAGGATTGATTTTTTTTAATAATACAAATTATTATGG
Source organism: Neosilurus mollespiculum (assembly GCA_030014195.1). NCBI lineage: Eukaryota > Metazoa > Chordata > Actinopteri > Siluriformes > Plotosidae > Neosilurus > Neosilurus mollespiculum. The sequence goes on along the minus strand of JAQMYF010000026.1, from coordinate 8,659,163 downwards.
GAGAGGTTCAGTTTCTGTCTGAAGCCAACCATAATCAGAGCGAGTCCTGTTTTAAGCCAACCTTAATCATAAAATTAATCATGGCACAGGGTGGCACAGTGGCGGAGTGGTGAGCACGTCTGCCTCGCAGCAAGAAGGTCGTGGGTTTGGTTTCCAGGTTTGGCGAGGGTGTTTCTCTGTGGACATTGGATGTTATCCCTGTACTTGTATGGGTTTTCTCTGGGTACTCCAGGTTCATTCGGGTTTACCGTGCCTTCGCCCAGTGTCGGCTGAGATAGGCTCCAGCCTCCCTGTGACCCTAATAGGATTAAGTTTGGCAAATGAATGATGAAGGAATAATCATGGCACATATTAAATAAACATGAAATACAGTGTTATCTTTTGAAAATAAAATGGATTCGGCCATGATATCTTTCTGGAACCATTTGTTCACTCCTGTATGTCTCAGTGATCCCTTCACTGGGCGCAGTTTTATTATCGGGTGTAAACATTGCCATCTTGAAGTCAGCTTGAGTGCACAAATCAATGTTGTACTGCCAAGTTATCTTGTATGCACAAGATTTATGGTTAAGCGGTATTGTTATTGTAAAAAGATGCACAACCAAAACAAGATGTAAAACCGGTGAATAAGAGACACTAGACACTGTGAGCTAGGATAGCGTGAGCTGAAATGGTTTTGCTGGGAAGACCTTTGTATTCAGCCAAAATGAACTGATAATGGAAGATAATGCATGTAGGTTATTTACTAGTAAACGTGCACCATAAAAAAAAAAAGCTTTGTTGGTATCCATTTAAAAAAAATGGCTGGTAAATTATGACTTCTGGTTCATTTTGGGAGGTAAAATCATATCAAGTTATATATATATATATATATATACATGTAGTAAACTTAATGAATACTTGAATAACCACATTCTATAAATGATATATTATTTTAAAGCTTTGATCATTTTGATTGTAATCAATTTGCGGGCCTGACCCGCCAGATGTGGGTCAATTGGGAGGTGTGAATCATTAGGCTAACTCCCTTTTCCCTGGGTGTGAGTGTGAATAGTTGTGTATGTGTTGCCCTCGATGGTCTGGCAAGCTGTTCAAGGTGTACCCACCTTCACCCTGAGACACTCATTGGCCTCCCCATGACCCTTGCAGGATTAAACGTTTCAGCAAATTAGTGAGTGAATGTTGATGAGTGTTATTTAATGAAGAAAAAAAACATAATCATGATACTGTGAAGCATTCTGTTATTCATTCATGGAAAGAGTCTCCAGTATCAGCGCTTTGTAACAGGTTTTCACCATGTCAGAAGTCTGATGTCAAAGTCTGTGCTTCCTGGTTTCTTGAAAGCTGCATTTTTTTCTTACTGACGTTAAAAGAAGAATATCAAGAAAAGCTGGTGAGAGAATGACTGTTAATAGCTGCTGTAAGGTACATGAGATTAGGAACTAATTTGTTTTGTGGTTATTCCATAACAATTAATGTAACTATAAATGTTTAGCATGGTGATGTAGTGGTTAGCACATTCGCCCCAAAGCGAGAAGGTCCTGGGTTTGAGTCCTGGGCTCAGCCAGAGTGTTTTTTCTTTGTGGAGTTTGCATGTTCTCCCCGTGCTTGAATGAGTTTCCTCCAGGTACTAAAGACATATACGTTAGGCAAATTGTCTGTTCCAAATTGCCCCATGTGTGAGTGTGAGTTGTGTTTGTGTTGTGTTGTTCTGAGATGGACTGATGAGCTCTTCAGGGTGTACCTCGCCTTCACCCAGAGTCGGCTGAGATAGGCTCCAGGCTCCCTGCAACCCTAGTTAGATTGAGCAGTTTGGCAAATGATGAATGAATGATTAGTATGATGGGTCAATCATTAATGAATTAAACTTAACAAATCACATTGGTTTTAGAGGAAAAAAATTACTTCAGGACATATAGTTATAAAAAAACAATCCTCTTCATGGTGGTATGAATCATTCCCAGAACCAGTGTGTCCTGCTCTTTTAATTTGCATAAGCCAGTGCTAAAATCTACGAGTCTATTGTTGCCACAACAGTCAGGGTATGTGCAGACAAATGTATTAGTAACAAATTATAATGGATGTGGCTTTGCTTTAGACTGGTGAAGAAAACCACAGTGTGTAAACAAGACACGCTACGTGCTATATTTAATTACAGGACTGATATATTCATTTTAGAACATCACTGCAAATAAAGTTGTCATATGATAAATCTTTTGAGGATATGGAGTAATTAAAAGGAAAATAGCTTAAACAATATTTTAGCTTCAAAATTAGCATTATGAGTTTAGCTTAAGTAGGACAGTTTAGGAATCAATTAAAAAAATCTACTCAAATATTTGTGAAAGAGTGAGAAGAATAGATGGGTAATGTTCATTCATTCATCATCAGTCATCCATTTTCTAAGACGCTTAATCCTAATTCGGGTTGTAGGGAGGCTCGTGTCTATTTCAGCCGAGAGGGAGGGAGGGGCCAACTCACATACAACCATTCACACTCCCACTCACACCTAGGGGCAATTTGGAACAGACAATTAGCCTACTGTGCATGTTTTTAGACTGTGGGAGGAAACCGAAGTACCCAGAGGAAACCCACGCAAGCACAGGGAGAACATGAAAACTCCACACAGAAACGCCAGAGCCTGGGAATTGAACCCAGGTCTTCTTGCTGGGAGGCGGATGTGCTAACCACCCGGATCATTTTCATTAGATAAACATTTCATCCATGAATGTGTTTCCTCTCTCTCTCTCTCTCTCTCTCTCTCTCTGGTGCAATTTAATAGAATTATTCCTCTCATTATTAGCTTTGGCACACAAAGTGGCTCAGGAGCTATAGGAAGGGGTTCTGTCTGTCCGTCACACTTTAGTTTCCGGACATTTACTTGTTGTGCGCTGAAGCTGGGGCTTTCAAACTTGGTATGCTTGTTCACTACTATGGGTGCTAGGCTAAGTTTGTGTGTGAATGACCTTGACCTACTTTTTAATGTCACAGAGGCAAAACTGTATATTAGGTTTCCGGACATTTACTTGCCGCGTGCTGAAGCTGGGGCTTTCAAACTTGCTATGCTTGTTCAGTATTGGCATATTATGAAATGGTTCTTCCGGCGGGAGCGTCTGGACCCCTGTGGTCTATTTTTATTTTAGAATAGTCGCAAATTGCAAAAAGAAGAAACCTCTTCTATAACCCTAGTGTGTGTTTAAGTGGAATTGAAGATCGGCTCATTTTGTAAAGTATGTAATCAAATAACCTTTTAAAGAATTGCCTTTTTGTGTACATCATAAATAAATGTACTTGGTTCAGAGTTTAGCTGCAGCTAAATGGTGACCTTTGGGGAACTTTATCACTTTGCTGTATCACCGTGCTGAGATCTTTGAACTGTCTTAAACTCATAAACAGCTGTCTGAATTTTAAGAAGGGATATGCAGTAATGTGTGTCGATAACTAGGCCATGCCACAGAGGTTTATGAGGTCTGCTTGACTAAACTTTGTTCTTCCTTTAATTCTCTTTCCTGTACCATCCTCTCTCTTAGTGTTGAATGTAGTGTTGTGTTGAAGACTAGAAGCAGATCATAAAAGATGGCCAACTTCAAAGGACATGCACTGCCTGGCACTTTCTTCTTGCTGTTTGGTTTCTGGTGGTCTGTCAAATATCCGTGGCGACACAGCTGGAGGAAGAGACAACATGGCACAAGGCAAAGTCTGCCCCTGTTCTTTAACAATATAGACCTCATTGAGGGGAGCCTGAAGGTCTTTTTCGCTTTTGTTGGTGAGCAATGAACTCACACTCATGATCATTTTTGGGATTTGATGTGTATTTTGAAGACATTGGTTCATGTTTTGACATTTTCTTTTGTCCCAGGCATCATGGCAGAGCAGTTTGTACCTGACGGGCCTCATGCACACCTTTATAATGATGGCTGGGTGAAACTCATGAACTGGCAACACAGTACCATGTATCTCTTTTATGGTATCTCTGGCATTGCAGACATTCTCAGCACGTCGTCGCTTCCTGTCCCAGCTGGCTTAGATCGACTTGGCCTCTCAGTCGCTCTCTTTATAGAAGGTAATACCTTAC
>JAQMYF010000026.1:8640493-8654988 GCA_030014195.1 Neosilurus mollespiculum | reverse complement strand
GTTGTCTTTGACTAATATTTAAATTTGTTTGATGATCTGAAACATTTAAGTGTGACAAACATGCAAAAAAAAAAAAAGATATCAGGAAGGGGCGAACACTTTTTCACACCACTGTGTATATATATATATATTTGTGTATAAATATAATAATATTACCACAAAAAGCCCTAGTATTTTCATTTATTCATTCATTTTTTAAGCCACTTAATGATTCTGGGTGAAGGCGGGGTACACCCTGGACAGCTCGCCAGACCTTTGCAGGGCCAACACACACAACCATTCACACTCACACCTCGGGGTGATTTGGAAAAGCCAATTAGTTATCTCTGCATGTTTTTGGACTGTGGGAGGCAACTGGAGTACCCGGAGGAAACCCGGAACATGCAAACTTCACACCAAAACGCCCTGAGCCCGGGAATAGAACTTGGGACTTCTTGCTGTGAGGCGGACGTGCTAACCACTGCGTCACCGAGCTGCCCACCCTTTTATTTTATTAATACTTTTTAATATGATTTTATGTGAAATATTGATAAAAAAAAGTCTGACATTTTGAAAGTTCTTGGTTCACAGACCTGAGGCACTGGGGCCTTTCTGTGTGAAGTTTGCATGTTCTCCTACTGCCTGGCTGGGTTTTCTCTGGGGTATTCCAGTTTTCTCCCCTAGTCCAAATAAATGCAGATTAGGTTAAATGACAACTCTTAATTGCCCATAGATGTGAACGGTTGTTTGAGTCTGTATTAGTGATAGATTGGCGACCTGTTCATGGTGCAATATCAATATCAATGAACCCCCCCCCCCCCCCCTTTCCCCAGGTTTCCTTTTTTATTTTCATATAGACCACAGGCCTGCTCTGGACAAGCACATCCATGCACTGTTGCTAGTGGCTGTGTTTGGTGGGGCAGCCAGCACGATGCTTGAAGCGTTCCTGCAGGATAACGCTCTGCTTGAGTTATTTAGGTGCAGTGTGGCTATTCTGCAAGGCACCTGGTTCTATCAGGTATGCTTCATGTCAAAGCACAGTTAACTCACTTTCCACTGTACCTTGTGGTTCACTACTCTTGAAATATCTGAACTAACCGATATTTCCTACACCAGATTGGTTTTGTGTTGTATCCTCTAAATGGAGAAGAGTGGAACCTGGAAGACCATGGCAACATCATGTTTATTACTATGTGCTTCTGTTGGCATTACGCAGTAGCTTTGCTGATCGTGTGCCTGATTTACAGCACAGTGTGGTGGTGAGTAGAAATCATTGTCAAATCTGGCTCAAATCATGACATGAAGTAAATCAAGGACAGAACTAATAAGTTTGATTGGATATCAATGGTCCTGTGGGTTATACACCGACTTACACCTACACCTGTGCTAATACACCGACACCCACTCAGAATTGTCAGTTTATTTAGTTGATTGCTTAGCACAGGTGTGTTCGAGGCAGGACAGCACAGAATTTGAGGCAGAGAAGGTTGGGAATCACAGCTGTAAATCATGAACCTGTATAAATTAAAGCAATAAATACTTTCCCCCTCATCTTACAGGATTACAAACAGATTCGGAGGGAGACAGCGGACGGATTTAGAATTTGGCCTCAGGAAAACCAATCACTCGGACTCTGGTTCCCAGAAGGCTTTGCTGCAGGATTCAGATGAAGAATAGACTTCTGTTAACTAGCATGTGAACGTTTTAGCTAATATCAATGAGAACAGTAGAGATGTAAGAAACATTGTAATTCTTTTTTTTTTTTAGTTTGTACCAACCGGCGATGTGTTTTACCTAGTTGTGATACTCACCATGCTAAAGAAATAATTATGGATTATTGAATATGTGAACACCCTGCTGATTGCTATACGCTTCCATGTTAATCCTCATGGCCTGTCCTTATTGTACATTCTTCACGTTTCACAACCGGCTCCTGCCAGTGTGTGAGAAAATGCCATCATTGACTTTTTTGTTCAGTTCTATGGGGTCCCAGTCCCAATTCGCATCACTAAGCCAATCAGCACAAATGTTTATAAAAATAATCCAATTATTCAAATATAAGGATTATTATTGATATGAATCCTATAATATCGGTTTTATTGTTACAGCATCACAGAGCTTTTCATTCCTAAACCTTTCATCCAAACACATTACTGTAGGTGTATATTATTACTGGTAGATTCATTTAGTTCTTGAAGATTGCACCTATTTCCAAGGCACCAGCCAAATGAGCCAATTATAAAGTAATACTCCATCATAAATATAATTAATGTACAATACGTTTGATGGAAGGTTGTGTAAACCCTGTAACAGACATCAATGGGTGTCCCCGTCTCAAACGTTGAGAACTAGCACAAAATACACAAACAGTTCATAATCCATACCTAACACAAATAATTAAAAATAGATGTACTGTTTCCCCCAGTTTTGTGCAGATGGTATGTATATATGTTCATAATGAACAAATCAAACCTCAGAAAACTCAGAAATCTAAGTTAAAATTTCAATATTTTTTTCAAAAACCTTCGCCTCTAAACCGGGAAAACTCAGTAGTCAGTACCTAGAAAACATCATCTGTACATACAGTACTGCAAGAAAGCATTATTTTGCAGTTGTCAGTTTCACTGACCCAGTGAATAAAGCCCTTCTTTTCCTAAGTAGTGGTGAAGTCCTGTTTTTTTAATATTCAGTGACCTGGAATAACCCGAATTTCAAGTTAACACATTTAGCTTCAAACATAGATACAGCTTCTGCAGCAAACAAGACAGACCGGCTTCTCTCATGAGAATGTAACTGATGTGTAAGCACTCTGGTATACATGCACATCGGCATTCATGTATTTATAGTAGAACACTAATCTACAGTCTTAGACTAGGTGCCTCAAGCAGCTGAAACCTGTCTTACTTAAACGTGGTCTTTTCCTTTGCTATTGAAGTGTGTGTTGTCAGCATATCAAGATCTAAAGAGCTCTTTAAAGCTGTGGGGAAGAAAAGATTTGTGGATGCACGTGTCTGGCAAAGGATTTAAAAATAGAAATATTTAGACGCTGCCTAAAGGCGGCGCTCCATTAATGTTTGCATTTATTTTCAGTAAACAAACAACCATAATATAAATTGTCTTTTCAATGGTTTTCGAGAACTTATTTCTCTTCAAGAAGAAAAACCACTAACTGAACAAGAACATTTTCTGCAAAGTGCAAGTGCACTCAGTGCCGACAAAAGGTGGGGCACGCATGCAATATATTTTCCCCATTCACTTCATGTGTTGCCTGTGCGGGCACGTGAACAAGGACGTGACAGCAAAATTAATCTCATGGCTTTATGACATTTGCATAATGACGGACCTCCGCTATAAATGCAATAATTTGAAATCTATGGTAAGTCTCTACAAAACCCCAAAATTTCATCATAAGATCGGCACGTAATTCTTACAACTGTTGGTGTGATCGACCAGAATGAATTGGACAAATTTCCTAAAAGACTATTAGCGCAAGACTACAGTTTGCCAATGACCATACATGCAAAGACCAGGCCTTTGGAATAATGCGCTATGGACGACATAGGAATTAAAGATAGTTGTTGTTTGGCCATAGTCACAGTACACATGTAAGTAGGAGAAGAACCTCATACCAACTGTGAAGCATGCTGGTAGAAATGTTATGGTTTGAGGCTGCTTTACTGCCTCAAGAACTGGGCAGCTTGGAGTCTTTAATTAATCTATGAACTCTGCATCATGTCAGAGAGTGCTGTAGATAATGTGAAACTATCGTAGGTGTGCTTGCTCCATGGGATACTTATTTTTTCATGACCGTAGAGACCATGACCACAGAGATATGTTGAATATGTATGTACGAAGTTATTGCACATACACAAATGTTATTACCTTTCGCGTGAGCTATATATTGTTCAGGTTATTATTACTTGACATTTGAGTGCATAGACAGGAACTTTCCAATAGGTCTAACGCCGGAATCGAACTAGATAATTAGAAGTTCAACTCGGTCTTCAAGTTAAACAGAGCATGGGTGTGTCCGAAAACTCGGAGGAGGTAAGTTTTAAATTCAAATTTCTCCCCTAATGACATAGTAACTAATGTCATGACAGCAATAATGTTATTAGTAGTATTAGCGTAAACACATCACTCAGGTAATGTATCCTAACGTCAGGCCCTATTGTACAACAACAAGGATTTGACATTATATATTCCAGTTGGTGCCACACAAAAGGTCAGAATGCGTGTGTTTGCTCCACCAGTCATTTGTTTCACAATGGGAAATTTTTTGGCAGAGCTGAAGTTAATATAGAATTTGCTTATAATTTTAGTAGTAAATTGAATAAAATATTTTGTAATTTTAGCATTTTAAAAACAATGTAATTTATTTAAGGTGACATGGCAAAATCCAAATTTTGCAATGTAATTATTTTTTTAGTATGTGAGAACAGGAAACATAAAAACTGTAACACAATTTCCTCTGGGATAAATTAAGTACTCTGATAAATGTCTCTGTATACAAAACATACAATATAGTCACTTCACAAAACAGGATGTTTATTTAATAAGGAAAAAGTGAGGGTCATGGTATTTTTGGTGGTTTTCTGCCTTCCCACCTAACATGGGGCCCCAAAACATTATACTGAATAACAGCTCCAAATAGCAAATGGAAGCTGATATTACAGTCCTTCCCAGAGCTCTGGCAGACACTAGATTTCCACAGAATGGCATCTGATTTAAGATGTTGGTGGCATCACTGTGGTGGGTGCAGAGGGTCAGGGGTTGTTTTGGATGAGGGGGCAGTGGACACAATCATAGTGGACACTGTAGATTTAGGGGAGCTGGATGCTGAGTGCTGCTGCAGTTGCTGTGCTGGGACAGTTTGGATACGCACCTGTAAACAATAAAGTTGGTGGGTGGGGGTGAGATATCACTTAAACCTTTTAGGAAGGGTAATATATGAGCTGACAGGAGATGTGGGAACAGTGTGTGTTAACCACAGAAATACTGACCTGTGTAGCCTGGCCCTGTTGTTGCAGCTGTTGCAGCTGTTGAGCTGTAACGAAGCTGACAGGCTTATTCCCAGCAATGAGCTTGGTGCCTGCTGGCATGCTGGTCAGGATAATATTTCTGCCAAGATTACCAATACTGCATACAAACACACAGGGATGGTCACATCAGACAGCTAGGCAGTTATGGTTACATTAGTCTGCAATCCATCCAACCCCCCATAACCCCCCCAACCCCACCCCCACCCCCGTCCAGATTTGCTCTGGATTTTGCAAACCCAAACGTGGCATTGAAACCTGATTCAAGGTTGGATTACAAAGTACAAATCCAAAAAGGATCCGAAACGGTGAGACCTGGTTCCAAAAATGAGGTTTTCCAATTTGATCATGAATTACTTTGATCCTATTGGTTATTTGTAAAAACCCAGCCCCGTATAAGACTGTGTGTTGGAATGCTCCATTGATTGATTAATTTTCTGTAACTGCAGCTCTGGCAATAGTTTGCTATTAAGTCCTCAGAAAAAAAGACATTAAATGAATAACAATATAATCATTGATAACGGTGTGTGATACAAAAAGAATAAAATACTTATTGGAAAATAACTCCAGGGTGGTTACAGTAACTCGACATTACATAACCTTGTCACTGACTGTTATACACTATCAAGTTTTATATTTATTTCACACCAAGTGTAAATAGAATAGAAAGAAAATAAAATAAAAAAATCTTACTTGGTACTGATATTTCCTTTCAGTATTGGTGTGGTAACCACATTTTTACTCTTCAGAGGCTGACTAAGAACGGACAAAGGCACTGTAATCCTTGCAGGTAATTTCGCCTGAGGAGGGGAAAAAAAGGACTGTTTGAAACAAGGACTAAAGGAATGCTTAGAGCTTTGAGTTTAACAATGAGCAGCATGCAAGAGTAAATCATAACACACAACATAACTTCAAACAACTTCATATTTCACAATCTTAAAGCCACTTGCTGAAGTGATTTCTGGCGGGGAAAAAAAAAAACATAGGTCTTCGAGCACTTCTTCCTCAGAAAGCTTGGTGTCATTCAATGTGAGGCTCTGGTTGGAAATATAGTTAATTTAAACACATTTCCATATATATACACACACACACATACACATACACATACACACATACATACATACATACATACATATATACACACACACTTGGAAATGTGTTATAATGGAGATATTATATAATATATAGGTATTCCAATTTAATTTAATTTTTGAATTTTTTAAATTCTCAGCAAGTTGCCATTGTTGGGCCCTTGAGCCAAGTTCCTCCCCCTGCAATTGCTCAGTTGTTTCCTCTCGGCTGTAAGTCTCTCTGAAAGAATTAGAAAAATAATATACATGTGAATGTAACTGTAAATGCTTACTGGTTGTGTGGCCACCACTGTGGCAGTGACAGGCACTTGTCTCACTGTGGCTGCAGCAGTGCTCAGAGAGAGCGAAGAACCCACAGCAGGAGTGCCAAGCGTCACCCCTTTAGCTCCTGCCACTCCACTTGTTGCAATAGTAACAGTGGCTGCCCCTGAAGAAGCAGTGCCAGGCTTGGGGCTTGTCGTGGTGGTGACAGGAACTGTCTGACCCTGTTTCTGTGGCATCATGCCCAAGCTAGGCACAATACGAATAGTGGTCCCACCAGCTTTCGAGTCTGAGGAAGTAACGGAGGAGAAGCTGCGAGCTTTGGGGTCTGCCATGGTGACAGCCAGAGCGGGCATGAGGCGGATAGCAGTGTCACATGTGGCCTTCACCAGGGTGGCGGTGCCTGGTGCTGGCAGGGAAGAGGGTGGTTTAGCAGTCAGGGCTTCCGTGGTGGTTGTGGGGATGGGATTAGATGAAACAGTGGGAGGGGCTTGCTGCGGGGTCACATGAAGGGTGGCAGAAATGGCTTTAGCAGTGGTGCTGCTGGCGCTAGCCAGCATGTCAGGCGTGAGTTTGAGAGTAGCCATCATGTCTGGGGTGATGCGCAGTACCGTCTGTCCTTTAGCGTCTGTGGTAATTGAAGAAGGTGGCAGGCGCAGCACATCTTTACCTTGAATTCGGAGGTTTGTGGCAGTCAGTGGGATGCCTGCTGGATTCTGGGCTTTCACACCCAGTTGACCAGTGATTGCAACCTGGAGGTTTAGTGAAGGAAGAAAGAAGATTCCTGAGTTTATAAAAACAGACAATGACACTTATCTCTTATTGAAAACAATTAAAAATGTTTAATTCATTTTAAATTATTTAAAACATCAGTAGCTCACACTACTCTGAGTGCAAGTTCGCACCTGTTTGATGATGTTCTGGCTGGTGACCCCTTGCAGCACTGCAGGAGATGGGGTGTTGGGAGCAGGGCTTCCAGGTGAACTGCTCTGAGCTTTACTGACAGCAACAGCCGAAGACAGGCCTGGCACAGAGATGCCAGTTTGAGCTCTTGATGCCTGCACCTGGATAGGACTTCCTGTGGACTGGCTTCTCAAAGGCAGAGTCACCACAGACTACATGCATGGCAAAAGAACACATCATCATACAAGAGGAGTAAACCTACCATATAGGCCTTATCTGAGTTAGGCAAGTGTTAGCAACATAACAATGCCACATACTCAGAGTGGATTCGATTAAAATTTCGTCGTACACATACTGTATGGTGAAAACATCAGGCACATACAGAGAACTGCTACTGAGAAATGATGCCTTTAAAATGTAAATTAATGAAAATAATGTTTCAATATTTTAAAAAAGGCCACAGAGTCCAGATTTGACAAGTCCAATAAATAAAAACCTTGAAACAAAGTCATGGTAACTCATATACAATTCCACTCCATTTGCAACTGAGGGTGACCCATACACCAAACTAAGTTATCCTATTCATTTCCTTTCAAAGTTACTACAGTAACAAGTCATACAGACAGAACCCTCTTCTATAGCTCCCGCTCTGCTTAACTTCGGCAACGAAGGGAGTTTAATAATATTATAAGTAATAAACAGTAATAAAGGAGACAATCATTTTGGTGTGACAAACCATTACGTAAAAAAACAAACAAAAAACAACAACAAAAAAAAAAAATCCAACAGTAGTCTCATGTAAAATTTGTGCAGTTTTCTAAAGAAATGAGTTGCTGCGTTTTACTGAGCATCTTAGAGAATCCTACATTTATTTACTTTTGAGATATGGTGAACCTGATGTACATTTGGTTTACAGTATGAAACCTCTGTGTGTTTTAATATTTGATTTATTTATACATGCACATTTTTTGCATAGTTTATGACTTAGAAATAAATGTAAATAAAGTATATGTGAAATTAGAATAACGTTAGCATTTACAGTACTGCTTATATAGCAAAACCAAAGGTGACTTGAGCATAATTCTCACCTGGGCAATGCCCTTACTGTGGGCCACGCTCACAGGCAGTCTGATATGGTGGGGGTTCTGGTGGTGGATCAGTGTGGCTGCCTGACCTGCAGAAGCAGCAGGAAGGCCGGGCTGAGCAGTAACTACGCGCACCTGCGGCAGAGTCCCCGTCGACGCAGAGTGAGCTACGACTCGTGTTGCAGGCTGCACGGAGGCCTGCTGAGAGGCCTGTGGAGCAACCTGAGCAGCAGAGAGCAAAGTGCCCAGCTGAGGCATGGAGGGAGGGGACACCAGCAGAACGCTGCAGAAAGCATGCGCAAAGGATCAGTACACTTGTTAGCACTGCACAGTAGTGTAATTGTGGCTGATGGGGAAATGGCTTAAAGTGGAACTACACCGGAAGGGAATTGTGGTGGCACATGCTTAGCCTCCTGTTCAGTAGACATCATTATCACAGAAATATACATGGGACGACAAGATGCTATGTAGTCATTAAATCAAACATCTTCCTCCCAGTGCACTTCAGTGCCATAGCACAATTAAAAAAAAAAAGTTTTTTCTTTCAAGCTTCAACAACTGTCCTTTATGGCAACTATATATTATTTATATATACACACATTTTTTTTTTCTTAGTACAAGGAAACCTGTAAAGTCCAGACTGTTTTAACAGCCCATGCACAACAAATACAGCAGCTAGAAATTCAATTTAAAAGACAAGAAATAAAATGTTGGAGTTCCCTTTCAACCTAAATACATAAAGACAGTGAGATTTAGTAAGACATTTAAAAAGGATTAGCCACCCAGGACTGGTCTTGACTGGATCAGGCACGCCTGCTTTGGTTGGTGTAGATACAGTAGGTGGCAGTGGAGATTTTGGTGTGCCTGGAGTGCTCGGTGTGGGTGTGCTGGGGGGTTGAGGTAAGCTGACAGCAGGTATAGAAACTCCTTCAGGTGCTGAGCTCGGGCCTTCTGTAGCAATACTCTTCACAGCTGCTTCCTTGTTTCCAGACTTCTGTCACATACAAATACGACAATATGCAAATCTTCAGCCCACGTACAGTATGTTTACCATTTCAGAGATGTGCAAAGGAATGTTGACACTAGAAATATGATATGCCTAGGTCAGGAATAACAGATATAAAGGCAGGTTACAGTGAAAGTGTTTACTAATATAATACAGTACATGACTGTCCTAACAGCCATTTAAAAAAAAATAATAATAAATCAGGATGGCCATATATTATAAAGAGCTTTGGTATAAATCAACGTACCCAGTCATGCTGCCCATGATATAATTTACTATTTAACTGTACAATGTAAGTTTTTAGGTGTACGGATCTTTAATTACAGTTCACTATGCAGATCACTATTTAGTAATGAGATATTATGAGCAAACAAGGCTTAGCAATGCAAGGTTATCTTTTATTTGTTGGGAGCTATAAATCAAGACTGGGCATGGTGGCATAGTGGTTAACATTCTCGCCTCACAACGTTAAGGCTCTGGGTTCAAGCCCTTTGGCCGATGAGGACATTTCTGTGTGGAGTTTGCATGTTCTCTCTGTGCTTGTGTGGGCTTTCCAGATTACACAGACCAAAGACATACACATTAGTCTAACTGGCTATTCCAAATTGCTCTTGGGTGTGAACAGAGAACAGGTTCTGCAGGGGGACTGCATGTAAGGTTAAAACATACACTAAATTTGCTCAGTGCATCATGGGTGCATCCAGAGTGATTTATATGAATTGCTCTGTATAGGAACATCTGCTAAATACCACAAATGTAAATTGACACTTGACAGCAGAAATGTGACATGTCCAGGGTGAGTTTGTAGTATGAGCAGATTGAATAAGAGCCCAGCAGCATAATTACATGATTACAGCAGCAATTTCTTGGTAAAAATGTTTCATAACATGAAGTATAAACTGTTGTAAGTATCTGTCCTTCTGTTCCCAAAAAAAAAAAAAAAAAAAAAAACCAAAAAAACAAACAAACAAACAAAAAAAACCCATTGATTTTCTATCCCTCTGATGCATAAAGTACACAGAATATAAGCAATACAAATTGGGCAAAAGGATTCTTTTAACTGCACACAAGGATCAAACATGAACACAGACTTCCATAATACTACAGAAACTATAACATAGTTGGTATGTAGTAGGACTTACGGGCTTGGGGGTTGGTTTGGGTTTCTGTTGCAGAGCTTTGCGTGCCTTGGCCGCGGCTGCTTGAGCCTGGTGGATCCTCTCTGCACAGAAACAGCACCTCATCAGCAACAAGATAATGAACCATGACAGTCAGACTTACAGGAAAGAAAATAAATCAAAAACACTGCGAAAAAACAAAATGTTAATCGAAGGTTAAGGTACTGTCCCAGCTCACATGTACGCTTTACATTTTGATATGCCTAAAGTATCAAGTGAACACTTCCGAGACATTTACATTATACACAGTGTGGATAGAAATATGCAAGTTTATTATTATAGTACCAGTAATGCATTATAGACACATAGGCATGTAGTTGGTCATATTGAGCTTCACCCTTACCTGCTACATGCACAATTCAAAATATCAATGGCAAATCATTTAAAAGGAAATTAAACCCAAACTTAATAAAAGCTTGCATGCATAGTTTCCGTTTCTATTAAAATGCGCTGCTTCATGAAACTTTTTTGTGTAGAAAATATAATAACGACCAATAATGAAAAGTCACGTGATCATCTCTTGTCTCCATCAGCAAAACAGAAATAATGTGAATATGAATACATGGTGTGGTATTCTTCCTTTTATGTATGCTGTCACGCTTGTTTCAATGTATGTAAACGGAATCGCATATGAATAGTAGAAGTGCCTAGTTTTATTTTATTTAGAAGTTCACTAGTTTATATCCAATTTGTTAGACTAATATCTGTATACTGTTATTATTGCCATTAAGTTGTCTTATATGAACTGGGAGATTCACTTCATATTCTCGCGATGCCACAAGGATGAAACAGCAGCATTTTTAAACTGGCTAATGCAATCAACGGATTTTAGCAGTTTGCAACTTCAAAAATGTAAGTAAAAACCCCCTGATTATGAAAATATGCATATGTTTGTTTAACAGGAGAGCTTTCACTTTAAGGATACAAGAATCAAAGAAAGAACTACTATGGAGTTTTACATTTAATTAATAATTGTTTTGTTATTCTGCGTACCAATTGTCAAGGACATAAAGGTATTAACAATGAAGACAGCATAAACAACATAACATTATACAATCTAACCTCTATTACTGGTAATAACACTACACCACTATCATCATTTTATTCTGTTTCTTTGAAGCTACTTGCATTTTCATTTACTACTCATACAATGTTTGTATGTTCAGAATATCCTAATATCCCTCTGCAGGATGAACAAAGTACACTGTACTCTGCCTTTAACTTTCTTATCATTTTACATTTGTGGCTTGGAGGGACACGCTGTTGTCATATTTTATCTGCACTCTAACACTGTCTTGGTGCACAACAATCTTTTGCGAAAAGTTAGATTTGTATTATAGGGATTACCAAACTCCTCCTGACTGCGATCTCGGTGCAGGTAGATCCACAGCTTGCGGCCAATGTCATATTTCACACATGGGTCTTTCTCATAGTGGAGGCGATCAAGCGCACCACTAACAACTGTATTCACCTGTATGAAACATATAGTTGAATAACCTGAATCTAGAAACAAACCAGGAAAAGAGGTACAGGAGCAAGGGAGCAGTGTGGAGTGGGGTGAGGACCTGAGCACTGGTGACATCAGGAGCCAAGAACTGGGAGTCTTTAAGCAGCTCACAGATCTCTGCACGAGTACCTTCCCCATTGGGCAGTCTTGCAGCTGCATCACGCACTGAGAACACAAAAGAGGCAGGGTGAACATAAACTATAAACTAAAGGAAATTTCTAAAATATAGTTAACTGAACTTCCATGCAAACAAACAGTGAACTGAATCGTACACTGCAGCTCTTACTTTACTGGTGGGCTAGCTACTTAGTTATGAATACGCTTTTATTAACCATGCATATGTAGTTTCTACTTACTGAATTAGATTTAACAAATTATGCATAAGGATGTACATACCCCGATCAGCATAACAATAAAAACATTATGATCATTGGCAGGTAAAGTGAGTAAAGTTTATTAACTCATTACAATGGCACCTGCCAAGGAGTGGGATGTATTGAGCAGAAGGTGAACAGACAGGTCTTGAAGTTGTATTTGAAGCAGGAAAAATAAGCAAGCATAAAGGATCTGAGTGACTAAAAGAAGGGTCACATAGTGATGGCTTAAAAAGTACCAGTATTGGTCAACCATACAGCATAATTTGTGCCTATGCAAAATGTTTAAGCAATACAGATGCTTATCTTAACATAAATGACCATAAAAGGCACAAAACTGGTAATTTTATCCCGTGGATTACAAGAGGGGGCTGAACTGTGGGGGTTAGCGGTTGTTTTTTCCCCCCAGAAGTGACGTCAACATGTTGGGCGGGGTTTAGAAACAAAGTAAATGTTTTCTGCGATCTCTGCACTTGTTGTTTGTTCAGCTAAGCACTGGCCGATAATGTGTTACGCTACACGGGTCAGTAACGCAGCCCAGCCTATCCAACAAGTTCACGTCACTACCAGGCTGGAACAGCCAATCAGAAAAGCAACATGTCTCTGAGCATGCCTAGAGTCCTGGCACTCGCACACACGTTGAAAACGGGCATGGACCGAAGGTTGACGGAAGAACTGCTGATGTAATACATGATCGTTTTAAATAGCTAGTAATTAACCACATGGACCCTACAGGCAGGTCTTCTGGGGGTAGCCTTGTATGCAGTGATGAGCACCTAGCAAAGTGGTCTGGATAAAGACAACCAGTGTACTGGTGAGAATGTCATAGGTGTCTAAAGCTCACTGATGCAGGTGGGAAGTGAAGGCTAGTACATCTGTTCTGATCCCGCAGAAGACCTACTGTGGCACAAACTACTGGAACTGTTAATGCTGGCTATGACAGAAAGGAGTGAGAACATAATGCATTGCAGCTTACTGTGTATGGGGCTGCCTAGTGGACAAATAGATATGGAAGTTATGACAATACAGGAAGTTTCAATATAAAATGTATGGGACTGATGCATGACCATTATGTACAGATCAGGTATATGCTCACTACCACAAATGAGCCCAACACAGTGCCCAAATACCTACATACCCTCACATACACACAATTTTCTTCACTTCTAACTGAAGGGAGGAGATAAACTACATTCAGCAATTATGGTATGATGTTTAATTGTGTGCCTGAAATTTTAACCCTTGCAGTGTGTAGATGTTTTTAAGCCACATTACCCAGTGATAGGATGGTGACGTAAGCTGGACGGTCAGAGCGCAGCAGTGAGTGTTCACGGGCTTTATTCAGGGAAGTTTCCTTATCAAAAACCCCTTTGACCGGCCCCACCACAGACTCAAATCCATGCATGCGGAAGGTAAAGGCTTTGTGAGGTTGATCATAGCGTTGCTGCTCCTAAATCAGAGACATGAATCAAGTTACGAGATCACATTCCAAACACCTATTTTAGTTCTTGTGTTTTAATTGCATAATAATACACTTTGACTTTTTGCAGTACCGCACCTTGAATAAGAAAAGAATAAAACATTCTTTAGTACCTGCTCTTGAAAAACATGCCGCTCCTCCCCAGTGCTGGGCCTCACCACATAATCAGTCCATCTGGCATAAGATCAGAGTGGTCATTAAACAAGAACTGGGAGGGGGGACAAAAAGGTAATGAAAGGTATTCTGTTTCATCAAGATAACTCACACTCTAGGAGCTGGAGGAGTCAATTCTGCTGCTTCTTCCCCTTCTTGCTGTTAAAAATATAACCACACAGAGAATACCGTATATTGAAATTCCAGAGGCACATTGTATGATAGACAAAGCAGTAAAGAAAACAATGGAAAAAAACACATACAGTGTTAGAATGCCAAGAAGTTTCTGATAAACAAAAGATACCTTCACTACGACATGGTCCTTTGATTCCAGCCACAGCATGCAAAGTGCATTGAGATCCTTTTCACTGTCTTGAGTGGGTCCTGAAAAGATGAGCAGAAATTCCACCCAGTCAGTCTTTCAGTTGGTCTGATGCAA
>JAQMYF010000026.1:8612804-8639629 GCA_030014195.1 Neosilurus mollespiculum | reverse complement strand
TATATATATATAAAATTTGTAATCAGGTTATTAGCACAATAAATTCCAACCTATAGTTTCACTTATAATTTAAAATTTTAATCTATTTACTCTGTAAAGCTGCTTTTCAATAGTGTTAATTGTAAAATTATATATGTTTAATATAAGTATAAATTATTACATTTAATTTCATATATAAAATTATTTAATATGCAAATTGAATGTGTGGAATGAGTGGAGTGATGCCAGGGGAAGAAATACATTTTTTAAAGACAACTTTATTGTAGTGACAATCAGTATCTGTGCCCCATGGCAGGGTGCGTATTAAGTTTGCAATTATTAGTTTTGAGTTATTGGTGCCATTGTGTAGCTGATATCTTAAGCTTTAAAATGATACCAAATTTTCTAACATATGTCGCTAATTTTGGAGTAACTATCCAAAACCTGCCAGGAATTTTTAGCCTTTTAAGCATGCAACTTTGGAGAAAATCATTTAAAGAACATTTAAAGTTCAACAAAAGTGTTTAAACGTCATGTTTTTAATAATATCAGACTTAATACCAAGTTCGCTGTGATTGGTCATATTTGTGTTTACTGAACAACTGTTTTTTTTTTTTTTTAACGGTAAACCATAATAAAAACATTGTGATGCGTGAAATGTTTTGCTCCTGATACAACAATTTAGTGGTTATAATGAAAAACAAATCAGAGAAAATCATCTTACCAATCCATTTCCACTGCTGGGTGAGCTCTCTGAATTCTACATATGGTATGAAGCCACTAGGTAGCGCCATAGAGCCAGCTATGAAAGATCCCCAAAGATTAAACAAACAAAATAACACTCAATTACATGAATGGATACCAGGCACATGAAAACACACTTACTCTCCCCAGCTAAGAACTGTAGTGCAGGTACTGTTAACTCTGACCAACAGGTGGCCATGGAGAACCAGGGGTTGAGTGGACTAGCAGCTAAGGCTTGCCACTGCTGTACTTTCTCCTCAACCTGTGAGACAGGACATCAGATTGGTTTTTACCCAAGATATCTATTAGGCACACCCTGGGAATAAGGAATTATAACACGCCTCATGGGATAGATGGTACAATATTTCATCACTGTCACTTAAATACAGTAAAAAAAAAAAATAAAAAATAAAAAAAAAAAATTAGTACACATTACTGACAATTTCTGTTCAGAACTTGCAGACAATCTTGGTATTCAAGCAGTTGGGACTGTTAGACATGACATTTACGAATTAAGGAGTGATATCACAAAAACACCATATGACCCTCAGTAAAACTTTTGTTCATTCAATAGATTTTCTTGTTTCTGATTGGTGGAAAGCCATTGAATAATTCTTTGTATTACATAACTGCCATGGGATAACTGTTGCACTGTTGCCATCAGATAAGACGAATGATTATTGCACCACTGGTACACGCAACATAGTAACATGTCTACCTTGAAAACATTTTGAATAAATAAATTAATTCATCTTTTGTATTTTTGAGTCTCAACCAAACAATTCATTAAAATAAATAAAAAAAATAAAAAAATTCATACTTATCCTTTATATAAGTCTCTTATTATATAAAATATATCAGATCTAAATAAGAGATCAAGTTTACATTTATTTTCTTTATTTTATACAACACTAAAAAAATAAAATGTCTATAAATTTTATCAGTTTACACTTTAAAGATAACTGCTTAACTGTTTCTAATAAGGGTGGCATGGTGGCGTAGTGGTAAGCGCGTCTGCCTCGCAGCAAGAAGGTCCTGGGTTCAATTCCCAGGCTTGGGCGTTTCTGCGTGGAGTTTGCATGTTCGCTCCATGCTTGTGTGGGTTTCCTCTGGGTACTCCGGTTTCCTCCCCCGGTCCAGAAAACATGCATATTAGACTAATTTGCTCTTCGAAACTGTCCCGAGGTTTGGACGCGAGTATAAACGGTCATGCGTGTTGCCCTGCAATGGTCTGGCAAGCTGTTCGCCACGTGTCGGCTGAGATAGGCTCCAACGTTCCTGTGACCCTAGTAGTAGGATTAAGCGGTTCAACATATGAGTGAGTGTTTTTAATCAGTTTACCATAATATTGACATTAAAATGTTTCATCATCCAGCCTTATTAATAATTTCATACTAATCACACCACTTTGCCCTCTCTCTACAGAGTAGGTTTTATTTACATAAACAAGGGAATAAGTTTACAGCATTTGTGCTGGTATACCAGTGAAGAGGCTGCCAGATTCTCCTGCCTAAACATGTCCTCCAGGAGATGAAAGAAGCTAATGGCTATCTCCTTCACTGGCTCAGGGCTGTGCTGGGTCTCCTCCATAGCTCTGTAGGGAACAAAAAACACGTTAATCAGTCTGTAATCCCAGGCTGCAAATGCCGGTAACTGTGTGCGAGTGTGTTTTGGAGGACGTGCTCACTCTTCCTTAACACTCTGCAGGAGAGCAGGTGTGCTGTCGCTAATGGGGGCAGACAATGAGGTCGTCGGTGTCTGACCCTCACAGCCATCGTCTGATTCAGTTTTAATGGGTCGCATCTTCTTCTTCCTTTTCTCTTCCCTCATCTTCTTCTTAGACAAGGCCAAGTCAATTAAGGCTACGTGCAAGAGAAAACACAGTCCTGAAAATTAATAAATGGTCTCAATCCATGAGGTTCGGAGATTTTACAAATCGATTCCACTTATAAATCTCACCCATGTTGGATCCTTTCCTGCCTAGATTTACTCGTGACATGATGTCACCAAGGTGCAAGTCTGATGTCATCAAGTCAGGATGTTCCTAAATATTTGGAGTGGAGAAAATAGTTACTTTAATGGAAGATGCTCCAGAAATAAACCAGGTGCTGATACTGCATGAATGCTTCCTCGACCCCTAAACAATGCAGATTTTGACTCTGGTAGGTTTGCTCCAGAGTGGCCTTGTTAGGTTGGATTGCCCACTTCCTTTCCTCCATCTAACTAACCAAGCATTTCAGATTATGTGTTCCAGCCATGGTGTAAATGTAGTAATAAGTTTGAATAAACCTACTGGTTGTTGTTTCCTCCTCTCTTTGTGTCTTCTCAGCATGCTTCTTAACTCCTTGTCTCCTAGTTCCGGCTTATCTGCATCAAGCAAAATAAATAAATAAATCTGTCTGCCAGTATGAGGTCAAATGAGAAGGACGTGGATGCAGGAGATAACACTGACCTATAGTTTTCATGTCCTGGGTGGAGAGACTGGGCAGTACCCTGAGAGAGACTGTCTGTGTTGGAGAAGACGGGGACGGAGGCGTTGACAGCCAAGAAGCCGTGTCTAAAAGAACAACAAGCATATTTCTAGTGTTCTAATTTTACTAATAGGTTTTTCCAACACATCATAATTTCACTGTGTTCTGTTTCTTTTTCGAAGAAGTATGATTTGTTTAACGAGTTTTCCTAGCACCCTTGCGAGAGTGTTCCGCACCCCTAGGCCTAGCAAGAGTGTTCTGGTCCCTCTAGCGAGTGCTCCCATGGCACCAGCGATAGTGCGCCTGTGGCGCCAGCTAGAGTGCTCCCGTGTTCCCTAGCGACAGTACACTGTTCTGATTCGTCCAAGTGTTCTTTTAACTTGTTTTGCACCTTCTACTTTATTTTCACACTGAGTGTTCTGACACTTAACATTTCCTATGAGCACTGTTCTAATTCTTCTACTGTGCTCAGATTCTTTTACCAAGTGTTCTGATTCTTCTAAAGATTCTTCTAATGGATTCTAGTTCATACAACAGAGAGATGACCTTTCATCAAACTCACCATCTTCATTAGAGGACACATTGCTGTCCCCACACTCAGTCTTCACCTCCAGCAATATACGGCTCACTCTACGCCTCACACACTGCTCTCGCTCCTCTCTTTGGGAAGGAGGAGGGTATCGCCGTTTCACTGCCAGCTCAGGGCCACAGCGAACAGCCATATCCAACAATTCCTACCCAGAAATACAATGATGACATCACACAGTAGAAGAAATGCTATTCATTCTTAAAAGAATATCATTTAAATATCTTATTCTATAATCAGCTTGTTTACTATACCTTTCTGGAGATGAGGATTTGCTTGAGCAGTTTGTGGTAGTACTGCTGGAGAGAGTAGATTTGACGCTTTTTCTGGGACTTGGTGCAGAGCTGCCTGTACTTGACCACTTCGGGGTTAAAGTAGCCATCTAAAGAGCAGATTTTTAAGCAATGTAATAATTGATTTTAGTATATACTACACAGAAATGCCACAATCTTATTGGTTCTTTTAATTATTAAAAATTATGTGCTGAAGGTGAGGTGGATGTTGCAGAATAGACCCTGAGCAGAATTCAATTCAGCAACATCCACTGAGCCTGAGGAGCATAATTGTTTTAGTATATACACTACACAAGATCATCAACACAAAAAACATACTAAAATGAGATTTTTTTAATTTATTTTATTAAACACAACAAGATTTGGACTGTAAGTACTTGATGGTAGGAATGTATTTTTTGTGACTTTATCAGGAAGAAAGGAGGAACGGGCCTCGGCAAAAAAGCCATCATAAACAACGTTGCAGCTAGCAGGCGAGACACATTTCTAACATAAGTGGTTAAGGTTAAATACAACAACAAACTAAAACAAGATTTTATTGCTTATTTTTCCATTTCAAAGGTTGATCTGGTTAGCTGTCCGGGGTGTACTCCACCCTGGCCCAGAGTCGGCAAAGTTGAGTGCCGGCAACCCCAATTAGGATTAAGCGGTTCAGAAAATGAATGAATGAATGTATAGCAGTATCAACCAGTGGGATTGTGAAAGAGAAGTACCTCGAAATAACTTCTGAGCAAGGTGCAGAGGGTTTCCAAAGCAGAAATTCTGGCCATTAAAGAGATCACTAATGACCCTGTCTTGCTCCGAAATATTATGCTCTGGAAAGTGTGGAAGGAACTGACGGAGATGTTGTCTCTGGGCATCAGTCAGAACGTCAGACCAGGTACTTTCACTCATCACAGAGAAGAAAATCTCCGGCTGCTCAGATAAAAAAAAAAAAAAACAAAAACACACAAACACACATTAAACATTACAACATAGAAGAAGCAAATACAGTCTCAAAGTTCCAGAACTCAGTGCAGTTATACAAAACTGTTCTCGGATGTTTCTCAGCTTGGCACACTAGAGAATCATACAAGATAAGAAACTACATAAACGTGGGGCTGAGCAATATGATTTAAAGCTGATCCATTTGAGCAGAAGGTGCCAATGGGGATGTGTGAGAGAGATGTACATACGTAACACACACACACACTTCTGCATTAGTTTCTTCATGTAGAGAAGATGCAAAAACTGAAATGCTACTGGTAGTCAAAGGTCTTGTAAGTATTGTAGGAAACCATAAGTACAAAAAAAAAAATAATAATTTTAACAGCATTAAAAATCAAATATATTTTTAATTTCAGTAGATTTCCCCCCTTAATACCATTAACTTGTATTGTTGATGGTCAGGACACTGATCACACAAATGAATAAACGACTTAATTTTAATGAAACACACCAGTGTGGTGTCTCATACATCAGTGAATCCCAAGTTCAAGAATATGCTGGTACTCACATCTTCCAAAAAATCTTCTGGTATCCGAACTCTGCAGTTTCCCAGCATACACTCCTCCATCACACAGCCATTGTAGTTCATCCCTGAGTCTAGGGGGTCTGTTAGCATATGATCTAAAGAATCCATCTTTTAGAAACCTTAAAAGGGAAAACAGAGTGAGTTTGGGAAGGTAACTCAGAACAAGACGTGTGTGTCAATCTGTCTAACCATACACACACAGATCAGCCACATGTGTTGTATATATGCATCTGAATACCTCTGCCAGTCTACCTATCTGTCTGTCTCTCTGTCCATATACACACACCAATCAGCCACGTGTTGTTTGTATGTATGTATCTGCCAGCAATAATTTCATTACCAGTAATGATGGTCAATTATTATCTGAAACATGATGTGTGCATGTATTCAGAGAGAGAGAGAGAGAGAGAGAGAGAGAGAGAGAGAGGACGAGTTGCAAGCTGATTATATTCTAATGAATTAAGATTAATTAATGTCATGTAGCTTAGATTAAAGGACAAAAACAAACAAACAAAAAAAAAAACCTACTGGTTCTTGCTCTCAGGACAACAGTATGTACTATGTTAAACATTGAATCATTTTGTTTTCCAGTTAGCAAGCAAGAAGCTAGCAAACCACATCTACATCTACTCACATTTCCAGTAGCTAAAAGCTAAACTTAAAATATAAAATTAAACTCAACACATAAACAGCATGTGTTTCTGGTGTGTGAAACAAAAATATTCACAGAGGACACAGGAACGAGTTAGGTCATTTAACTAACATCTGGCTTCTTTAAGCTAGCTATTAAGCTAGCTATTAAGCTCCCACCCACCCCCCAAAAAAAAACCAAAATAAAGCAAAAAAAACCCATTTCATCAAATTTGCATACTTTATTTATGCTGTCCACTTTACATTCGATACTGACACTAAATTAAAACATTTAGATAAATACTTACCATAAGTAAGGAAAAGATGATGACAGCTAGCCAGTTTAGCTAGCTAAATCCAAAATTAGCATGATTTAAGACGGGTAGGAACAATAACACCGCTACACCATCCTGTGTTTCCGGTTCTTCTTTTAAATAGTTCCGACTGTGTTTTCATCCCCGTTCTTACTGGGCCCCCCAGTGACGTTGGTGAAACCTATTTTACGCGATCTAAAGGTGAAACGTAATATTATATTTCGTTGGCAGGCAGTAATATTATTCCCACCAATAATATTCTTCTCACCTTTTGCTAATTCAGAAAAATATCTAATGTAACACAACACACACGTCAGTAAAACAAGAACACATACAAAAAAGTAAAAATCTGTGAATACATTTATTCTGGTACCATAATAGAATAAGGCGCATTGTACAGAATCCAGAATAACAAGCCCTTCAAGTCTCTCACTTAATCATTTGCTGAATGAAGGGTTGTGGAGGCTGAAGCCTATCTCAGCCAAAACTGGGCGACACACAGAACAGCTCACCAGGCCATAACAGGACAACACACAACCGATCACACTCATATTCACACCTAGGGGCAATTTGAAAAGCCAATTATCCGTATGTGCATGTTTCTGGACTGTGGGAGAAAAATCTATTTTACTGTATGACTATATAATTGCTACATGTTTTAAATCATATGACAGTGATATGAACCAAGCTATTAATACAAGTTTTCTTCTATTTTGGGTGAGCATATGTATATATCAATGACTTGGTCCATTTGCCATTAGATACAATTATTTCAGCACTAAATGGATATTGAGATCACTATCAGATCACAAGATGACTAACCGAGGCCAACAGACTCTAACAAGACCTGTGGGTTTCGCAAATTTAAAACATTAAACATAGCAGAAGCAAATCACACTTAAAACACTTTATAAAAACGTATGGTTTCTTTGACATTTTTATTTAATTTTAATCAATAAACTAACATCAACTACAATTGAGACAGGGGCAACAAACCATTTTCATATGTACTACATAGGAAAAGAAGAAAAGCAAACTAAAGCAAGATTTTTCTCATTTATTTAAATTTTTCAAAAGCATGACAGTGGCAAATAAGTTCCACACACGTCATGTCGCGTGTGGTGTACACGTTTATTCAAAATGAGTTTTAATATATACTACATAGAAACATAAAAGAAGTGCATTCTGTAATGATGTCTTTTTAGACTCATGCCGTTTTAATACATACTATACTGGCATCTAAGTGCTCCGTAACAAAGTCTTTCTAAACTCATTTAGAGTTTTAGTGTGTACTGTGCGGAAACATATGTAAAGCAAACTAAAACAAGATTTTTGTGGATTATTTCTCCGTTTTTAAAGCGTGACATAGATTAAGTCACCTATTCCATCACAATGGCCATGCACGCTTTTGAAACTTATTCAAAGGTTGAATAAAGTGCTTTTGGAAAAAATCTTAAATAATCTGAGAGCCATACTGCGTAGCTTTCTTCATATTATTTAGGATGTGTTTTGTTAAATTTCTTGGATTTCATAGCAAATCATGAGTTTTTGACCATATCTTTAATTCAAGTGTTATTTACTTGGGATAATATCCAATACCCTGATCTAGAGAACCAATCAGATCACACCATTCCCATTAAGTATATGCTGTGAAAAACAAATTTTGGGATTGATGAAAAGGCTTGTTAATTTCTTTTCCATAGCTGTATACTAATACAGTTTAAGCACTCAGTCACTCATCTGCCAAACCAGTTAATCTACTCTGACTAGGGTCACGGGGAGGCTGGAGCCTGCCTCAGCCAACATTGGGCCAAGGCATGGTACACCCTGAGCTCATCAGTCCATCACAGGGTCAATACACACAACCACTCCCACTCACACTCACACCTAGGAGCAATTTGGAACAACCAATTAGACTAATGTGTATGTCTTTGTATTTTAGAAGGAAACCAGTGTACCCGGAGGAAACCCACGCACAGGGAGAACATGCAAGCTACACCCAGAAATACCCAAGCCCGGGACTTGAACCCAGGACGTTCTTGCTGTGAGGCAGACATGCTGTCCACTAGGGCACCATGCCACCCACAGCTTAAGCAACTAGATAAAAATATAATAATCCAGGAGCTGCCTTTTGAAAAATATATACACTATACAGCTATGTAAAATGAACAGGGCTTATCTAAATGTGTCCCATTACCATTCCAAAGGGGAATTTACCCATCTCCCCCCCAAAAAAATATTTTAATTATTAAAAATTTTTTTTGATTATAGTATAATTATGTAATATATATATATATATATATATATATAAAAATTTTAAGTTAAAAAAAGTGTCAGGAATAGAATCCTTTAGGACCCACTAAAACCCAGAGTTGTTGCATATAAATGCAAGGATGAGGTTTAAGTATGCATCAAAATATGTCTGTGTTCATTAACACAGGAAGGCATGTTCTGAGGAGCTGGAGGGATTGGTCTGAAGTGTTTGTGAATATAAGCAGAACTAATCAGAGTTCCTTTGGAGGTAGATGAGATTGGTCTGAAGTGACTGTGGAAGTGGGCAAGATCAGAATTCCTTCAGGAATGGGAAGAGTGGGATTAAAGATGATCTTGCACACACATTAATGCGCATTTTATACCCCAGTCGTCTCTCGGATCCAGCTGCGGTACTTGGAAACCCGTGTATAAACGCCAGGTTTATCCTTTCGGCCACAGCCAATCCCCCAGCTAACAACCCCGACTAGGAAAAAACGGTTGCTTGCTGGGTCTACAGATGACATGGGCCCACCTGAGTCACCCTAGGGTGAGAGAGAGAGAGAGATGCTTTAACAATAAGAGCATATCTTATGCACATTGAAAAACCAGTAAGAGATAAGGCTTGCTTTACTCTACCTGACAGGCATCTACTCCTCCACTCAGTATTCCTGCGCAGATCATTTCTGGTGTGATCTTACCTTCCATTAGCCGACTGCACACTGTTTGATTGATAATACGCACCTCTGCTTCTTGCAGCACGGAAGCTAATTCTGAGACAAGAAAAAACATAGAGAACAATGCTTTTGTAAATTAAGCTGAATGTAAAATTTTAAGTGACAAATACATTTAAATGATTAGATATTTTGTGTTTCATAGCGGCAGCATGGTGACACAGTGGTTATCATGTCTGCTTCACAGCTAGAAGGTCCCAGGTTCAATTTGTGGGCTCGGGTGTTTCTGTGTGGAGTTTGCATGTTCTCCTCGTGCTTGCGTGGGTTTTCTCTTATAGTACAAAAACATGCACAGTAGGCTGATTGCTGGTTCCAAATTGCCCCTAGGTGTGAGTGTAAATGTTTGTGTGTGTATTGGCCCTGCAATGGCCTTACAAGCTGTTCAGGGTGTACACTGCCATATCACCGAATTTACAGGTGATCCAGGGCCAAATAAACACTAAACATCAATTCTAAAAGGGCAACCATGAAATTTGCATGGCAAAGTGATTGGTTTAGGCATTTGTCCTCTTTTCCTTTATTCATTTGCATTATCTGACAACACTTAACAGTGACAAGCTAGCATGCAATCTATATACTTGAAATAGGCTGCCGCCTAGGATGATGAATTAGGTTTCATGGTAATGGTCGACGCAAAGAATGCTGTTGGAAGTTGGCGGGCCGAATTTAGCCCACGGGCCTTCAGTTTGACACCGGTGGCTTTGTTCTATTAGGTTGTGGAGAGGCTGGAAAGGCTGAAGAGGCCTGTCTCAGCCAACTCTGGGTGAAGGCAGGTACACTCTAAACAGCTTGCCAGTACATCGCAGGGCAGGGCCAACACACACACACACACACACACACACACACACACACACACACACACACACACACATTCAAACTCACACCTAGGGGCAATCTGGAACAGTCAATTAGCCTAATGTGCATGTCTTTGAACTATGGGAAGAAACTGGAGTACCCAGAGGAAAGCCATGCAAGCACGGGGTGAACATGCAAACTCCACAGAAACACCCTTGTCGAGTCTGGAACCCGAACCCAGGACTTCCTTTCTGTGAAGTGAACGTGCTAATGTGTCAAAATCCTAAGGTTATTGTATCATAGTAATGTGGCATCAAGTACTATCATAGAATAAGATAAATCTGACAAAAAGTTTGCATCTTCTTTTTAAATATGACAAGTTACATATATGCCCGTTTGTCTTTTATATAGGTTTTGTCACTACCTAACAACAGAGCTTCTCTAGTTGGCCGAACTCTGACAGGAGGGAGGGATGGCATACGCTCATCCAGAGCTTCTCACTATGGTACATTATGTATACACTATAGTTATGAAATAAAACAGAGTTGGAGTAGTTTACAACTTTTAAAGAGCATTTTTGGGTGCCCAAAACTGACACACAGACTGACAGCATGACAGACTTTGGTGGTATAAACACAGATGGATGGTTGTACAAGCCATGATAAATCAGGTTGATACACTAGCAACTTTACTGCATGGAGCTTTGCTCTGCAGGCTTTGTGCACAGGGAGCTCTGCTGTAACTGCCTCTAACTTCATCAGTAAGCTCCAGTTACTAATCTCTTCTCTTCCACGACTTGGAACATTTTTCTTGACAAACCTGTTTTACACTCCCTTTTCAAATAAGCTTTGAAGAGAGAGACTCAGACATTTTTTTCCAAAATATTTTGGGGTTTAATATTCCTTATGTACTGGACATTTTTTCTCGTCGCAGAAATACATGAAACTGGATTATCAGGACTATCTTGTTGCAGGACAGCTAGTTTATCTTGATCAGCATCGGGGTAGCCTTCAGAGATTAGCATGAGTTTCACACAGTTTATTGGTTACTGTCAGTATTAAAGGTTTTTCCAAAGTAAGCTTCATAACCTTTGTTCCCTCCATTCCTGTGTGGGTTTCCTCAGGGTGCTGCGGGTACTAACACGATCCATTTATTTTCCAGAGTGGCTTAGTGGTAAGCATGTCTGCCTTACATTAATAAGGTCATGTGTTCAAGTCTTGGGGTCGGTGAGGGCATTTCTTTCTGGAGGTCCCATGTTTTCCCTGTGCTTGTGTGGGTTTCCTCAGGGCACTCTGGTTTCTTCCCACAGTTCAAAGACATGCATATTATGCTGATTAGCTGCAGTGAACTGCCTCTAGGTGTGACTGTAAGTTTGAATAACTGTGTGTGTTGGCCCTGCAATGGGCTGGGGAGCTGTTCTGGGTGTACCCTGCCTTCGTCCAGAGTCGGCTGAGATAGGCTCCAGCCTCTCTGGCACCATTGTAGAGTTAAACGGTTTGGTAAATGAATGAATGAATTATTTTCAAAGTAATTATTAGAAATATCATTCTACCTACAAAGAACGTTTGTCTGTATTTCCTATT
The DNA here is from genome assembly GCA_030014195.1 of Neosilurus mollespiculum. Lineage (NCBI taxonomy): Eukaryota > Metazoa > Chordata > Actinopteri > Siluriformes > Plotosidae > Neosilurus > Neosilurus mollespiculum. The sequence continues at coordinate 8,627,737 of JAQMYF010000026.1, read as the reverse complement.
ACAGGGCTTTATCAAAACTACCAAAGGATATGTTTTGTATACCATTTGTATTTTATATATTAGTAAAATACTTTAAAATGTAAGACCAGAGCTTTCAATATGAGACAGTTCATGGCAACAATTATGATGATGTCAGAAAGTTTTAAATGAGAAAAAGCAGGATGGTTAACAACACTGTATATGGAATTGAAATATTTTAGAGTTTAGAGCTTGCATGGGTTACCTCCGGGTACTCTGGTTTCCTCCCATTGTCTAAAAACACACACAGTAGGCTATTGGCTGTTCCAAACTGACCCTATTTGTCAGGCTAAGTGTAAATGGTTGCATGTGTTTTGACTCTGCAATGGCCTGGCAAGCTGTTCAGGGTCCATGCTCCTTCACCCAGAGTCGGCTGAGATGGGCGTCAGCCTCCCTGTGACCCTAATTAGGATTAAGTGGCTTAGAAAATGAATGCATGAATGAATGAATGATTGACAGCACATTTCAGCTATGATGTGCCATCTAATGTTTGCCATATTTAATCCTTCATATGTAGGTGAATTTGTGCATAACAACAGTCTATGATTTTACACAGTCTTGGCTTTTGCACACAAAGTCAGACATTACGTAAAAATGACGCTCCTTTATTTCATGACAGGCCATATATCAACACCCTGGCCTGGGTTTTTTCCTGTCACAACATGCCCCTGTCATGTTTTATTTCCACTGCATCATTTAAAGCTAGATATGACATCAGAATGTGCTGCACCTTTTTAAACACACCTTCAGACTCAGAAGCTGTTAGAAATTCAGTCTTCTTACTTGACTGGCTGGACAGTGAGTGAAATATTCCTTTGACTGTTTCAGCAGCTTATGTCGCACATATTTCACAGCCACAGTAAAATGTTCAAATCTTACAGCAGTTCTGAATTATAAATCTGGAATTAAATGTAGTGTAGTCAAGGCTTGGGGTCGCAGCAAATACATAATACTCATTTCATTATCATTTGAGATCATGTTCCCTGGTTTAATAAGAACTAAGATTCTCAGGGCAAGAAGGTCCTGTGTTCGACCCCTGTGCTTGACAAGGGCATTTCTGTGTGGAGTCTGCATGTTCTCTAAGAGGTTATATTGGTTTCCTCAGGGAACGCTGGTTTCCTCCCACAATCGAAAAAACATGCAGATTAGCTAATTAGGCTAGTTGGCTGTTCCAAATTGCCCCTAGGTGTGAATGTGAGTGTGAATGATTGTGTGTGTTACATACAATGGTCTGGTGAGCTTTTCAAGGTGAACACTGCCTTCGCCCTGCGTGGGCTGAGATAGGCACCAGTCTCCCTGCGACCCTTGTAGGATTAAGTGGTATGGCAAATGATTGAATGATGAATACTTGGTGGTCCCATAGAGGTGGGAATGTATGTTTGTCCTTTAGAACAGACCCTTCATGGGACTTGCAACCCTCTCAGGTAAAAACATACAGTGCAACAGAAACCACTTCATGTGGCCCAATGCATCATGGGTGTGGAATGGTATGATAATAATAAGATTCAAATAAACTGTTCAATCCAATGCACACACATTCCTTCACATTATTATTTAAAGACAATAAAAAATTTTCCTCTTGAAATATTCATACTTACTTCCCCCTTCTCTGGTTCTGCCCCAGCCAGTGACCCACACAGATTTGCCTGCAGGTATCACATACGTGGCTGCAGGTAGACAGATCGGCCAAATACTTTGAGTGAGGTTCACAGGGCTGTCCAACTTCATCAGAGCAATGTCATTATTCTTGCTTTTGAAATCATACTCAGGATGATGGATGATATGCTGCACGCGTTTTTTCACTGTGTTGGGCGAGTTGGCCTGATTCTGAATGTGCAGCCCCAGGTAGACATCCCACTCCTCTGGCCCAGAATATCTACACAGATATACAGATACACGCTTATGTTTGTCATTTTAACATTTCTGTAGTAATAACAATAATATACAGTGAGTTCTGTGGTTCATAAATATGTTCAAGTTTTAATGTTGTTAAAAATTTTTATATCAATAGCAGTTAGTCAGAAGTAAAGCTGTAACCGTTTCCCTACATGAAAACATCCCCAGGAGAGAGGAATATCAAGCTTATTTTATCTTATTAACTTTAAGAGCAGGCGGCATGGTAGTAAAGTGGTTATCAATTCTGCCTCACATTAATAGGTCCTGGGTTCGGGTCCCAGGCTCAGGCGTTTCATCATGGGGTTTACATCATAAAATCATAAAATTCTATTCAGTAGTTTTCTTGGAATAGCTTCCACAAAAAAAATCAACATGGCCGATGTGCGGCCATATTTATTATGCAAATGAAATAAAAATACCAAGGTGCCCAACTAGACTGGGGTGTCATCAGTTTAGCTGTTTTCTGGGAATAAAATTTAATATGGTGGTCTGACGGCCATAGGGTATATGCATATAAGATAAAAATAAATAAATAAATACTTAGGTGCACAACTAGACCACCGGAGGACCCTTTATGCAAAATATTGCATAAGCTTTTGGACTGATAATGGAAGATCAAACACACAGGCTATTCACCAGTAACTGGGCATCTTATAAAAAAAAAAAAAAAAAAAAAAAGAAAATCAAAGAGAGAAAAAACACATATAAAATTTAATTAGTACTTGAAGCAAGGTGAAGTATACAAACCTGTTGACTTCATATATGCAGTGTGCAGCAGTGACTAGCCAGAGGTTGTTGATTAGTGAGGCTCCACATGCATGACCTCTGTCCTTCAGGTGTAGGCTAACCTGCCATGGCCAATAGCCTTCAGTGGCTGCCTCACCTCCAACAATCATAGATGACTGGAATGGCCTAATTCCACATTCTACAGAGAAATTGGCACTATTATAATTTGTGCACATGGTAAAATAGTATTTGACATGAATACAGCAGTGTCAATAGTTGGGCATTATCTGTGATTCAGTAGTTTTAGTGCCTTAATCATGGTTTTATGTCTTGTGGAATTCTAGATTCTGATGGTGTAATTTTCTGATTTATTTTCTGTTACAGCAGCTCTGACAGTAATATTCATTTAAGATTTATAGAAAGCGTTTTCAGCAGCAGGTGCTTTGCAACAGTTATAAGCACTGTATATATTAACAGCAATGTGATGGACAGATGGCAGTGTGCTTTCCAGTTCCACTGTAACATGATTTTTTAAAATTGTTTTTGCTCTGTTCTTGCCTTAGTATCTTTAATAGCAACACAAAGAAATACTTTTTTCTATAATATAATTTATAACAGGGAGGGATAGTGGCATAGTGGTTAGCAAATCTGTCTCAAAGAAAGAAGGTCCTGGGTTCCAGTCCCGGTCTCAGCAAGAGTGTTTCTGTGTGGAGCATGTTCTCCTTGTGCTTGCGTGGATTTCCTCTGGGTACTCCGGTTTCCTCCCACAATCCAAAGACATGCTAAAGCTAATCAGATGTTCTGAATTGCCTCTAGGTTTGAATGTGTGTGTTAATGGTTGTGTGTGTGTTGGTCCTGTGATGCTCTGGCGAGCTGTTCACGATGCACCCCACCTTCGCTCAGAGATGGCTGAGATTAGGCTTTCTACAACCATAATATGATTTAACAGTTCGGCAAATTAATGAGTGACTGAATAATTTGTAACAGAAGCCAACTAATTACTATGAACTAATTACATAACTATAAATAGGTAAAAATTATGACATGTTGTTTTCTCTACATGTATGTAGTACCAGTTGCATACCATAGGAAGGGAATGGAGAGGTGACTTTTTTCAATCCAGCATGTTTTTAAAACCAGATAAATTATCAGTAATGCCATTTGTTATTCATTTTACATTTAACTAGTGACCAGGCTGTATGCTATCTAGCTGGCACAGTTGCTCTGATGAAGCTAGAATGGAAGGGTCTTGGAAATTGGAACCGGTGGTATAGTGGTTAAAGTTCTGGGCTCATGAACAAGAAGTCATGGGTTCAAAAACCTGTTAGACCCCCACCGTGCTAAGATCCCTATGGCAAGTGTGCCTCTGTTCACCCAGCAGTATAAATGGGTACCAGTAAAAAACACTGGAAAAGTAACCTGCGATGGCTATAAAACAATATAGGAGGAATTGAACTCCCAGTTGCTTCATGCTACAGAATCCAGAATAAGCTCTGCCTGTGATCAGCCAATAGGCTTGGATGTAAAAAGCCCAAGAGACTACTAAGGCTCTTGGTAACACAGGAGAAATGTATAACATCTGAATAGCATTCGCTGTACAGAAGCACTTTATATATTAATAGATATTATGATTGATTGTAGCTATAAAAGCCCCAGGGGATGTTTGCTAAAGAATAACTAGTTTTAGCATCAGTGTTAGCATAGTCACTCCATCTACTGGCATGATTTTTGTAGTGGGAAGACACCAGAGAATAATCAAAATAAAATCAGAGACCCTGGAGCTGTTTAATAAAGTAGTATGTAGTATTTTAAAGCTGCTTAGTGCAAGTGAATATAAATTTAGTTACATTTAATACATAATATATGTATAACAAACATTTTACCCAATGTTGGCCACGAATATAGGCGGCAGTGGAATACTTGTGAATTAATTAAATGGCTTAATAAAGTGATTAAAGTAAGCTTACCACAGCCTTCTTCATCTGAACCATCCTCACAATCATTCTTCCCATCGCATTGTGGGTTCTGCTTGCTGATGCACGTGTCGTTCTTACACTTGTAGGTAAACTCGGAGCAGGTGACGACAATAGCTAAACAGACAAGAGAACAACTAAATCCAGTTACTTATTATGGACTTGTAGACAATAAATCCCAGAGACATGTAAGCTGACATTATATATTATCACATACTCAGAAAGTGTGGATTTGAACCCAATGGAAATGTCGTGGGTGAATTTAAAATAGATGGTACATTGAATAAAACGCTCAAACATCTTGCAACTAAAGGAAGAGTGGTACAAATATCAGCAATTCGATACAAGGGACTGGTGGACAAGTTTGCAAAATGTCTACAAAAAGATATTTCTATTTAACGGGGATATACAAATTTTTGAGACCAAGGGTATACTTGCTTTTTTCACAAAAACTTTGTGAAAAATGACATAATGACAATAATTACATATATCTCTTATTATCTTATTATTTATTAATATTTCCATTAAGTAAATTAATGGGTTTGTTCAAATTTATCAGATTTATCTATAAGCACTATAATAAAGAGGGTGAAATGTTTTCTTGTCCATAAATACTGAAAAAAAATCAACAGTTCCCATGAGATGCATTTTACCTATTTTGTTAAGAATGAAAAAATGAAATGTATAACTATGTCAGTATTTTCCACAAATGTTCTATAGCATTGCACACTGTTAAGAAAACAATACAAATAAATTTACATTTGGAAAAAATAAAATTATATTGTCTGAAACACCTCATTTAGATCCTCTAAATTAAAAGGAGGTACAGCTCTACTCCTAATTTCTCCCTGAGCTCCTTACCCTGTCATGGATGGGGCCAAAACAACATAATTTAGTCTCCCATACAGACAGCTCTCTGAATGCTTTCACGGATTCTGCTGTCAAATAACAACAAATACTGCTTAGGATCGCATTCACTGAGCTTACATTCAGAGCACTTGGATTCGTCTGTACCATCCTCACAGTCGTTATGGCCATCACACTTCTTCTGTTCAGAGACACAGCGGCCATTCTGACAGGTTAGTTCCCCAGCTTTACAGTATCCTGCAGATAGAGGAGATATTTACTATTAATTCTTCACAAACTGTATGGCTTTTTGTATAATTAATGTTTTAGCTCCATTCGTACCACAGTTCTCCTCATCTGTATTGTCACCGCAGTCATTCACTTTGTCACAGTGCAAGTATTTGGGTTTGCAGAAACCGTTCCTACAGCTGATGTGAGACTCTTTACAGACTGTACAGATAAACGGAGACATTAGGTGAGAAACATCTTTAACACAACTCTTTCCTACCATATAGTGGCAATCCTGTACATACATTTTTTTTACAGCATTAAGTATAAATACAAACCATGACTTCCAGCATCAACATTGTTTGACACTTCCCCAGGTATAGCTCATAATTCTGTCAAAAATTACATTTATGAAGTGGTTTAAATTCTAATATAGTTGGTTCCACTTGTTATTACAGATGGATATTACCCACGATCCATATAATATCTTTTACTGCAAGTGTTTTATTCAAGCAGTGTTAAACTGGTAGTTATTAATACTGTTTAAAAATCAGCCTCAAAGCTCCTGTGCTAAACTAAAATAGCAAATTTCAGAGACTGTAGCTGATCATGAAAATTTCAATTTGTTTTGGATCAAGTGTTTGTTTAAATATAAAAATGCTGGATCTGAACAGACCGCAGTTCTTCTCATCACTCATATCTCCACAGTCATCATAGCCATCACATTTCTGCTTCAAAGGAACGCAGGCGTCATTTTCACAGTGGAATTCTTTACAGCCTGCACATTAAAATACAAGCATATTTATATAATTAGGACAATTACATTAGCATGGCCTTTTGGTAATTTAAAGGTATATTATTGATAGTCATTAAAGTCAAAAATACACATTTAGAATAAGCATTGTACATACGATCAAAAGTTTCAAAGGCTTCAAACTTGGCAGAGAATCCTCTGCTCACGTAGGACATGCCAGAGAAGAATTTTATCTCTGTTTCATCAGTCTTGATGACACGGCGCATAATATTATTTGCTTCTCCACACATTCTTAAATGTAAGAAAGTAAAAAATAAATAAATAAATAAAAAACAAACACTCAGAAATATGTGGAAAAGTTTATTCCAGTATGTTTATAAAGGAGAATTCAACCCAAACTTAATAAAAGCTAGCATGCATTGCCATACATCAAAATGCACTATTTTTATTACTATCTTCCTTCGGGTGAAAAAAGTAACAAATCCTCACACAGAGGGCGTCATTTTACTGGGAATTGTGGGGCGGGAGTGACTTTAAAGAAACAGTTCTGCAGACACATTGTATATTATATGTATATCATTACCATGTGTTTATAGAAACGAACAAATGCCTGTCTGAAGTATGTAAGTGTAATGTAGTATTATGTGCAGATGTGTAGCTCTATTTTATTTTAGAAATTCACTAGATTGATAGAAATTTCATACACTGTAATTTATTTTACTGTCTTGTGTCATTTTATTCTGGTCTCTTTGTCTGCCATGTGTCCTGTGACATAGTCATGTCAACTGGCATGCTACTATCCACTGTCAGTTGACGGCAATGCTGCAGAATCTCCTAGCAGGACCACACCAGATTAAGCAACAAGGCTACTTTCACCCCTTATACAGACACCCAGTCCCATTCACTCTTCTTCCTGTCTTTTGACTTTCTATTTTGCCATGAAAACACACGATAAAAGGTGTCACTATGCTGACTGGTATTTAAACTTGAAACGATATAACAAACTAAGCCAATTCTTGCTTCCATGCTGGACTGCCTCCCTGCAGAACATACGTCGAAATAAATCTCCAAGAAGTCTTTAATTCGCCTCTATGGTCTTAAAGTTGCTCTGGTGCAGATTCCATCATGAAGTTTGTATCTGATTTCTTGGTTTAATATCTGTATACTGTTATTTTTGCTGCCATTTTGCCTTTTTGGAACTTGTCTACATCCTATTCTCATGGTTTTGTTCTCTGTTGAAAGTGATAGAAACTACAAATGGCCTTTCAAGACAGACTTGTACAAATAATCGAGTGCATTTTAGCAGTTGGCAACTTTGTAGATGTAAGTAAAAACCACCTGATGATGAAAAGATATATTTTTTCAGTGTAACAGCAGAGTATGGAAATGATCCTTTCATTTCACTTTAAAAAACAATGAAGACATCAGTTGGGACCATTTTGAAAAACTTCACATTTAAAGGCTATAGGAAAAAAGAACAGATAGAAGGATAAAAAAGAGGAATGCAGGGGGAATATTAAAAGCAAACAAACAAAAAAAAAAAACCCTCACACTGCTCACGTGTCATGACATTTTTTAAAAAGTTTGACAGACTTTCTATATTAAACAGTTTAAGCTGAACTACATGGAAATAGTGTGATCTGATTGGTCCACTATCAGGGATTTAAAAAAATCACTTGAAGCAGGTGGCATCATTATCACATTTGAAAATGGAAAAATAAATCATAAAAATCTAATTTACTATGTGTTTCCAAATATATTGTTTAGTACATAGTGAATACTAAATTTTGAATGAGTGTATTAAAAAAAAATCTTTAAGGAGTGTGGTCTACTAACATTTCTGACTGAACGACTAAGCTATAAACAGATGTTGGCTACACAGCACTAGCTCAGCTCGGAGTGTTCAGAACTCGTCTGACCAGCTTCTGTCATGGTTAAAATAAGTACAAATGGTTTCACCTCACCTTTATTGTTAATTTTTATTAATAATTGGTAATTATTATGATAAAGCCTGGGGATAATATAAATAAACATGCATTGCATGCAAGGTAAGTTTTATATTATATATTAATTAATATTGTTAGCAATGGCAATCTGCTGTTTAATAAGAACAGATCATTGAAAACTTCACATCACACAAACTCATCACCTACCTTTTTTCTACTTTTTTTTTAACTGTTTACATTTTTTAGGTTTATTAATGCTAAATTTTATGTAAATGAATGCAGTTAATAATACTCACTCACTCACTCACTCACTCACACTTTGAATCATTTAATTAACCTGTATGAAAATAACTAACCTGCTTCCATTTATTTCCAGGTAATCTTTAGTACAGTTGCCCGGGATTTGTCTTGGATCCATCAGTGAAAACGTACTGAAATTTATTAAGATGAACTTTCCCTTTGGAGCCTGAGAGAGTACATAAAGAAAAAAACAACAAGTATATCCCATGGAAATAGGGTAAATCCGACCTTATCAGACCACATGACCTCACAACATTGTTCTAGAGTTCTGTATGCTTCCTAGAAAATGAAAGCCTTTTATTCCATTTAGCCTTAAGTGGCCACACTGCTGTTTAGTCTAAATCCTATGAGTTATTTTTGCATTATGCCTACGCATTTATGGGGAATGTTCGTGCTTTCACTAGTAAACAAAGCCATGAGTTTTACTGTTCATTATTATTATTATATTTTTTTTTGATGATTCGTCTTCCCAAAGCATTTAAGTCCTACTAGCTTCTATAACCGAGGGTGTACTTACTTTCTTCACAGAAGAGTATTAGATTTATTAATATTTAAAAAAAATAAATTAATGAAAAAGCTAATTTTCCTAATGCTTTTGTTCAAGTTGTCTACCTTTGTAGACAAGAGGGTGACATTTTTGCTTGTTCAAATATGTTGGGGAAGAAAAATAAATAATTTCTGTGGGATGTGCTTATTTTTTCACAGTGTGCATAAAAAAAAAAAGAAAAGTTACTTTAATGTTCCAAACACACTGAATTTGGGGAGGGTAACTGGAGGGAAAGCCTGGAGATGTAAAGGTGCCTTCGCTCCCTGTGAGTTTCCCATCACACCCTGAAAGGTGAGACAAATGAGTTTCATCATTGTTATGATATTGCAATATAATCTTTTAAAAAAAAAAAGGCTCTACAGAGTTCCTCCTCTAACATCACCTGGTGACTGTACCTTGGATTTCTGTAGGTACCTGAGAGTATTTAGCACTGAAGCCTGAAGTACTCCTCTGTCCATCTGTGACCAGTGTAACTAACATGACATTTCCAGAGGACAGGAAAACCAGTTGGTCACTTTGGGTATAATATCCACATTTCCTGCGTGTATATGTAAGGAAATGTTGGTAGTGATGTTTCGCAGAATTGTAACAACTTACAATTGCAAAAGTACACACAGAGCAGTCAAACATTTCAAAAGCCATATTTAAATTACATTTAATTGATTTTTCAATTAACATAAAGTTTTATGCTTAGGAACATAAAAATGATGTTGCTCATTCATTCATTCATTCATTCATTCATTCATTTACAGAACTGCTTTTTCCTACCAGGGTTGCTGGGAAGCTGGAGCCCATCCCAGCCGACTCCAGGCAAAAGCGTAGTACATCTTAAACAGCTTGCCAGTTCATTGCAGGGCCAAAAAACACAACCATTCACACTCAAGAATAGAGGCAATTCTAACAGCCAAATTGTTGTACCCAGAGGAAAACCATGCAAGCATGGGATGAATATGCAAACTCCCTTAGCAGGCAGCAAAAGGATTTAATAATTACAATCTGCACAAATAACTGAATGGGAAATGAAGTATTTGGTCCTGACTTTTGCTTTTTTTTTTCTACTATTCCACTGAACAATGTAAGAAGCACTTACTCTGCCATAACCTGATTCTCACAGGGGACAAGAGAATCATACAATCTAATGAAGTTGTTGCTGCAGGCATGTTTCATGTCTATTTTTGAAAACTCCAACTGAATTCTATGTTTGGGGTCAGCACGTAGCTGCCACTCCATGTAGGGTTTGTCAGCATAGAAAGAATCAGGAAATCCAGGAGTCTGAATGATGCCGGTCTTACCCGGTTGAGAGTGATGGAATTCCTTAAAGTGACCTGATATTAGTGACAAGATTAGTAATAAATACCTGAAATTGTAAAAAAGTGTAATATACAGTAAAGGAGAGGTACAGTATATTACCTTTCAGAGCTGAAGTAACCAAGCGAGGATCTACAACTGTGACAATGGATTTAAGCCATTAATAAAAAACAGCTCAGGTTTCAATGGTCAATGGATTATTATACAAATTAACCAACCACTAATTCAGTAATTTTAAAGAAGGAACTGTAGGTGCGGTGGACTGGAAAAACCCACTGTATTTGGCTGAATTCAGGAAAATAGAGAAAAAATATAAAGGAGCAATGACTTGTTTCTAAGTTTAAACTTATATCATTCATTCATTCATTTTCTGAACCTCTTATTCCTTATTAGGGTCGCTGGGGAGGCTGGTGCCCATCTCTGCCGACTCTGGGAGAGGGCAGAGCACACCCTGGACAGCTTGCCAGGCCATCGCAGGGCAATAAACTTTTCATTTGTTAAAATTTGGAAATAATGTTTTAGTATGCATAAGGATGAAGACGTAGGTGGAGTATCTTTCATTAAAATAGAAAGGAAAATTTTAAGTGTATTCCTCACTTTTCATTTTGTTAACCAGAATTGTGAAAGAAATTCCATAATCACTGGTTAAAACACAGTCCCCTCTGAAATTACTGGAATTATTTTCTTTTTGCTAGACACTGAAAAAAACTTAATATATAGAATTTTATCTTTTATTTTTAAGCTGTTGTTTCATTACCTCCTCCAAGGAGTTTGTGTTTGTATCATTATGGGTTAACCTGTTTGTTTGTCTGCCTGTCTGTTAGCAACTTCCTGCCTGCAGTTTTGTACAGATAAAAGAAAAAAGAGTTTTTAAGGATGTTCCTATTACATTTTGTTAAGAATTCACACACTGATGACATCACAAAAAATTGTCCAAAAAAAAACCCTATCTCTTTTATATATTCATTCATTCATTCATTCATTTTCTGAACCGCTTAATCCTAATTAGGGTCGCGGGGAGGCTAGCGCCCATCTCAACCGACTCTGTGTGAGGGCAGAGTGCACCATGGATAGCAGATATCTATCTATCTATCTATCTATCTATCTATCTATCTATCTATCTATATATATATATATATATATATATATAAAATTATCTTTAATGTCCTCAACCAATGCTATTCTTGTAAAAAAAACATTTGGCCACATTTGCTGCTAGAAGAGTAACAGGATGAGCAGCATTGTTACAGATAGAACAAGCAGGCGTGTCATCATTATGGTTATCAGGCTCTCTCACTTCAGTACCCATTCATTAGCTCTTTCCCCACTTCAGCATCCTTTCATTAGCTCTTTGTGTAAGCTGCAAAACCAAACAAGAGCCCTTTAACGTCATGCACCTATCAGTGGGCGTTATTCTCTGACCGTGGAAACAAACCTGTTATTGACAAAAACTAAATATAAAACACAACCAAACGCCTACAGTGTGACAAGGAACTGTTTTTTCACCTAATATTTCTTCTACTTCAGATAAGAAGTGAAAGTGACATCCTATCGATTTTTTCAGTAAATTACAGTATTTTCAGTAAATATCCTGATAGAGCTGTGGCGGATCTGCAGGTGATGCTGGAATAAGGTGTGTGAGGTATGAAAACACCTTGAATAGGATGCCAGTATATCACAATGCCCCACACACACATGGAAAACCTGCACAGAAACTGACATATATACAGGAACTGGAAATGTAAGGCAGCCTGCCTGCTGCACCTCCACACTGCCCACATCCTGTGTTTCATACAGGAAATGCAAGTCATTTAGGTGAAACAAGATTTACAGCCCTAATTAATTAGCCTACAGTGCTTTATAGAATTATGTCCCAATGACTGTTTAGAAACAGATCAGAATCAAACAATATGGGGGACCCCTGGAAAACCCATCATATGTTAATGAATTATAACTTATACAAATCAGGATTATGCCAGAATTGTGGCTAATTGTATCATGTTTCATCAAAGCAATGTGGAAATGTTTTTAATTAGTTCAAAACCTTGTTAGATGTCGGTGCACAGAGATCATGTTGGGTATGGAACAGACACGGTGGCAAAAGCTTAGTGTGATTTCTTCACACAGTACATATTCGACCCTGTTCCACTCACTCACTAATTTTCCAAACCATTTTATATAATCCTATTAGGGTCGCGAAGAAGCTGGCAGCCATCTCAGCTGACACTGGACGAAGGCAGGCTACACGCTGAACAGTTTGCCAGACCACTGCAGATCGAACATCCACACAATCATTCACATCTATTAAATTTTAAACAGCCAATTGGCCTGATGTGTATGGATTTGGAATGTAGGAGGAAACAGAAGTACCTGGATGAAACCCAAACAAGCACAGGGAGAACATGTATACTCCACACACACACACACACACACACACACACACACACACACACACACACACACACACACACACAAAAAAACATTCCCAGCCCAGGAATCTAACCTGGGACCTTCTTGGTGGGAGGCGGACATGCTAACCACTATGGCACCATGCCTCCGTGGCTCTAATCCAAGTTGTCATATTGGTACTTATATACCACTAATCAATTCTGTTTGTAATAAAACTATCAATCAATATAGTTGTATTACTCCTGTGCTGCAGTTTCTCTTTTCACTTCAGTAGTGTGAACAGACTTTAAAATGCTCAAGTGTTACTTGTTGTAGATTAACACACGAAAGGCTGTCACACATACACAATATTGCCACATTTTATGACACAAGTTACAAAGAACTTTTGAGAAATTATTTTCATCTAATGTAGAGCCCAAAATGAGGTCATAGACACAAGCAGGAAGTGGATTTGGTCACAACTGAGGAAACACTGTAGCCTAGTTCTAGTGCTGAGAGGACAGCAATCACAAAACACTTTCATCACAACTAATATACAGTATTTGTTTTCTTATGCTATTGAGCTAACATAATATAACAAGCAGCAAAATGTCAATCAAACCTCAGTGTTGTGACTCTATCTCCATCTCCTCTGGTTTAGTGCTTAATTTAAGCTTTAAATACACCCTTGACCATTTCTGTATGTAACTATATGCTACCCATTAATACCTATTATTACATTGAAAAGCGAATAAAACTCTGATGTATGTAATTTAAAGCCGTGAAAAGATTCTCTGTGGAGTAACACAGGCAACAGAGTGCTGGGAGATGTAAAGAGTAGCGTTATGATCATGACTACTGTGATCCCATGTTGAGAAACGAATAATGACAGATAGCAGTTCTCAGAGAAAAGATCAGGAAATAAGGTTTTATTAAAAAGGTTTAGAAAATATATTCTGTGTAACACATCAGAAATAGACAAACATTAAAACACAAAAATAACAGTCACTGGAGATGGACAATATGGCCAAACAACCAATGAATATTTACCACTTTTTTCCCCAGTTTATTTAGGTTTGCTACCAGCAAAAGATTGGCACGAGATTCGAATCCAATTTTAACATTTACAAAAATTACATAATTAACATGCAACACAACAAACACAATAAACTATAATCCAGGTCATGTGACTATAACTGTGACACTGTCCAGTGTTGTAGATGTATACACACCCATCAGCCACAGGTAAAGTAAATAACATTGGTTATCCTGCCACTAGCACCTGCCAAGGAGTGTGATGTATTAGGTGGACAGTCAATTCTCGAAGTTGATAATTTGGAAGCAGGAAAAATGAGCAAGTGTAAGAAGCTGATGGCTAAAAGCCTGGATCTATTCACCTCCAAAACAAACAGCAGATTTTGTGTTCCTGATACTGACAGTGGTAAGTACCTAACAAAACTGGTTTAAAGAAGGACAATCAGTGAACTGGCAAAAGTGTGGAAGGTGCCCAGGGCTCATTGATGCACTAGGAGAGTGAAGGCTAATGCGTCTGTTTTGAACTCATGGACACATTAATGAGAACTGTTACTGCTGACTATGAGAGAAAAGTGTCAGAACACACAGTGCATTGCAGCCTGGTACGAAATGGGGCTGCATAACCGCAGACCAGTCAGGTGGCATTAATGTTATAGCTGAGAGGTATACTCACTCCCTTGCCAAATCACTTAGTCCTACTAGGGTGGAGGGGAGGCTGGAGCCTATCTCAGGCAGGTTACACCCTGAAGAGCTCACCAGACCATCGCAGGGCCAAGACACTACCATTCACCCTCACACTCACCCCTGGGACAAGCTGAAGCAGCCAGTTAGATAACGTGCATGTCTGTGGACTGTGGAAGGAAACCAGGGTACACAAAGAAAAACCCAGTACCTTCTTTCTGTGAGGCGGACATGCACTCCACCACCACGCCTCCCTGAATGATATATATATATATATATATATATAT
>JAQMYF010000026.1:8593700-8612704 GCA_030014195.1 Neosilurus mollespiculum | reverse complement strand
ATGAAGTCTTTAGCACAAAGTATGCCGAAGCAGTTACAGTTCAAAGAGGACCAAGTTTTCAAGGATTTACACACTCTTCCTATTCATTTCAATGGGAAAAAGTTCCGGAAAAACGTGGAATATTCCGGAAAGTTTGAATGTTAGGAATGGGAAAATTAATAGCGCGCATGTCCTGATTGAGCTGAACGTTTTGATGTTTGAATGACGTTTCTATGATGAAAAATGTGGAAGGAGATAGGAATCAAAATAAGTGAGCGGAATAATAATAATAAATATTTAGAAGAACATAGGTATGAATGCTTTCAGCATTCACACCAATAATAATATCAATAATAATAATAATAATAAATATTTAGAAGAACATAGGTATGAATGCTTTCAGCATTCACACCAATAATAATATTTACAAATATTAATGTTTTGCAGTTTATTGCCTTGATTGTGCCTTTTTAAAGCTAAGAGTCTCATACAAACTTTAAATGACAGTCTTTCTTTACATTAGATATGCAGCCCACTACACATCAGATTTTAGGCATGATGAGAGCACTAGATTAGCAAAAAAAAAAACCTAAAAAAACCAACGAGTAGACACATTAACCGTATTGTATTCTCACAGAGCAGTGGTTTTTTTCCACCACTTTAACATGGGGGACAGGTTCCCACTTCCGGTCACAAGATTGAGACCCGGATTATCAACTGTGACATACTGGAAATACTGGAGATTATGGAGGGAGTACGCCCACTAGATTTCACTTCTTTAACCTGGATCAAGTTGTGAATATAAACAACAGAAAATTGAAAATGGCAGGAAAATGCCTAGAAATCCTACTTTATCCCACAATTTTGTTTAAATCCAACAAAAGTTGGAAAATCCAACTGGTTACAGACACTGCATATGGAACCTACTAAATTGGCCCTAACAATTTTTTAAAATATACTTTCCTGTCAGATTCTAAAAGTTATGTTCTGATTCACCCCAAATTTACTCAGGGAACTTGGAAGACTTCTAGCTCTTCTGGCTATTTTGAGTTTAATAGGATGTGAGCGTGGCAATGGAGTGAATTTTCTGTATTTTTCTAAATAATACCATGAAAAATAAAGTTGCTACTAGTCACACATATCATATCATCATTTCCAAAATTTACATTTCAGAGTCCCAGCCTAAACATATTGCAACAGTGGGTAAATGAGATTTATGAGATTATAAATTATATAACTGTAAATATTATGACCTTACATTGTTCTGGCAAAGCAGAGAAGTCAGACCTTTGATATAAGAGAGGAAGAACTTGTGATTGACCTTGGGATGCTGGAAAACTAACGAAACTTGGCACACAGATGTGGACACAGGAAATATTTTATGGTTCTGGCACATAAGCATGGCAAAATGACTTTGCAGCACACCCTAGAAAACCTCAGCGAAGCAGTCCCCACAGGGTGTTTTACCTACATGAATGAAATATATCAAACTTATGTAATGACCCAGGATTGGCAAAAAAGACTCTTGGACTCATATCCGAAACCTAACAGGAAGCTGGTTATTTTGATTTAAGGGTAATTGTTTATGGTGATATATAGCCTTCATACTTTAACATAGTAATTCAGCAGAATTGATCTGATCAACTCAAATATGGGTTGTGCAATCGAGACACTAGGAGAATTAGGTTATCAAAAGTTTTCATCATTGGGCATGTTCATGAAAGCACCTCAAATTTACATGTCTCATTATGTAAAAGGAAGTTGCATTTTAAGTTGCAGTAACTTAAACATAGGTCAAACTTAGGTCAATCTGTCCCAAATTTCACAGATTTTGTAAAGGTCCTAATCTAAACATGCAGACACACAAATACTCACATATACTTTTGTATATGTGTGTGGCAGTCCACTGCTCTGAGTATGTGAGCACTCACTGTTTACGTGTGTGTGCTCACTTTGGATGTCTTAAAAGCAGAGGCAATAATTTTTCTTGTGGGATTAATACAATACAGCAAAAAATAATAATAATAATAATACATAATAATAATAATAATAAAAATATATATATATATATATATATATATATATATATATATATATATATACAAATAATTCTATATATATATATACAAATAATTCTCTACCACCAAATGTGCATTGTTCTAAGTTCTTTAACACATCCAGCTGGGTTTTCCCAGAAAACCACACATATAAGAAAAGGGATGAAAGTTAAATAGGTAGTACTGATAAAAGTTTTATTTACCTCCAGACATCATACTGCTGATAAGCAGCTCGTTGGTGGGCTTGAGGTCCTGGATCAGCCTCCGTGTTTGCCCAGCATCTGTTTTTTTTTGCATGTGGGAATAAGTGGCTTCTTCCACAGCAGATATCTTCTCCTCTGGCACACTGAATTCAGATATGTAGTAGGCTACAACATTGCCATCACTGGACTCACTAAAACAGAATGACTGTGTTATTATTCTGAAATTATATATGATAGTAAACATAAACTTAATTTTAGCTCTATAATTTGCTTATACTGTAGGTAATATTTTTACTTTAATAATGATTTTGCTTGCCGAAAGAGCTCACGACTGTTGTTATAACTACAGTTCATGTGCCACCCCAACCCTAAGGTTGCCACGAAGATGCTACAATGCTCCATTAACAAACAGCTCGTGGTGAAGCCGGACTGTGAAGGAGACTTTAATCTCTTAAACCTAAAGTCTGTCCTGCCTAGATTCTACAAAACTGTAAGTTTTCTGACAAGAGAAAAAAACTCTGGGCCAGGTCTACACCAACATTCCAGAGGCCATCCCCTCCCCCCCTCCCCCCCATCCCCCGCCACCCTCATACATATACTACTGCACTGAGATTATGACCACAACAAAAACAGTTAAGGTGTTTCCGGACCAGAAGCCGTGGTTCAACGGCAAGATGCTCATCCTGCTTAGCGCATGGGATGACGCCTTCAGTCAGAAGACCAGCTGGCTTACATAAAGTGCATTTTAGGCCAGTTTGAACCTTGTGATATGAAAAACCACATGCTCATTAATTTCAGAACATGCTAATGAATTTAGAGTACCTGAAGGTTTAGTACATACCTGAAGGCTTGAATACTTGAGTTGATGTAATATCTTGACAGTATTGGCACACTACTGTACATATTTTTCATCTGAAAGACATAAATATAGCTTATAAATTGTGAAATTGTGTGTGCATGACTTGAAATAGTCTGGGATGCTCTTGTAAGGGACTAGGATGCCTCTCAGGATATATTCCCACCGCACGTTTAGTGTTCCCGGGATAGGCTCAGAGTTCACCATGGCTGAACAGGCTAAAACTATAAAAACTAATTATTTTGGTACAGCACTAACCTATTATATTATACACCTCTTTTCTTACACAGTTTAGCTTGATTGTAACTTAGTCCCTCACTAATTACTGTTAACATTAGGATATGTGTTTTTATAATGGTAAAAATACACTTCTGCAAGTTATTTGACAAGGTCTGCTAAATACGCCCTCACTTATTTGACGAGCCGCTTAATCCTACTAGGGTTGCAGGGAGGCTGGAGCCTTTCTCAGCCAACACTGGGCATAGGTGGGGTACTTGCTAAACAGCTCACCAGTCCATTGCATGGCCATCACACATATAACCATTCACACTCATACCTAAGGGTAGTTTGGAACCGCCAATTAACCTAATGTGCATGTAGTTGGACAGTGGGAGGAAACCCACCCAAGCACATGGAGAACATGCCAACAAACACAAAGAAACATCCATGGCTGGGAATTGAACTCATGTCCTTCAGTATTTTGCCCTGTTAAATACTGTAAATATAAATGTAAAACTATAAGCAGTGTGTAAAGCTCTGCAGGTGGGATGTCCCAGGGTGGTAATGCCCCCTTCTGTGACATCATCGCATAGGGTTTAGGTCATTACACTGGCGGGACATCATGCCAGAGTGACAAAGAAACAGAGGTGGAGAAACAAAGAAACACATGGAGTCCAGCCCCCTTTAGAGCATTGCTGAATGGTCTGTCCAATAACATTTGACATCACACAAAAAGACCATATTATAATAATAAATTTAAATTTGAATTAGAATTAGAACTGAAGAGTCTGGTAGGTGCTTAAACATTTAAATGAAAAGTTCAGGATAAAATGTTATATATAACTCACCTGTTTGATGAGTTGAGAAGCCAGCTCGTTAAACTCAGCACTGCTGTTGTTCTCATAGGGGCTTATGAATCTCCGATTGGCGACCGTCAGAGAACCACCAAAGACCTTTTTTATATTTTCATCTGTTCTCACTGCATGAGACAGATAGACACATGTTAAAAAATACTTTGTGCTGGATCAAAAAAAACCCCGGTTTCTCATCAGAACTTTTTGAAAACCTAAATGCAGCACGGACGGCATGGTGGCGCAATGGTTAGCACGTCCACCTTACAGCAAAAGGACCTGGGTTCGATTTCCAGTATCGGTCGTTTCTGTGTGGAGTTTACATGTCCTCCCCGTGCTGGCGTGGGTTTCCTCGGGGTACTCCGGTTTCCTTCCACAGTCCAAAAACATGCACAGTGTTCCAAATCACCCCTAGGTGTAAGTGTGTGTGTGTGAATGGCTGTATGTTTGTTAGCCCTGCAATGGCCTGGCGAGCTATCCAGGGTGTACCCCACCATCGCCCAGAGTCGGCTGAGATGGGCACCAGCCTCCCAGCGACCAGTAGACCAATCTCAGAATCACAGTCACAGCATCTATCATGGAATTGTGTTCTTTGTTTTTTTTTTTGTTGTTGTCTGAAGCATTTTCCGAGGTTTTGAGAGTAGTTTTTTGAAAAAAATTAAATAAAATTAGATGCAACACCAGTTTCCAGGTGTGGCCACTGATGAGTAACCAGGATTTTTTTTTTTATCCACCCTTACAGTGAAGCCTTACAGAGTGAATACTCACAATGAAAGTTCCACACTAAAAGCCCTGCTATCAGTGCTGCCAATACAATCACCGTGGTTACCAAGATAATTCTCAAGAGAAATTTCGTCTTCTTCCACTTATCTTTATCAGGAAAAGAGACAACGTTCTTTGATTGTTCCATGTCATCATCCTACAAAGGTGTAACAAATGGGGAAATATATAAAAGATTTTTTAAACAAGAAATGTAATAAATAAACAGAAGGACGTATTGTTCAATTCAATATTCAAGACTAGGCAACACAGTATTAAAACCAATGCATGCCAACATATTTACAATTAATTTTTATACAAATAAAAAACTTAATAACTGTTCAGAAAATCTCCACACATTACAGAAAAACAAGTAACATTTTACGAAAAAAAAAAATAATAATAATGATAATACAACACACACACACACACACACACACACACACACACACACACACACACACACACACAGAAATGGAAGTTTTTTCTACTGTTGGAAACATTAAACACTATATTTTTTTATATAACTAAAAAACCCTTTGAACAGATCTACTTCATGAACATATTAAAATTTTCAAAGCTTATACAAATTTTATGAGCACTATTCAAATAGTGGTTTTAGGCTCATTTCTAAAAATATGGTCAACAATATTTTGCCTGCTTATCAGTGGTTATTTTGCCTTCTTATCTGTCTTTACCACTACACTTGATTTTTAAAAAACTTAAATTGTAATTCAGATTATTCATATTTAGTAGTTCTTAGTTACTGAGATGTAGTTTAGGTACACAGCCATAGACATATAGCCATAGCCATTATTGAGTTTAAAACACAGTAATAAATACACAACCTGCTTTGAGAAAATGAGGTGTATACATGGTCATATCTAATAACAAATGTGTTTTATATATACAATATTTAGAAACAGTCATTAAATGTCATTATTGCAGTATTACCATACATTATTAAATATTATTCAACACAATTATTATCTTATACATAAAAGTCTGTGCAGTCGAAATTACACTAAAGGTACAATAACTGCTATCAATCTGCTAACAAACTGGATTTTCTAAATGTCTATTCTTGTGCCATGGTATTAGCTCTGTGACGCTTTGGTGAATTGTGCAGGATGTACCCTGCCCTAAGTCAACTAATGTTATAGATAATTGATGGATGGATGGATAGCAAGGTATAACTTTGAAATTATCATCCATTCATTCAATATTCATTCATTCATTTTCCAAACCGCTTAATCCTAAGTAGGGTTGTGGGGAGGCTGGCACCAATCCTAGCCAACTCTAGGCGTGGGCAGGGTACACCCTGGACAGCTCGCCATGCCATCGCAAGGCTATGGCAAAAGCCTACTTTTTTCGAATGACAGCAATGGTTCTTTTACATGTCTTTCACCACAGACAGTGAGAGACATGGCTGGCCTTTTATGACCCAGTTAGCTGCACTGGGGGGTCAGCAGTGACTATTTGGTGATGGTGGGCCATGAAACCCCGCCTTTGGATCAGTAAGCCAGCAATCTTGCACCCTACCACCGGGCCACCACTGCCCTCATTCAATATTTGTACTGCTTATCCATCAGGGTCATGGGTGAAGCTGAAGCTAATCCCAGCTGACTTTGGGTGAGAGGCCAGTCTACTGCAGGGCTAACAAAGATATAAATAACCATTCATACAAATGCTAGCTGACCTAATATGCAAGCCTTGGGACTGTATCAGGAAAACAAAGTACCCGGAGGAAACCAGCGCAACCATGCAATCCCAAACAGAAAGGTCCGTGACCAAGCTTCAAGAACTGAACCTTCTCACTGTGAATTGACAGCGCTAACCTCTATCTCTCATTCATTTGCCAAACCACTTAATCCTACTAGGGTTACAGGAAGGCTGGAGTCTATCTCAACCGAGATAAAAGAGGGGTATCACCTGGACAACTCACCAGACTATTGCAGGGCCACATACACACACGTAGGGGCAATTTGTAACAGCCAGTTAGCCTAAGTGCATGTCTTTGGACTGTGAGAGGAGAGTGGAGTACACGGAGGAAACCCAAGCAAGCATAGGGAGCACATGCAAACTTCACACAGAAATGCGTGAGCCTGGGACTTGAACCCGGGAGCTTCTTACTGTCAGGTGGACATGCTAACCTATATGACACCATGCTGCCCATTACTAACCAGGTATAAACACATATTCCCCCAGTTATAAACATATGAAATATAAACTATAGTTTGTTTTTGCTGAATATTAACACTAACACAGAGGTGATACCCTCAAGTGTACACCTTTAAATTATTAATCTAAAAGTAAATTAAATGTACATGAATGGTTCTTAGTGTTCAGTTATGTACCTTAAATCAGTTTAAAGATATTTTATGTTCACATTACAATGTCAGAGATACACACTAAAGATGCACCCTTAATAGTAGCCTACCATTTCACTGACAAGAAATGATACAGATGTAATGTGTATGCGTATGAGCTTCGAAACAAAGCAAAAAATAAATAAATTAATTAATAAAATCTGGTCTTTATTTTATCAACACAGTGTGTTAGTTCTGATATTAAACTAATTGCATTAAGCATACCTCTTTTTTCAGGCTGTCTTCAGTTCCATTCTTGAGTAACTTCATTGTATTCTCTGAATGCTGATGAGTAAATTTTATAACTTGCATTATTTTATACAGAGCACACAAAAAAGATAAAATGATATTAAAAAAATACCAAACTTTGATGTTTAACTAATTGCATTAAGCATACCTCTTGTTTCAGGCTGTCTTCAGTTCCATTCTCGTGTAACTCCATTGTATTCGCTGAATGCTGATGACTAAATTTTATAACTTGCAGTATTTAGCACACAAAAAAGATAAAATGATATCAAAATAATACCAAACCTTTGATGTACCAGTACCAGTAATGTAGTATACTTTAAGCTAATTCTAAAACAACAGTTTCTGCTTATTTCAAATCTACACGTAGTTCCCTTCTGTTTACTAATTAACCTGTACAGACCTGTACAGCAGGTGTTGCTGCAACTGTTTTTAATGAACCTGTTCAGCAGTGTAAAGGTGGGGCAACATGAAACTTGACTAAAGAATGCAAGATAAATAAAAAATTATGCTTAAAAGTATATTAAACCACTGATTTTCTGTAATATCACTACAGTGTTGCTAAACTCACTCACTCATTTACCGAACCACTTACACCTATTATGGTTGCGGGGAGACTGGAGCCTATCTCAGCCATCACTGGGCTTACACCCTGAACAGCTCACCATCTCAGGGCCACTGTTGTTATAGTATTATAGTAATAGTAATAGCAGTTTTGACAAAACCACTGATGAGACTTTATGGCAAATGTTGACATCGAGTGGCTGGCTGCTTTATGTTCTCACCCCAGGATGCCCTCATGTGTGTGTTACCTTCACTTTCTCTCTTTTAGTTATGCTCTCATAAGGCCAGCAATTACAAATTTTGGAAAGGAGGGCAAAGTTGTCCAAATCGCACCCCTCATCCTCACCTACTATGTCACTGGACCCATTTAAGAGTAAAGGGTACTGAAGACCCTTGGACCAAGGTCATTTGCACCATTTTACACGTATTACTGCTGAAGATGGCTGTGCATGAATAGCTGGAAGATCACCAGGAGATTGCTGTGGATGATAACACATAGACTTCTTAAAGATGACTGCGGATGTTACACAAGAGCGGCAAGAGTGGTATAATTATAGGTGGATATTTACAGTATTAGTGGTAATGGGAAGTAACATTCTGTGTGGATGTTCCATAACTCATCACTGACTCACTCATTTGTTAAACTTCCAAATCTTATTAGGGTCAAGGGAAGGAGGTTGGAGCCCATCTTAGGTGACACTGGCCGAAGACGGGATACACCCCGAACAGCGTACCAGGCCATTACGGGGCCAACACACACACAACCATTCACACTCACACTAACACCTAGGGGCAATTTGGAAGAGACAGCCTAATGTACATGTTTTTGGACTGTAGGAGGAAATTGGAGTACCCATGAGAGACCCATGCAAGCACGAAGAGAATATGCAAACTCCACACAGAAACGCCTTCACAAAGCCCAAGACTTGAACCCAGGAGCTTCTTGCTGTGAGGCAGACGTGCTAACCACTACACCATCATGCTGCCCATGATGGCCATAACCTAAAACATTAAATGCAACTATTAACAGATTTAAGAATATGATATAACATTATTTTAAAAATCATGTAAAGTGAATGAGCCACTACATCTATTTCCTCATACATCCTCACAAACATGAGCAGTATGTTTGGTAATCTCATTGCTACCATCTCCTGAAGAATTTATGACGGGTCCTCCTGTAGAATTCAACAAAAACTTTCATCAGTCAAACCCACTCCGATACTTGTTAACTAGCCACAAAGTTATTTCCCAAAATATAAACATGTTAATAATTTAATCCTAAGCACCACTGTCCAGGATAATTATATTGAGCTCAGGGTGTACCCTGTAGTGAGTTAATACTAATGTTCATGTCTTTGATGTGTGGGAGGAAACCAAAGTACTGAAAGCACAGGGAGAACATGCAGGCTCCACACAGAAATACCCTCACCAAGCCTGGGTTTCATACCCAAGACCTTCTTGCTGTGAGACGGACACGCTAACCAAGATCAACAACAAATAAGGTTGATACCACTAGAGGGCAGTGTGTAACAGTTTTTTTGTCCACTGTATACAGTGGTCTCCTTACACTCAGGATGCCCTGCTGAAAAATATGCATAAGCAGGTAGCACAGGTTTTTGCCACACCACAGCTGCTTTTATCACAGACATCCTCAGATCAGCCAGCCAGCCCCATTCATCTCCTTTGCTGGCTTTTACTCACAATCTTACTAACCTCTGCATGAACTGGGAAACTGCCTCTGAACTCTGTTTTTGGGTTTGAATTTTGGTCTTTAGGACAGGTTCATTCAGTGCTCTGTGACCTCTTTCATATACCATGATGACCATGAGTGACTTGGTGTGCAAAACTTTCTAAAATATCTTCTGGCATGTGCTGTTTTTCCCTTAAATAAAACAGTAATTATTTGGTAATCTTCCACAACTGATGCATCCCATCAACAAACTGATAACAAGCTGCTTAATAGAACCAGAAGTGACAAATATCTACAGGTACAATACAGTATACAGTCATTTAAATCCCAAGGTAAACAAGCGAGAAAATCTGCTCCAAAATTGCATGTTTTGTAGCTTGTCCCATTTATATATTTATTTATTTTGCAAAGGATGATACATACATTTGCATTTATGGCATTTGGTGGACACCCTTATCCAGAGTAATTAACTCATCATTTTTATGCATCTGAGCAATTGAGGGTTAAGGGCCTTGCTCAAGGGCCCAACAGTGGCTCCATGGTGGTACTGGGACTTGAATCCTTGACCATCAGATCAGTAATCCAGAGTCACTGAGCCATCACTGCCCACATACATACAAACATATATACATACATACATGCATACATACACACATACATACTGTATGTACATACATTCACACATACGTACAAACATACATACATACATACATACATACATACATACACGCATACATATGTACATGCATTCACACATTCACACATAACATACATTCACACATAACATACATACATCCATACATACATGCATTCACACATAACATACATACATCCATACATACATGCATTCATACACATATACATACATACATGCATACATACATACATACATTCATACATAAATGCACACATACATACACTCATACATATATACATACATACATGCATACATACATAACATGCATACATCCATACATACATGCATTCACACACATATACATACATACACTCATACATATATACACACATACATACATGCATACATACATGCCTACATTCATACATACATACATATATACATACATATTTACATTCATACATGCATGCATACATATATACATACATACATACATTCATGCATATATACATACATACATACATTCATACATGCATACATACAGAGCTAAAGGTCATAGGCCATTACTGAATTAACCTCTAACCCCTCAAACTATCAACTTTCTGGTTTCCTTTCATTTCCTAGAAGTACCTGGCACTTTAGGCCTTTAACCTACATACATCATTCCACTCGAGTTTAATATTCACAGGTGTACTGTTCATGTGTCAACAATGTCATAAGTGCTCCACAAAAGTGGTTTGAATGGAACGGATGCAGAAAAGAGCCATGTATCAAGGAAGGCCATATCAAGTCTTGATTAAGCTTTGCCAAAAGGCAACTTCAAAAATCAAACCATTTAGCCTTGAAATCAAAACTGTATATCTGGCAGACTGAGGCACTTGTTAAAATAAAAGTAAAAATTGGATGGGCCAAAATACAGTCAAATGCTGCATACTTACATGCTGCCCTCTGCCAGAAAGTTGCCAATGAGAATATTGCCATGACCTGAAGGACACAGCAAAGTTGACCACACAATTGCTGTAGGAGATAAAGGCGAATCTCCTTGTTTGGCCTAGTCAGATCCCAGATTCAAACCCTATTGAAAATATAAGGAGTCCTTTAACACAACCATTACCAGTATCACCCATAGCACATGCCTCTAAACCTGCAGGCACTCCTCACTGCATGCTCAGGTGTTGCTGAAAGGATAGCTCCCCTCACTAGTTGCACCTCACTCCATTATAGCAGTTCAGCTCCATCAATGTTGTAGACCTACGGTATGCACATGGGCAGGATTTGGGGCCACACTGCGCAGCATGGACTCAAAAAAAAAAAAAAAAAAAAAAAAAAAAAGAAAGACCTCTTCAGCTCTTTCATGCCTCAGGCTCTGCAACCACTTCTGTAAGTTTAACACCTTCTCAGAGTTCAACAGATGTGCTCTGCCATGAGTCGATGATTTCACTGAGGGACTGGAGGAATATCCACCTTGGACCTGACGTAGGGCTTTTGGCAGGGCTACCAGCAGCCAGCCCCCTGAAATGGATATTCTGATAATGGACTGAAAACAGTGTCTTATAATGTCTCAGAAAGTGGTATTCAATTTAGCCACTAACATACATGCATACATCAAGAGCTAAAAGTCATAGGCCATTCTCACTTAACCAATCTCTAACCCACAACATCCCAACTTTCCAGTTTCTGATCATTTTCTCACTTTAGGTTTTTAACCTACATCATTCCACTCGAGTTTAATACTCATCGGTGCACACTTATGACACACTTCTATAAAGTAAATATTTTGCTTGTCAAATGTAAATGAGTAAAATACAGCAGGGGATTTTTAAAAACACCCCAAAGTATAATTGTTAATGCATTAATTATTCATTTACAGCACATTATGGCACCTGCGTCAGGGAGCTGAAAAACATGAGCCCTCTATGGGCAAACAATTATGAAGCAATGGAGACCACATGCAAGGTTTTAATGTTATAAGCTTTTAAAAAAAAACACAGAATAGAAAATGTATGTTGATTCAGTGTTACATGGGATTTGGTCTCACTTTTGATTCTGATATGTGTCCAGCTATACTTGGGATTAATGCGTCAGAAAATCACGTCCCACTGGTTTTGCTTGTTTAAAGATTTGAAATGTCGTCGTAAACAATTTTAAAATGATTGCACTGCAGTGACCACATTTTAGTCCACAAGGATTTAATATGCCCCAGTTTATGGCCCAGGGGACAGTGTGTTTTTCAAAACTATGACATGATAACACACATGATAGACAGTTCACTGATACATAATTAATGGATGTAGTAATGAGAGCACAAGAGAATTGCTGGGGTTTGGCCTTTCTATCAGTGCTTTCTTCAACTTGCTGCTTTAGATGGATATTCTGCACTAGTGAATTAGATTGGTTTTTAAGTTTAAATGCCACCGTTGTCAGAATGACAGTTCTGCTAAAGGGACCATAGCCTTTATTCATGGACATTGCTACTTTATGCTAACCCCAGCATTACTCCTAATTTGGTTAAGCAAAAAAAGCAATGTACTATACAGACACAAGGCTGCAGTGTGAAAGTGTTGTCACTTCACATCTTACTGGACCCTGGCCTGGCCCTGAGCATGGATGTAGAATCATTGTGCATGCTCTGTCTGTGTCTAAATATTTTTTTTCTATATTGTATACTACACAGGAACACAAAACTAAAATGATATATTTATGGTTTAGGTTTGCATTTTAATTTGATTTAATTTTTAATCTGTTTGCTGGGTAGATTATATTACATTTTGTTAAATTTCCTTATTGCTTTTTATATACACCCATTTCTTTTTTGTTTTAATATGCTTTTTTGCCTATGTTCCCATGTAGTATATACTAAAACAATTATTCCCCTCAGGATCAGTGTCAAACGGGTGTGTGGCAGAATGACAGAGATGCAATATGAAATTAAAATGATTTGATGAAGAGTTATGGGCAGACAGATCTAAAACACATTCCAAGCTCACAAACCAGAAATGGACACAAGCCAAGCAATCAGGCATACAGCACACTACAGAAAATCTAGAGTCAGTAAAGCAGGCAGAGATCACAGACAGGAACACTAAGGCAGAGACTAGGCAGGTAAACAGCAATGGTGTTAACTGGTCATGACTGGCTGAAACACACACAAAGCAATACTTTATTTTTTATTTTTTATTATTATTATTATTTTGTTATACTGTATTAATTCTACAACCTTTTGGTCCCAAACCCACTTCTCCAACCATAAGGCCCCCAAAAATACCTCACAATGAGCAAACAGTCACTGAGGGTTTATATAGGGAAATATTGATAGGGAGTGATTGAGTGAACAGGTGTGCAGATGAGCAGGTGTGCTAGCAGTCCCCTAGATGTTCTGCCACATCATTTACAGAACATAATATCATGGAAGGATTCTGAGAATCTGGAGTAATTGCTGTGGTCAAGGGACAAGGCAAAAAAATCAATATTGGATGCCTATGATGTTCAGACACTCAGGTGGCACTGCATTAAAAACAGGTCTGATTCTGCAATGGAGCAGGAGCTTAGGAACATATACAGGAATCATTGTTTGTGAAGTCCGTTGGCAGACATGCAGGCTTTTGAGCTGAGTGATGGTAAAAAGCTTCCATGTTTTTCAGAAAGGATTTAAAATTTTGATTCATCTGACTGCAGAACAGTTTTCAGT
This sequence comes from Neosilurus mollespiculum, assembly GCA_030014195.1. Taxonomy (NCBI): domain Eukaryota; kingdom Metazoa; phylum Chordata; class Actinopteri; order Siluriformes; family Plotosidae; genus Neosilurus; species Neosilurus mollespiculum. Next base: position 8,598,583 of record JAQMYF010000026.1, on the reverse strand, counting down.
TTCATCTCAGTCCACCTTAAATGAGATTTGGCCAGGGGCTTCTCTGGATGTTCAGATACAGCTAGTTTGCATGACAGAACTTTTACCTGCATTTCTGGGTGGTACGACAAACTGTGTTCACAGATAATGATTTCTGGAAGTGTTCCTGAGCCCGGCTCCTGAGTGGCACATCGACAAGGTGAACGACAATCAACCCGGAGATCGCAAGTTCGAATCCGGATTGATGCCACCAGGATGTGGGATCCATGGGAGCTAATTGGCCGAGCTCTCACAGGAGGGATGGATGGCATACGCTCACTTCCCTGTCGCTCGATCACCAGCCAATCATGGGCGTCTGTGAGCTCATTCGTATGAGGGGGCTAGTGTGTTAGGCCGCCCCCAAATACACATGCGCAACAGTTTGAAAAGAGGCGGGTGGCAGCATTGCATGTCACGGAGGGGGCATGTGCATGCTTACGCCCCTCCCTGGTCGGTGGTGGTCGTGTGATAGGGAAGGCAAAAGTTGATGGGTGGGAATTGGATATGACTAAATTAGGGGAGAAAAAAAACAAACAAAAAAAAAGTGTTCCTGAGCCCACACAATGAGTCATGCCTGCTTTTAACCACTTACTTTTCCAGTTTTCTGTTGCCCCATCCAAGCATTTTTGAGATGTGCTGCTGTCATTAAATTCAAAATGAGCTAATATTTTTTCATGAAGTTAATGCATTTCCAGATTCAATCTGATCTCAGGTGTTTGGTTAAGGATTGCAAATTACAGGGTGATTTAAAAAATTGTTTCCTCAGAATTGAGTGACTCCATATTTTTTCCTCTGCTTGATGTAACAAAAATTCCATTTTCTGTTTTTTTTTTTTTTTTTTTTTTTAAAGGGGCACTCAGTGCCAAGTGTGATATATTTTACCCACCATTTTATTAATTTATTGGGTTGCCTTTGTGGCCACGAGAAAACAGACAAAACAAAACTGAGCTCAAAATTGTTTTTTGACAAGTTTCTTTTCTTTTCTTTCTTTTTTTTTTTTGAATGAACATTGGATGAACATCATCAAAGAATGGTGATTCCATAATTTTTTCCAGGATTTGTTTCATTAGGTTCTTTTTATCTACTTTCAGGACTTGTGCCAAAATTTGATAATGCTTTAGGTCATATATTTATGCAAAAATATAAAAAAATTATAAAGGGCTCAGAAACTTTGAAGCACCACTGTATTCTACTAGTTCATTGATATTAGAATACATACTGTATAAATTATAATTGGGAAATACACTTGAAAAATAATTAATAAAATAAACTTGGTTTAGCATGTTTGCCTCACAGAAAGAATGTCCCGGGTTTGATTCCTGGGCGCAGGGCATTTCTGTGTGGAGTTTGCATGTTGTCTCTGTGCTTGCGTGGGTTTCCCGCCACAGTCCAAAAACATGCACAGTATGCTAACTGGCTGTCCCAAATTGCCCCTATGTGTGAATGGTTGTATATGTGCTAGCCCTGCAATGGCCTGGCGAGCTGTTCAGGGTGTACCCTGTCTTTGCCCAGAGTTGGCTGAGAAGGGCGCCAGCCTCCCTGCGACCCTAATTAGGATTCATCATTTCAGAAAATGAATGAATGAATATACTTTTTCTCTGGATGATAGTACAAAAATTTCCATAAAGTCTTACACTATCTTTACATTACTATTTACATTTACAGCATTTGGTAACTATACAATTCCTTTCAGACTGCATGGTCATAAAAAGGTATTCATAAAATAAGTTTAACATGTTTTATGATCCATTAAAAAGGAAGCTTTCTCATATTCACATTATGCTTATGAGAATTATTCAAAATAATGTTTCTATATATTAAAGGAGCTGAGGTGTAACTTAAATTACATCAAATATATATATATATATATATATATATATATAGTACCATCATCTGTACTGCTTATCAGTCAGGGTTAACACACAGACAAACATCCATTCACATATGCACAAGCTAGAGTAGCCAGTTAACCTAATGCTTATGCCTTTGGACTGTGGGAAGAAACCTATGTAAACACAAGGACGATGGTACACAGAAATGCCTTTGTGAGAATGAAACCCAGAACCTTTGTGCTTTGAGGCAACAGTATTAATCACTGCACGGAGTATGACTTGATAATGTAGCTGTAGGTAAATCAGAATTATATTACATAAAACTGTGAGTTGTGCACGTTTTCTACTGATTACTGGAACTAAGGCATGCTTTACTCATTTTGGGAGTCACAGATGATATCAGTTTTATTAGGGCCTTTTATTGGCTGCTTTAGGGATTTTTTTTTTTACATTTTAATCTACCACGTCAGATACCCTCAACCATCACTTCACTTGTTTGATCATTAATTTCTACTATAATATCCTACCTTCTTTCTGTTCTTCAGTAATGCAAGACAGCCAAATCAGAATAGGGTTCCCAGATTGTCACAAAAGGTATGGTTATTAGGAAGAATTATTTATTACAAATACTTTTGAAATTATTTGTATGTGGGAAGGTTGGCACAGTGGCATAGTGGTAAGTATGTCCGCCTCACAGCTAGAAGGTCCTGGGTTCAAGTCCAGAGCTCTGGAGATTCTGTGTGGTGTTTGGATGTTCTCCCAGTACTTTTGTGGGGGTCCTCCATGTACTCTGGTTTCCTCCCACAGTTCAAAGATAGGCAAATTAAGCTAACTGGTTAATTGGGTTCACACCCAATCTAAACCGATGCAGTCTGTACTACTAAAAATCTAATGTAAATATTTTTGTATATTAAACAATACATGTTGCTAGTAAGCTGTTTCCCTAATGTTCTTGTAGCACACAATAAACTCATCAATATTTCAAAATAATCTTAATCAAAAGTCAGAAGTAGTGATGAATAATTGTGGTGGCGTGTGTATGTGTGTGTATCCATGCATGTGTTGGCACATGAGCATGCACTTGTGCATGGGGGCATAGAGCAAAATATTTGCACCAGGACCTATCAAAATTATATTACACCACTGACCCCAGATATCCCCCATTTCACACTCAGGATCATCTGTCAATGCTCTCTGCCCTCGCCCAGAGTTGGCTGAGATGGGTGCCAGCCTCCCTGTGACCCTAATTAGGATTAAGCGGTTCAGAAAATGAATAAATGAACAAATTTGATACACAGTAAATTTAAGTCACAATTGTTGTTTAATGTTTAGTGGGGAATTTTGAAAAAGCCAAATTAAAGAAATGTTGATATATTGATTGTTTACTCCAATGAAAAAAAAAAAATTAGTCTAATCTGACCACCTAGCAGGTGTCTAAATTCAAGTATGGAAATAGTTTCTGAATTAAAAATTCTCATAGAGAAGTGAAGTGCTGTGAGGGGCAGGTAATCCAAGTCTATATAATCTGCTTGTATGTTTTGTTTACCGTTTATTCCTGCATGAAAAGTGGTGGCGACGATTGTGAGAACTCTAAAAACTGCCGTGCATGCACTACCACACAAATCAAGTCGCCCATGGAATTCTGGGAGGGCCACCAAGCCCAACCAAAGTGAGCTTATACAAAATGTTTCAGGAGGAAGGTCAACATTTTTAAAAATTGCCTGATTATTGTGTATCTCTCAAAATACTTTCTTTATAAATCCCAGAACTCCTACTATTCATTTATTCATTTATTTGCCAAACCACTTAATCCTACTAGGGTCATGTGGAGGCTGGACCTTATCTTAGCCAACTCTGGGCGAAGGCAGGGTACACCCTGAACAGGTCATCAATCCCTCACAGGGCCAAAACACACACACACACGCACACACACACACACACACAACTATTCAAATGCACATGTAAGGACAATTTGGAACTGCCAGTTATCTTTGGACTGTGTGAGGTAACCGGAGTACTTGGAGAAAACCCTCGCAAGCACAGGGACAACATTCAAACTCCATACAGAAACACCCTCGCCGAACCCAGGACTCAAATCCAGGACTGTCTTGCTGTGAGGCTTCACCACACTACATTTGTAGTAATAAAAAATCTATTCTGGGTAAGGTATTACTGAGAACCATGTAACAGAGTGTTTCTTTATCTAATAATGAAGATAACAAGAACATATCTAGTAAATTATTCACCGTAACCTATAATATCTACTATAGCTAAACTACAGTACACTGTATCTTATATTATATTTTACTTTTAATTAATTAACAGAATTGTGTACATCCAGCAGAATCCATTCGCCATCTTCTGATAGTATAAGCAATATCACTAAGATTTTTAGTAAAGCCAACAACAAGTCATACCAGAAATAATGCTTACAGAAAGCTTTTAGGTTTCCACCTACAACTGAAGCAGACTTACAAACAATGTGGAATCAATATCAAGACATGGGCAATAGATACCCAGGTCCAGCCTAGCTGGTTCAATCACCTATTTTGAAGCTGAACAATGAAGAAAAGCAGAAAAAAACAAAAGTAATGGAAAATCAGAGAACAACAACCGAGACCTCCACCAAAACTCAAATTTAACCACTGTGATCAACTTTTCCATGCAACAATTAGTTTGACAAGCCATTTACGCCACCGACACAACACAAGAGAAACCAAAACCGGGGAATTTAATTCTCGCATCCATGAGAAACAGCCGCCGCCGGTGGACATACTAACCACTACGCCATTGTGCAGCCCTGTAGGGACATTCTTTGAGATGCACTGTGTATTAAAACTGCCTATGACTTGCTGATGTGTAAACACACACACACACACACACACACACACACACAGACACACACACACCCACCTCTCATTTTGCAGTCCTATAGGGAACGATGAATGGTTATAGGGTTGCTACAAAAGTCCAGAACTGTGAGGCTCCTTTCTGTTTGGTGGGAGACCAGCAGCTCAACCACATGGAACCTTG
>JAQMYF010000026.1:8528444-8540265 GCA_030014195.1 Neosilurus mollespiculum | reverse complement strand
AATTTTTTACTTCTTTTTATTAGGAGCCATTTTAGACAAAAGTGGTGGTGTATAATCTTCACTGCACACTACTGTATATCATAACAAGTTTGCATCTATGTATACACTGTTTATTCATAACCACACTGATCAGAGGAACTGATATAATCAGTGAAGTGAAAAGTCATCCTCTCACCATGATCCTGCCGAATTCTCTCCTGTTCTGAGTGAGCTGATGCTGCCATGTTTAATCGACTCAGCCATCTGTGTATCAACAGAAAAAAATAGCCATCACCTGCAAAGTTGCTAAATGCTACCGGAATGTCACATTATGGAAGCAGTGATGTGCAGTTATACTGAGTGGAATTCATACCACACACACACACACACACACACACACACACACACACACAAAGCAGTAGTGTTAACTGTAAAACATAAAATATGATGTGCTTAAAGTGCTTAGTTTGAATCATAAAGTCCTACTGACTTAAGAAAGAAAAGAAAAAAGCTATTTAGTGCAGCATTCATGTTATTATTACTATAGTTTGTTTTAGAAATAAAGATGGTTTTAGTAACGTCTTACCTGTTCATGTCATCCACATTATCTGCTGCAAAGTAGAAACTCTTGATTTTAGGATGACATGCTTTAAAAGCGCTTTAATACAAAAGAAGACGAAATCAGCACCGTCTTGGAGATGCCACTGTTAGCATATTTATGAATCTAAAGATACAATAAGCAAAATACATACAACTTCTTGCGGCATTCATTTGCTTGGTCAATTTTGAACTCAGGGAGACTGACAAAACCTTCGGCCTTCTCGTCCTGCTAAAACACAAACAGTGATGAATTTGTTAAGATCCCAGTGTCACAGTATCCACAAACTCTAATTGCTCTTTACACTACATCACCCACCATGGTCTGCAGCGTTCTCAATCACCAGACATTTTAACTTCCGCTCATATGAACTCAGCACACCTGTCAGCACTCACACTATGCACAGGCTGCCAAGTTCAAGTGCAAACTGCAAAGCATTTCCTCAGTGTTTTTGCCAATGCGTGCCAAGCCTTTGATTCTCAGTGACATTGATCTCCTGTGTATGAACTTTGCTGGTCTCACGTTATACAGTTCTGCCTCGCCTACACTGTGCTGTTTGTCTGATCACCTGACCTCTGCTTGTCTACTCTTTAAGTTGCATACTTCTACTCTTTATAAGTATGGACTGTGATACTAACCTATGCAACGCCATGAATAGAGCAGGGAGTCTGCAACTTGCATCCTGCTTCATAACTACTGCTTACACCTAGTTCATATGTATAGGTTATTATTATTATTATTATTATTATTATTATTATTATTATTATTCCACAATTTTTTTTCTGTGACATCCTCATAGATTCCAACCCCTCTGAGGGACATCATCTCCTCTTCATCACCATTATTCCTTTTCATTACTCCTCTTCATCATCACTCCTCTGCCTGTACATCACGGCTCTTCATCTTCATTACTCCTCTTCATCATCTCTCTCAATCATCATCTTCCTTTTCATCACGGCTCTTCCTCATCACTCCTCTTCCTCTTCATCACCACTCATACATTTTATCTCTTCATTTGGGCCCCAGGAATCATTGATTGCTGCTATATTTATTATTATTATTATTATTATTATTATTATTATTATTATTATTATTATTATTATAAATGAGGTGTGTCAAAGGTTTGCCGTTGTGTTCACACATGGTAATGAATGCAGCTGTTAATGGGGGGTGTTCTGAAATGTGTTATTTATGGCATACAAAGAAGAGTTCAATCAGAAAAAAAACACTGAACGTATGTATTTTTTCAAATTCTGCTAAAATTAGCTCCTCTGATTTCCATCCACATCCCTCACAGACACACCTCTGCAATCAGACCCTCCTATTTATCAAAGACAATAAAACCTCTTCAAAACCTCACCTCCCCATTGATGTACCAGTACAGACAGGTGTCTTTCAGCACCACCCAGTATTTTTTCCACTTCTGAGAAAAGTAGCTCTTAGCATCCTTCTTCTTCCAGAGCCAGCCTGCACAATCCCCCTGTCCCAGGTCTTTACAGGAAATCCTGCGCTTGCTGATGGAGGATAGTGAACCAGCTTCAAAAAAATAAGAAAAAAAACCCCATTTATAAAGGTAAAAGAGTGGGGTGAGCAATTACAATAAACTCATACCTTAAAATTGAAAAGAGAGGAACAGTATGTTTCTCACCTCTTAACTTCTTCTTTGACTTCGACAGAACAGAAGTCTGGTCAAATGTCTGCAAAAAAAAAATAATAATAATAATGCAGCCTTTTTATTTAAATGAATATTTAATTTTTTTCTGTATTTGTATAATGGAATTATAATATCATTAATATTACTATCAGATATTTTGGCATATTTGCTGGCATAATTATATACTTTTAAACTTTGGGAGGCTGGGCCTCAGAGGCAGGATGATAGTAAACTACTTATACTATTTAAATAAATAAACAAACAAACAAACAAACAAACAAACAAACTAACTAACTAACTAACTAACTAACTAACTAACTAACTAACTAACTAACTAACTAACTAACTAACTAACTAACTAATTAATTAATTAATTCCTTTGTAAGCCGCTCAATTCTAATTAGGGTTACGGGGAGGCTGGACCCTATCTCACCCGCCTCTGGGCAAAGGTGGGTTACACCCTGAACAGCTCGCCAGACCACTGCAGGGCCAACACACATTACACTCACTCTCACCTAGGGGCGATTTGGAACAACCAATTAGCCTAATGTGCATGTCTGTGGAAAGAATCCCTTATTTATTAGATTAGTTTAATTCATTTATTCATTCATTTACCATATTGCTTAATCCTACTGGGGTCATGGGGAAGCTGGAGCCTATTTCAGCCAGAGCTGGGCAAAGGTGGGGCACACCCTGAACAACTCGCCAAGACATCGCAGAGCCAACACACACACACACAAACAACCAATCACACTCACTCCCACAGGCAATTTGGAACAGCCAATTAGTCTAATGTCTTTAGTCGCAGCTTTATGTGCCACTCACGTGATAAATAGAGGAGGTGTCTGAGGTGGGTGTGGTTACTGAGTCTTGTCTCAGCATTTCCATCTGAAGGGCTGGAACCAAAGCATAATGGGCAGGGCTACTCCCTTTCTCATTCTTCCTCCTGCTCCGCCTGCTGCTGCTGCGTCCTATTGCATAATCCTCAGGACCCGCCTTATCCTCGCCAACGTAACGAAGCATGGAGTTCTCTGTGTGTGATGTGACACCCAGTAATGTGACAAATAATTAGCATGAATTAGTGCAGTGTGCTGAAACACCACGGCCATGGACACTCCAATTAGTCTGCATGCCTCATCAGATATGGGCTGATGATTGACACAAGCAGTCATGGTGTACTGGTGACCAAAAATGATGACAGATGCATACATTCTTCAACTGTGACAAAAAAGACTGAATTCTCTCTTCACTTATTCACTTTGCCAATAAACATTTCCTGGCCAATCAAATACGAGCATCTTGTCAGGTGTTTCCATGGCAATGGGGTAGCACAAAATTCAGAATTCTTCAGACAAAGAGAATTACACACATGCAGAGAAACAATGAGGTACACTGAGGAAAACAGGAGAGGGCAGGGAGGGAGGATCGACACGGAGCAAAAACCACAAATTTCAAAGGACAATGAGAAGAAGTAAGAGGGTCAGGTGGAATTGAATGAATCCAAATCAATATTTATATGCTAGGAATAAAAATAAATAAATAAATAAAAAAGTACCCACTGCCCTCCTACTGCTTCTGTCTCTCCCGCCTCCCTCACCCACCTCTCCTGAGCTCTTTCTTCATCTTGGCTGGGTCTTCATAGTCGCCCACCCAGTTATACTCCACTGGCATAGAGATGGGCCTCAGCCTGCCTGGCTCACACATACCGACGGAGTGCGTCAGAATCACTCAACGCTAAACACCACACTGCACCTCACACAGCACAGAATATCACCCATTTGCCTGATAAAGAGTAAGTCTATAAAAGAATCAGGACTGGATACTTTCTGAAGAACTCTGGCCAAAAAAGATTCAATCAAGGTCGGTTTAAATGACAAAAAAACAGATATAATCCAAGTTTCCAATCTAATTCAATTCAAATTCCAGTCATGCAACTATAAAATCCTTTCTTTTTCCTTTTTTGGGGATTCGGCATGTTGTGTTCCTGAAGTCCGAATTTTGTGGTAGAACCACAAAATCTACCAAAACCAGCATGAAAAAGAGTTTCAACACACGACTAAGTAAGATTGTTGCTATCTTGTTTTTATTCCCGCTTTTCTTCTGTTTTAGTGATGAGCAGTGTGATGAACAAATCTGACTATAGTCCAAGCAAATAAGTAAGAGATAATGTACAGAGCGTCAGTCATTACAACAAAATAAACCTCAACAGGGGCATCAAGACTCTAAACCACAGCTTTATTGGTAAAGGATGATGAACATTATCCCACTTATTACATGGCTACTTACAAAATATTGACTTACAAATTATTTTATTGATTTAGAAATATTTAATTTCTTCCACCAATGGCATGCTCCATAACAGTGTTCTATTATACTTAATGATGGTCTATTATAATATATGAATAGCAAACAGACCACTTAATATGATTAATCAGAATTGACTGTTTAAATTAGCCATGAGCTGTGCAATAAATCCAATTACTATACTACAAGAAAAGTAATCTGATTGGTCCACTATCTATGGAATAAAAATCATTATTCTGAGTGGATGATGCTTCACTAGAAATGGCAAAGACACTCACGAGTTTGCGGTCACTGATGCTGAAATCCTAAAAGTTCAACAAATACCTTTACAGAAAATATAAAGAAAGCTACACAATATGGCCTTCATGTCTGTAATGGTAAAAAAGGCACTTTTAAAAATTGTGCAAGAATTTTAAAAGTGCCAACAAACTGTTATATGTGCTAAATTAAGTACATTTCTCTCCAAACTTAAATGTGTTAATTTTTGGTTTTCTTTAGAGTGGCTTGCACAGTAAGACAAGTTTCGAACAGAAATATAATATATGGAAAAACAAAAGTTAAATAAGTGTCTAAGGAAATGTTACCTTTATGTAAGAAGCCACAGCAGAGTGCAAAGCGAGCTTTGAAATGATTCAAATGACACCTGTTTTCTATCACAGGCATTTACAAAATTTACTGAAGCAAATAAAGTGGTAAACTTATTAATTAAAGCAGTAAAATTTATTACGTCTGGAGAAACCGCCCATAAAAATCCCCTGAGCCATGAAGTCAGAGAAAGCTGTTGATCTGATCCATCCAAACTACATCAAACAACCTGGATATTTGTTTCTTTAAACATTGACCAGAGTCATCTTTTGGGAAAAAAAAACAACATATATTTTTAGTAAAAAAAGTTATCCTCTGCTGTAATGCTTAAAAAGTGTAAAAAAAAATAAATAAATAAATAAATAAAATTAAAAAATGTAAAAATAAAAATGTGTGCTTTTTGCTTATGTTCTCTTGTAGTATATACTAAAACAATTATTTACCTCAGACTCGGTGGATGTCCACCTTGCTTTCTGCAAATAATTGTTAATTATCTTGAGTGGATAAAGCTTGCACCAAAATGGCTGACAAACATTCATGAGGTACCATGGGGACTGATTATTAAAATATGAGAAATTGAATTAAATATCATATCAAAAAAAAAAAATTATTAAGAAAGCTGCACAATATGGCCCTCATAATTTTAAAGGTAAAAGAGCAGTTGATTCACATTTTGAATAAGCTTCAAAAAGATGCTGTTGTAAAGCATATGTAAGTATTATGATGGAGCAGAAAGCATGTTTATTTCCACAGTTTAAAAATAGAAACATAACCCATACATTTTCATTTTAGTTTGCTTTTCTTATGTTTCTGAATGGTATATGCTAAAAGTTCAAATGAGTTCAAAAAGAAGCCATTACAGGGGATTTTTTTGGTTTGCTTAGAATCACATGGAGCTCACCTGCCTCTGTCATGCTTAAAATATGTAAAAATAAACAATATAATTATAAAAATAACTATATAATTGGTCAGAAATATAGCAATAGAAAAATGTAGAAACATCTCTACAACACTATAATTTGGCTCCCTTTTAGCTGCAATAAATTTAAAATACTAGAACTTAAAATAGATGCAGTGTTTGGCTCATGTCCACCAGCTGAGTTGATTTGGAATGAAAATCTCCTTTTCACTTAAATCAATACGTTCTAGTGGTCACTTGGATCTGGATAGCGATCATGTGACTCAGACTTTCTCTGACTTGTTTCTGTCTGTGTGCCAGTGGAAATTCAAAAGAACAAAATTTTGCATGTGTAAAGGCAGCTTCAGAGCTTTGCCATAAATTGGTTTGTTATGGAAACTGTGGTGTCAACCTTAAACCATAGTAATCTGGATTGAGACAACAGAAGATCAAAGTACGTACCATATGTCATAGTGCCATCCCTGCGCACAGGAGGAGGCCCCCGGTTTGGCTCGTACTCATAGCAGTAGAGAACCGAGTCCTCATCCATCATGGGAAACTGTCGGCGGCACTCCTGGTCTAGGAAAGAGTTCGGTGACTCAGAGCGTTTAGCCACCTCATGCTGGGAAGTGTCACTGGCTGTGCCGTCTCTGTAAGAAAAAAAATTATGAGTGAATATGCATGTATGTGATGTATTACGTTTATAGCGTGGACATACACGGATCAGCCATAACATTATGACCACCTGCCTAATACTGGGTGGGTCCCTTTTTGTGGCCAAAACAGCCATCCCAAGGCATCCACTAGACCTCTGAAGGCATGCTGTGGTATCTGTCAGTAAGTCATCAGTCGTAGATACTTTAAGTCCTGTAAGTTGCGAAGTAGGGCTTCTATGGAATGGGCTCGTTTGTCCAGCACAGATGCTTGATTGGATTGAGATCTGAAGAATTCGGAGGCAAAAATCAACACCCCAAACTTGTTCTCATGTTCCTGAAACTATTCTTCAACTATGTTTTGCAGTGTGTCAGGGCACACTATCCTGCTGAAAGAGGCCATTACCATTAGGCAATACAGTTTCCACTACCCATGACCCTATGGTCAGTTTACCAGTTTTCTGTCATTGGACCACTTTTGGTAGGTCCTGCCCATTGCAATTGGGGACATCCCACAAAAGCTGTAGTTCTGGAGATCCTCTGATCACTGTCGCTCACAATGTCGCTCACATTCTTTCACATTTTCTCTGTTTCCAATACCTCAACTTCAAGGACAAAATGTTCACCAATGTACCAATATATCCCACCCACTGTTAGGTGCTATTATATGGAGAATATTAGCAATTATTTGCCTCAGTTAGGGTGGATGTCGCTGAATAATCACAAAGAAATCCACCTTGTCTTAGACAAATAATTGTCTTAGTATAGACTACACGGAAACATAAAAATCAAATGAAATTAATTTTTTTTTTAAGTTTATTTCAACATAATTTAACCATTATTCAAATAGGTCTGATCAAGTCAAACTTGTATATACTGTATATACTACATGGAAACGTAAGTTTATGCTATGCAGTATTACAAGAAATGCAAAAACTAAGGAAAAACTAAAACAAGAGTTTTTTCCATTTTTAAAGCACCTGCTCCAAGTGACCATGACTAACTTTGAGTGTCCGCCGTTTGAATCATGCATTATCCACTTAGGAAATGTCTTTTAATCCACAGATAGCGGACCAATCAGATAGTGCCGTTCGCCTGTATTATATGTTCTTCAATTCACCTGTCAGTGGGCATAATGTCATTGCTGAGTGGTGTGCAATAAGAATCTGAGAAACATTTGTTGCAGGGGAATTGCGTTACCATACTTATAGTAAAACAAGGCATGATAGGTAAAATTTTGAGTTTAAGATGGGGAAATCATATGAATGTAGATCATGTGTTCCTAATACAGACTTTATTCAGGTTTATTCATTTTCTAAGCCACTTAATCCTATCTAGCATCGCGGGGAGGCTGGCACCAATCTCAGATGACTCTGGGTGAAGGCAGGATACACCCTGAAAAGCTCTCCAGGCCATTGCAAGGCCACCACACATACAACCATTCACAATCACTCTTTTATTCAGATCTACATAATTAAAATAATGTTGAACAAGCTTCTCATATGAAAAGATCCCCACCATCATGACTGTCTGGATTTATTATCATGGTGAATGCAGCCTGTGAGTGTTCCACATATGCACTTCCCTCTGCCGGATATGATGTGTGTGTGTGTGTGTGTGTGTGTGTGTGTGTGTGTGTGTGTGTGTGTTCGGTAGAGTACCTGGGTGTGTACGGTTCATCTGGTGGTGGGGGGAAGTAGAGGTCCTGCAGGGCACAGCTGTCTCGTTTGGATGGTGTGCTGAGGGTACTGGTGGGTGTGGCTGCACTGCTGCTGGGGCTTGAGGGGAAGATGGGCTGAAAGAAGAATGCTAGCCTTTAATACAGTTAATGCTTCCAAGTCCAAGCTCACTTACACTTGCTCACTTATAATTTGAAATGTAAGTGTGCATTGGAAAAACTAAAATGGATTTAAAGTATATTTTCTCTTCAACTGAGCAAAGTCTATGTGTCGCTGTGTCGTCTGTCTTTTTTTTCCTGTCCTCTCATCTCGACTCATCATTACAGAAAATTACAGCTCACTATGTTACCATTCTGACATTCACTCTGTCGAAAGTAATGTGTAATTTGATCTCCAATAGCTTTCCATAGTCAATTTTATGTCAATACTTTTTAAAAGAAAAGAAAGATAAACTGCTATCAATATTTCGCGCACAAGTCATGAGAAGAATACCTCAAGTATATTTGAATTATTTGAGGTATGTGTTGTGCAAAGGATTTTTCTTTTGTACATGATTGACAGGGTGGGTTTTTTTTCCCTTGTTCAAACGACATAAACCACAAATGCATTTAATGTTGAACCATAATACAGACAAGGCATGCAGAAGTAACAAAAAAGAGATCAGAGTAAAGGAAGTAAAGAACAGTCAGGGGAAGATGGAGGAGGAAAATTTGCAATGCGCTCCAGTAAGTTCAAGCCCTTAGGGTGGAGAGACGGCTTTAAATACAGCAGGCTGGGCCACTGAGGCTCATCAATTTGTACATGCCACTTAAACAACACTCTCATCCATGGATACAGAACCCAAAAGTACCTGCAGGGCCAGGGGTTTCCATCTCATATTCTTCAGTAAGGCTGGAGTGGAAGTAAGTGTGCTCTGAGGACGTTTCTTCAGCGTTAAGGATACCCCAGCAGGGTCACTACGTAAAGAGTTCACTAAATTCTTTAACTGCCAGCCCACCTACACAACCACAAAAATGCAGTAGACACTGTTTTAAACATGACATTCAAACTTGCAAAGGCATTGCAGTATATCACTGAACAAAGCTGTACGTTTGTGAGTGTATTGTGTGTGTATTGCACTGGAAACCATCCATCCATCCAACCATTTTCTAATCCACTTATTCCTAATTAGTTAGGAAACTGGCGCCCATCTAAGCCAACTCCGGACGAGGGTGGGGTACACCCTGGACAGCTCAGCAGGCCATCGCAGGGCCAACACACACAGCCATTCACACTCACACTCAAACCCAGGGGCAATTTGGAACAGCCAATGTGCATGTTTTTGGACTGGAGTACCTGGAGGAAACCCACACAAGCACGGGGAGAACATGCAAACTCCACACAGAAATGCCCAAGCCTGGAAATCAAACCCAGGCCTTCTTGCTGAGAGGCAGATGTGCTAACTACTGCGCCACCATGCCGCCCTGTACTGGAAACCCTTTGAGTGAACTCGGTATACACTGAAGATAAAATGGGAATAATGGTCACAATACATACCACTGTTTGATGATTGACTTGAATGACTTCATCACCAGCGTGGATTTTTTTACAGCGATCTGCTGGAGACTGAGACAGATAGACAAAAAGAATAACTAAGACAGAAAGAAAGAGAAAAAGTGAAAGGATATAAAGGGATATTATATTAAGGAATATTATTAATAGCTCTGCATACTCCTTAATTAGAAAAAAAAAAAAATCCGTTGTGGCCATAATTCCATACGGCTAGCTAAAGAGCCGCAGTGAGGCCACAAAATGTGTACATTGTGCTCCAAAGTTACTTCAACATAGGCATGAGATGCAAAATCATAATGGATGTCCACAGTGTTTCATTGTCCTGATGTGAGTTCTTTAATGATCAAAATTGCACCCATGTTTCATTTAATTTGTTCTGCCTATAATTTATTGGAAGCTCACTAATATGTCAGGGGAGGAAAAGGATCTCTAAATGCATCCTGATGCCAAAGGGCATTTTAATTAAAGCATTTCTATTTATAACAAAGATGAATTACACCTACAGAAACAAAATTGTAACTGCTGCTGTGTGGATATCAATTCAATTCCGATTTTTGGGGTGACAATTCGATTTAGAATCGATTCTTGATTCAAACCAATTTTCGATTCATAACCGTTACAAACAAAGGAAGCCAATTTCACGAGTAACTACATTCTTCTATAAGCTAGGAACAACTCTTCTATAAGAAAGAAAGAATTTATATTACTAGACAACTGGTTTTGTAGATGTACTGATCCGCTTTGCTCGTTCAGAGTTGGTTGGGAGATTGGTGAAGTGATGGAGTGTGCATTAGGAGTTGGTCGTGCTGCTGCTCTGGTTCTTTTAGCTCCGGGTGATGGCGTAAGATGTGGGCTCGGGGATTTAAAGTGTTCCCGAAATAATTGACTTTTATTTTGCACACCACATATGTCATGCCAAGCTCCTTCTTACCCGGAAATTGTAAAATCTGAAGTGCAAGCATTTGCCTTCAGCGAAGACGGCGCTGGCTGTATTTCTTTTTCCTCATCCATGTCAAAGCTAGGCTAAAAGCTAGTTCTTGACCCACCACTCACTGGAGCAATTCACGATGGAGGCCGTGTCTGGACAAACGGTATGCGCTGTGAGTAAGGTTGGAAATGTGCGAAAAAACGTGTTCTTAAAAATCGATTCTTGAAAATTTGGATCGATTCAGAGTGCTAATAAATAAGAATCGCGATTCAGACGTGAATAAATTTTTTTCCGGCACCCCTAATGAGCAAACATCTTGTGTTTGCTTTAACAAATATGCATTTTGAGCATTTTAAGTTGTAAGTGCAAGATGCATGGTATACATTTATTCATTAATTTGCCAAACTGCTTAATCTTATTAGGGTCAGGGGAAAGCTGGAGCCTATCTCAGATGACACTGAGCAAAGGAAGGGTGTACATCTATGGGCAACTTGGAACAGCAAATTAGCTAAATGTGTATGTCTTTAGACTGTGCTAGGAAACCAGATTACCCAGAGGAAACCCAGGTAAACATGAGGAGAACATGCAAAGTCCACACAGAAACCCCTTCGCTGAGTCCAGGACTTGAACCCAGGGCCTTCTTGCTGTGAGGTGGAAGTACAAACCAATACGTCACCCTTAAAAAGGTTTAAGAGAAATTCTGAAATTTAGTAAAATATTCAGATTTTTTTTAACTGAACCTGGGACATTTATCAGTATAGTAAAGCAGATTTCATTTTAGACATTCAACACATATTTATCTCTGAAGCTATGAGAGCCTGGGGAAAAGTTTAATTACAAAATACCTGTGAAGTGTGTAAATGTGTAGACCACAATGGAGACTATGTTTAAAAAAAGCCCTCCACATTTCGTCAAATTCGACCATTGCATCTTGGCCAGCCTATGAACTTTTTAAACCCCAACCCCCCCATCCGTGCCTTAAAACCACCCCC